>VXBX01002340.1:241767-390940 GCA_013400415.1 Scytalopus superciliaris | reverse complement strand
CGGCCTCTCATTGGCTGGCCCGGCCGCCTGTCCGCCCGCGCGCGCGGCGCTGAGCGCGGGCCGGTCCCGCCGTGAGGGGCCCCTCAGCGCGGCGGGGCCGATCCCGATCCCAATCCCGATCCTGATCCTAATCCCGATCCCCATCCCGTCCCGGGAGCCGAGGGAGGCTGCCGGGGGTGTGTCCCCGCTGAGGTGACCGCCCCGCAGTGCGGGTCAGGGTGTCAGGAAGGGAAATGCGCGGCTCGGCCTGTGTGCGCTCCGCGGTCCTGCCCTCACGGACAGCCGCCTCAGGGCCCCCGCCGGGATGGAGCACCTTTGGGGCTGTTCCTGTGTCGCCTGGAGCAGTCCTTCTGGGAAGGCTGCTTTTATCCCTACTCTGGGGAGGGGTCCCGGTCTCTTCTGTTGTGCCTGAGGGAGAGCACCGGGGACACGGCCTGAAACTCAGGCAGGGGAGATTCAGATTAGCTTATGAGAAATAGAAATTCACTGTGGTGGTGCTGGGCTGGCTCTTGCACTGGATGATCTTTAGGTTCTCCTCTGACCTTACTGATTGTATTATTCTGTCACTCTCCACTAAGGATTTTATTGAGAAAGTATTTCTATCCCTATGAACCTAGTGTTTTTTGCTATGTAGTGGTAGCTTCTGCTGAGGACCTGGTGTTCCTGCTTGTGTCTTTAAAAAAATAAACAAACGAAACCCAAAACAAACAAACAAAAAACCAAAACAAGCAAAAAACAAAACAAAAAACCAAAACAAAAACCCCACAATGAAACAAACCACTGCTGATGTCAAATTTTCCCCTTCAGAAGCAAGTGTTCCGTTCTCGTGGGCTCCCTGCTGTCTTAGGCCAGATAAGTTGAGGGCTGTAGGTTGGTGGCCAATCTTAAATGCTTAAAAACTGTTGTGAGGACTTGCTGGAATTGAAGCAAATCATTGCTTGAACTTGCAAACTGGTCCAACTCTGAAATTACTTACAGTCACAGAATTGCTAAGGCTGGCAAAGCCCTATGATCAAGCCCAGCTGCTAACCCAGCACCACAAACCACGGCCCCACCTGCCACAACCACGTTCCTTTTGGACACTTCCAGGGGTGGTGATTGCACCACTTCCCTGGGAAGCCCAGGCCAATGCCTGAGCACCCTTTCCAAGAAGAACTTTTTCCCAAGATCCAATCTAAACCTCCCCTGCACAGCTTGAGGCCATTTCCTCTTGTCCTATTGCTTGTTACTTGGGAGAGAAGCCCAACTCCCACCTGGCTACAACCTCCTTTCAGGTAGCTAGAGAGTGAGACTTGATAGACTTGATGATACTTCTTATATGTATTTATTATTACAACTTGGGGGGGAAGGGGGAAAAATGGAGGCTGTTCCCTTGATGGTTTTGTCTTTCTGGGATCAGGTGAATTTAGTATAAGACTGGATTAGAAAGTGCATGAAGGCATTCAGCAGAGCAAATGACTAACAGCTGTGCAGTCTTGCTATGGAGATGTTTTTTTATGTTGTATCAGATTATGGTTTACCTTTAAAAGTAGATAAAGGAAAAGGCTGATGTTAAATTACAAACAACTAAAGATTTTTGAGGTAAGTTTTTTGTTTGTTTGTTGGTTTGGGCTTTTAGGTGGGTAGTGTTTTGTTTTGTGGGTATTTTTCCTGTAGGGAGTGGTGAAGAAATTTCCAAGTTATTATTCTGTTCAGTCAATTCATTTACCAGCTCAGCTGGTGACTCACCTGACTAAAGCAAGTCACACTACTCTCTTTGCTTGTCTCTGAAGGTAATAATTCAGAATTATCTTACAAGGTATTGCAAAGACTAAGTCTTGGATCTGTAATTATGTGATAGAACACTAGCATTAGTTCATGACCTGCTTTCTGCTGTTGAAAGCAGTTAACTTGTGCCTAAGTTTTACAGCAGTCTCCTGTAAGAAACTACTCTATTTTGTGTTGTAAGATGCATTTCCCTAGTAGAATTCAGGAAGGTGATAACTTTAAATGGAATTGTGGTTAGTTAGATTTGCATATTTACAGCTGTAAGTGGCAGAGAAAAAAAAATAACCTTTCTTAGCTGCTTGCTATCAATAGAAAACAGCTCTTTGAGAATTAAATGTTTTGTGGGGTTGGTGGGTTTTTTTTATTCTTTCTACAAAATATCTATTAAAAGACCTTCAAAATGCAGGGAACTAACACTTGGTACTATACAAACAGGGAGAAGAGCATCCAACAGCCCTTTAGAGTATTCCAGATGTGTGCCCCACTGGAGAGAACATTTTGCCTCTGCTGGAGGGTGAAAGGAACTGTCTGGATAAGGTAGGCTATATTTGCATGTTCCCCATTGTCTAACGTGCTGTTTCTGAGACTTTTGCTAGTGGCACCCTTGGATTTACCTTGAATTTATCTGTATTCACTTAATCTCCCTGGGTCTAAATAGATTTTACTGCAGCCAAGAAATAGGTAACTGCTTTGGGTCCTGTTTAATGACAGTTGGTGTTACCATTTTGAGGCATTCTTGCTTAAAAAAACCTTTACATTACAACATTGGTTTTGAGTATAAAAAGTTCTTCATGTTCAAAACATATTTAGAAGGGAGCTTTATGAATCACAACTTCTGAGATGGTAAAATACTCATGCAGTGGGGTGAAGATGCTGTGGGAAAGGTGAGATGAGAGGCAAATTTTCAGAGTGTAGTAAGTAATTAAGATTAAATACACCATTCATACCTTTTTAGAAAGCTGAAAATTTTGTGCAATGAAAGGTGAGTAACAATGGGTGAGAAGAGCAAAAGGCAGCAAGGCTAAGGGTTGGGGCCTCAGACCAAGGCCTGCAGGAGCTCTCGGTGTGGTCTCTTGAGCTGGTATAAACAGCCCTTAGAGGCTTCACATCTCTAAAGAACAAGAGCTTCATCTACTAAACAGATGAACTCCACTGTCCTTGGGCAAAAAACAGTGGTGCAAAGTCTGAAAGGGAGATTAGTTTGCTGCCTCATCAAGTATGTGATGCTGTAAGAGGATTGGATTTGCATATCCAAGGAGCAATGAGTTCTCCTATTATTGATTACTTAGGATTCTCAACTTAATGTTTGTTGTGTTGCTCTAATTGCCCCTACAAAGGTATTTAGCTAAAAATCTATAGGTAATTTCACGTGAGTTGCAAGAGAAGTATTGATCATTTCTAGTGGGCCAAAATAATGAAATACAGTTTTGAAGTGAAGGCTCAAGGTTTATTTGCACTTTCAGTGGGAAGTCCTAGAAATTTAATCTGTAATACCAGGCATTCTTGAATCTAAAACTTGAAGTATTTTGTCCTGTAGAAAATATATCTTCATCCTGATGCCTTACAGAAAGGTCTATTGACTGTTTATCTTGATAACAGATAGCTTTGTTCTATAGCTCAGCAAACTTCTGTTCAAAGAAACCCAGCAGCTTTTGAATAAGAGACCTGCAGCCAGACTTTGCAGTGGCTTCATCTCTCCATATATGTTGTTTAAGAAACGCAGAATGGTTTGAGCTGGGAGGGCCCTTTAAAGATCATCCAGTTCCAAGGCCTGTGTGGAACATTTTTCACTATCCAACCTGACCTTTGGCACTTTAAAGGGATATAATGGAATTTTGGTATAATGCAGACTTGTTATCTCTGGAATAATTTGTCTTTTTGTGTGAATGTTTAATAAACAGCTTTGTGGAGCTGCATTAGCATCATAAAGGTCTCTTAGATATGTGGTGTTTCAATCTAACCGAATTTCTCAGAAACTGGAAAGCATAGTGTGAGCATCTACCTTGTCATCTCCTGAACTGGTACTTGTGTGCTCCTGTGTGCAGTTGCAACCGTGAACTCTGTTTAAAAACAAGGGTGTTGATATGTTTTGATGTTTGCATTGCAGTCTCCAGATCTGATTCAATTCAACACTGAGCACGTGAATATAATATGATTAATTTACTTATAACATGGTTTCTGACTCCCATGACTTTGCTGAAGGAATTTAACAGCTGAGAAGCCCAAACACTGGATGGCAGTATTGGGTGAGCTCCTGACCTGTGCCAAGTGAATGAGTTAACTGGCTTTGGCCTATTTTGTGAAAGTTCTTTTTGAGAGCTACCAAGATCTCTTTTCCTTGAAAACTCATTAAAATCATTAAAAAACTCTGAAAGAATGTTTCCAACTGGGAGTTAAAAGCAGACTATCCTGAAGGATGGGTTTTTTTCCGTCTTCCACAATCCCAGAGGGACCAGAAATAAGGTATAAATACTTGGCTAAGTTAATTGTTGGCTTTGGGAAGATGTGTGGAATATACATGCCTGTCATAAATGTCTTTCTTACCAGCACATCCTTGTCTTTTTTGGTAGCTATTTGTAGCTTCCTGAAGAGAACACCTACAGAGGTATTTACCTCTTTGGGACTTGAAGGTGTGGTAGTCTGAGTCTCAGCTGTGTGACTCAAGTTGATTTCACTCATACTCATCCACAAGAAATAAATATTTTTTACATGTTTTTGTGTCAGTGCTTGTGTTGTTTTTAAGTTCTTCTAAAAAAATAGTGGACTGTGTTTGAAAACCAGCTGTTTGTATTATCATCATTCAGAGGGGTGTTTGTATTATTAAATTATTATTATCTATTAGTTTCTGGATTAAAGAGTGTTGTCTATCTAGCTGTGATCATACTTGTCACCTCATTGGGACAGAGAAATCTGTAGGCAGCTCTGAGTTCAGTACTGAAGGAGATGTTTTCTTTTTGACTTAATGTGTTTTGTGGAATTTAAAAAAAATGTAGAGTCTTTGGAGGCAGAAAACTGATCCACCAATGCCTGCTGTGTATGAGGCAAAGCCTGGTCTCTTTAGTAACCCCTGGGCCTGGTGTGCAGGCTGAACACCTAAAGTGCTGCAGCCAAGAGCAGGAGGCCCCTGTTGGTTTGTTAAGGCCAGAGGTTGCCTTGTTGGGCACAGCTGTACTGGGACACAAAGGGCTGTAAGGCCATTGCTTAACTCTGCTTCTCAGTCACCTCCAGTTTACCAACTCCTCCAGCAAACTGTGATTTCATACCCAGGTCCTTATGGCTTTTCTGTATGTCTGCCCTTTGTGGTTGCCAGGCTGTTAGACAGTGGCTGAAGCTCAGCTTGTAGGTGGTCATTGCAGGCGGCTTGATGGGCCTTCAATATCCACTGATATGCGCCAAGAAGTGCCCTGTGTTAAGATCACTTCTTGAATTGTCACTCTTTGAATAGTTTGGTTTGACAACAATCTTACTGCCCGATACAAAGCCAGTAAGAGGGGTGATTTTTGCATCCTGAAATGAAAATACTGTTTTCATTTTTGGATGTTATAAAATAAAGCTTTGTCCAAAGTAAGAAAAAGAGTAATTTCTGTAGAGAGGTTATCCTGAACCAAAAACTGTTTTTGAGCATGTGACATTTAAAAACTGCTGTGTGGCTGCCAGATGAACCTGAATATAAAAATGTCATAGTTGGTACTTTCTTTACAATTGATGAAATCAGAATTCTGTTTCCAGACTTTGAGCCTCATTACAAAGCCTTTGTCTCCTTTCTCCCTATTACTCATATTTTTTCGTAATTTCAAGTGTTTGCTCAGTAGGATTTAAATATACTTCTATTGGCTGTAAACCTACAGGAAGGGAGGGACATCTACCAGAAAAAGGATGTTTTTAAAACAATACATTTGAGTGTACTGCTTCTAGTACTTAAAGTTTTGCTTTTATGTTGCGAAGAATTATCAGGAACTGTCACATCTGGTATGTTTCAGAAAAGCTGCAACAAAGTTATTTTAATAAGAAAAATGAATGCATGAATTATTTAAAATAGTTGGTGCAACTGTTCCTATTAACTAATCCAGGCACTTGGAAGGCAATTACACTGAGCTTTGACAACATTGCCAACCCACTGCACAGTGCCTTATGCCAAAAGCTATTGTTGTTTTATTGACCACGTTCACCATTACATATGCATATGAAAAAACAGAGGCATTTTCATCGGGATTACCCTAATAGCATTAAGAGATTATTTTTTAAATTTCCTTGGAAGGAAATTCACTTAAATGAGATTACTTATTACTTGACTGGTTTCCTATCATGCTGCTATGTTTAGGTAAGTGGAGTCCATTAGAGTATAAAGTTTTTTAAAAAACTGATTTTATACATTAATGATTTCAAATAAAAGAGAAGTACTATATTTGTGCACAGCTTCTTTTGAGAAAGTTAAGTCGATGCTCTGGTTAGGAGAGATAACACTTTTTGTCCCCCTTGGTGGCCCCCCTAGTGTCACCATTAGTTGCTAATTACTTGCAAACAAATAAACAATTAACTCCTCGTGCCTCTTGGTGGGAGAGTTTTCATTGACATGCTAAAACTTTCTAATAAAAGATTTTAATTAATGACGTTGCAAATCCAACCCCCTTGTCAACAGAGCTATAAGGACTTGTGGAGAAATGCAAGTGCAGTGTCCCTGCTATGCTGGCTGAGGGGGAGAGCATGGCCGGGCCATCGCTGTGTGCTGCTAATACAGCAGCAGCTCAGAATCTGCACAGAGTGCCTGGCTTTGTAGAAAATAAAACCACACAGTGCTCCTTTTCAATTGAAAGTATTTTGGGACTGGAGCAGAAAAAAGATGGCATTCCAGCTGCAAAACCTCACAGACCCTGGATGGATTCATGCACCAGCTTGGGTAAGTCAGTCTGTTTTGTAACCTCTCAGACTTTTGCCCTCTAAAAATATTTGCATGTTGATATGGGAAACCAGTAAACTGAAGCTCTCCTTTGCTTGCTTTTTCTAGTTTTAGGTGATGACAGTAATCCCCATCTGCAAATCCCTGTTGTTTGCTACGAAAATCCATTATTTCATGCTAAGAGTGTTCCAGTGCAAGAAGAAAAAGTTTTGAAATGTGAAAAATATTTTTCAGTCACTGAAAGGCTGTCTTTCAAACGAGAATTGAGCTGGTACAGGGGTAGAAGACCAAGAACTGCATTCACTAGAAACCAGGTAGGGCTTTTCTCATATTTAACAAATGAGTACCAATGTAGTTTAGTGAAGTGTTGGCAGAAGCCTGGAATAGCTGACTAATGCAGTGTGAGGTATCTCTGCAGAGAGATAAGTAATCAGGAAGTAGTGTAAATTAAGAGGAATGTTGCTAATTTCAGCAGACCTGTGTTTATGCCTGGAGTCAGAATTGTGCAAACAGTGCTTGAAGTCTCCTGTTGAACAAACTAAACCTGCTTTTCTGTATTTATTTTCTGTATTACTGCTATGAAGGTAATGATAATTATTCAACAAGTGTGTTTTTAACCCCTCAGATTGAAGTCTTGGAAAACGTTTTTAAAATGAACTCCTACCCCGGCATTGATATTAGAGAGGAGCTGGCTCGCAAATTAGATTTAGACGAAGACAGGATCCAGGTAATTAAACATTTATTTGAACTTTTCTGCAATTCCATCTATATGTATTCTCTGGTTATATAAATAAGTAGTTTGACAGCAGTAGCAGTAATGTTAATAATCTCAATATAAATCAATGCACAAACAAGTAACATGCCTTCAATGACTTGTGAAATGGAAGCCATTTAATTCCTTCTGAAATCTAAAACCTTATTCCATAGCACTCATGAGGCATTAATCACTATAATAATTCCATGATATCTGCTCTGTCAATCTCCAGTTATCATGTACAGATCTTGATCATTTACTTCCATGTTTTAAACCCATGTTTATATTATGCTTATCACCATGTTTGAAAAACAAATATGGAACAGATAGTGAAATAATTTGTATGATTGTATAAGTGTGAGAGTGTCAGTAGAGCATATATGTGTTGAACCAGTGTTTGAACCTCTGTCTTCATCTGGCCAAAGGCAAAATATACTCAGGGATATTAGTTACTGATTTCTGTGTAGTCCAATATGAAAAAAAATACTATAAACATTAGAATTGGGCTTCATCTTGACATTTATCAAGCTTTGATGCCAGTATTATATGGGGGTTGATGGGGAAACTTGATATTGCAATTAGTTTAGCAACTGGGGAAATAGCACCATAAGATATGTGTGAATTCCAGACGTTTGAGATCTTCCAGGGTTTGATTCTGTCACTGAAATTAATCCTAATTTTTACTTAATTACAGTCAAGCTGGTCTGCACTTTGGAGTTAAGCTGGGGGTATTATTTTCTTTGTCTGTGCTGTCAGAATTATAGCAGGTAGCTATATGTTTGTTTCAAATACTATTCTGCTTCCAGTGCTGTATTTCTGAAAAGCATGCCTTCTCTTTTCATTTTAGATCTGGTTCCAGAACCGACGTGCAAAGCTCAAAAGGTCACACAGAGAATCTCAGTTTCTAATGGTGAAAAATACTTTCACCTCCAGCCTGCTAGAATAGAAAGGATGGTTTGGTGTTACAGTACTACAACAGAACATGAAGATTATTCACAACCTGTATTAAGTAATGAAATAGTAATTATGATTTTATGCTCAGATTTGAAAGTTTATTATAATTTTCATTCAAATAAACTGTAAATACTTGAAATATTATTATAATCTTTTTGTGGAAAAATTGAGCTTTTTGTATGTATTTTAATAAGTATTTTCAGAGAAGTTGAGATATTTTTGCAGTTTAAAAGAAAAAGAAAACTTAGGTTGCACAAGATTTTTCAGCTGCTATGAATTACTACAGTTTAACTGAAGATGAGTTGACAAAACTTCATGTTTTTAGAGAAAATCTGTTTGAAGTCTGAAATACACAATAAGCAAAATAGATTTTGCTACCTGAAACAGATTGTGTGTTACATTGGAGTTTAAATAACTTTTTTATGAAAACTATCATATTCTTTATAAATAACATAATTTTTAGAAAAAGGTATCTCAAATAGAAGGGCTAATATTTAACTGACTGTTCATTTTAAACAATTACTCATTTAAAAGAAGCTGAAAATTATGATCTTTTTATATAATTTTAATTAATTTTGGGTATTTGCCTGTTTAATACTTGAACTTGGATATCTCCTCTCTCGTCTGTATAAGTGTTCCAGTTACAGAAGTTACCCTATTATCTTTTAATGACAGAATGTAGCATTTCACAGGATCAAATCAGTTGGGACCAGACCAGATATCCAGATCATTGCCATTAATTTTAGGGTGTTGAATTCGTTTTTATCAAACATTGCATGAAAGTTAATTATCCCCGTATTTGATATTCAGCTTGAAGTCAAGGAGAGCCTTATATGAAAAACCCCACCCAACTCTTCATGGCCACAATGTAGGAAAGCATTGTAAGTCCAGGTTAACACTGTTCTTTGTTCAGCAGAGCTCTGAGCACTTGCCTAAAGTGCTGATGTCCTTCAGTGAGACTTCAGCCTGTATTTCTTACCAGACATAAATTCTACATTCGATCATGAACAGACACAGTATTGCCCTTCCTTTCTTGATGCTTTTATCTGTGATATCTGCTGTCTTATAGAATTAAAGGTAAGTTTGAGAAAATGGGGTGATGGAAAAAATTATTTTATGTAATCATGTGCTAGGAAAAGCTGAAGGGAAGGATGATCTGACTTCAGTCCTTACTTAGCATTTTGGATGGTAGGTTGAGCTATGAGAGTTTAAATCAAAACATTTCTATATTTTCTGAAAAATATTACTGAAAAGCTGCATTACTTTAGAACTAGTCTACAAGTATTGGCCATTTTATGTCTTTAACTTAAGGTTCATGCCTTCGTTTTTACATAGAATCCTTAACATCTTGAATTGTCTGACTTTGCTCCTGGAAGTCTTAGAATCTTATTTTAATGGAAGAATAATCAACTTTTATCCAATATTGAAATGTTAATTTTCTGTGGTTTGTTGGATTTGGGGAACAGGATTCTTAACTGAACTTCTGTTGTATCTTGCATTCCAAAATATTGAAGAGAACACTCACAAATAAAGCAATTTAAATTGAGCCAAACACATTAGGAATAGTTTTTAGAGAAATTGAAATATCAATTCAGATACCTGCCTGATCTGGTAAAGACAATATTGGGAATGCAATTCTTGTGTTTTGTTTTTCTTCACACCTCAAACATATATTGCCCAAAGCTTAACCTTATTGCAGGTAATTTGAAACTATTGTCTACTTTACTGCTGGAAACAAGATTTCCAGCAGCAACAGATTAGACTAATCTGTACAGATTGATGCCTAAGAACCTTACTCTATTATCTGGCAAACACCTAAATACACCTAATGTCTCCAATAATGGAACTTGTCTCAAGTGACGGAAGTCTGTCCAAGCAATTCAAGAGAAGGAATAGAATAGTAGCAGAATAATGACAGCAGCAGCCCTGGTATCCAGCTCTCAATTAGCAAATGTTACCAGCAGGATTGTTTGCTGTGAGGTGCTGAGGGCCAAAAACTTTAAAAGCACAGTTGCATTATTTGCTTCATCTTGGCTTAGCTTGTTCTTCCCAGAGGAAAGGCATTGGCAAATCAAAGGAGAACCTTTAACTTTACATTTATACTTACTTTGACCAGAGTGGGTTTAAATGGTGCCCATCATTTTGTCAAATACAGCTGGATTTTTCTTCGACCTTAAAAATTATTAGTCTGGACTTCACAGGATTTTCTAGTCTTGTACTTCCTGATAATACACAGCATTCTGGGCTCCCTTGGCAATATGTGCAATGCATTATGTTACCTGACTAGGCACAGCCAGTCCAAACAACAGGAGTAGATGAGACTGTTGGAGGAGGCCACGTGTGCTGTAATCTGGTCCCACTCCAGTTTTGCATGTCATGCCTTGCAGTGTTTCTGTGTGTCTGTCTGCCCTTCAGAATGTAGAAGTCTCAATCTTCTTCATTCCTGTTCTGGTTTAAGGTCATGAAGCCACAGCCTTCTTTACTTCCAGCTATGCTGCTTTGCATTGGCTCCAGTGATCATTTGACCCCTGTGATAACCTGGTAAATTTATTAAGATGGTAAACTGTTCTAGGAAAAAAACTTGATTAGTCTCTCTTAATATTGGTGACCTGTCATGTCAATATCCATCAATAGCTACAATTTAGGCTTGGTCAGGTTGATACTGGGCCTCTGTCTTTGACTGTAAATGACACTTTAACATTCTAGTAGTGTTTTCCTGAAACAGACCCAGTCCCTGTGATTCAGGATTATGGGCTGCATAATTATTAATTTCAAATTGTTGTTGTTCTCTCAATGTAATGTCTCTTAATTATTTTTTTTTTCTAACTACAAAATTCAGCAATGCCCAGTGCTGTCCAAAACAGATGAACTGTGGTTATGGTCTAAAAGCAGATTCACATGAGTTTATACCAAAGCACCAATGCTTCTGAAGTTCCATTGTGCCATTACTTGCATAAGAGCATAGTTGGAAATTTCAATGTTAGCATCAAATGTCCAGATTCAGAACACTATTCATTAAATTGTTGCTTACAACTTCAAATGCCTTTATTTAGTTTGTCGAGTTGATGCTTACAAATAGCAAGCAACACCAGCAAACTAGATGATATGATTTTTCTGGTGTGTGTGGGTACATCGATGTTTTGCTACTTGTTCAAAGTTTTGTGTTGGAAATACTTCTGAAGAGATGAAACCCGTGACTTTTACAGTTGTATGTAAGAAGATTAATCATAGAATCATAACATTATTCAAAGGAAATGTGGTTTTTAAAATAATCCAGTATTTTTATGTGACTGGATTTAACAAAAGACTTGTACAAAAGCAGCATAAAATAATTTGCAAACACCTTAAGTTTACCTAACATGAAAATAAGCTAATTTCAAACAATTAACTCTCAGATTTAACTAATAATCATAAAACCAAAACTTTCTAGTAATTGGTTGTAAAATAACTTCTTTATTCCTTAGGTTGACTTAGTTTCTCTACTGATTGTTAGGTTGATGGTCTTTGCCCCTTTCTTTTAAAGGACTTAATGTTACACAATTAGATGGGAAATATAAGGTATTTTATTTTCAAAAATACTTTGGAACAATGGTGGTTGATCTGAATTATTATTTCATGTTCTGTTATCCATGTCATGGATTCACCTTGAATCAAAATCACATTCTGTTACTTTTATTTGAGCTATTTAGAATGTCTCATACACTTATTTGATAATGAAACAGTAAACAAAGTAGAGATGATCATTATGTGAGGGGGAGCTGGGGCTGTTCACCCTCTTGGGGGGATGTCAGGATCCCACCTGATTGCATTACAAAGGGAGTTCCTGTGGTCACAGTGGGCAAACAGGATTGTGGGTGAGGGAGAGGAATCCAAGGCTGCTGGAGAGCACCATTCGTGTACTTGTTTAGTTTAGAAGAAGCAGTGCGTTGGATTTCTGCTAATATCTGTTTTTTGCAAGATGCTGTTTATTAAGCAGTGAGGTAAGAATGTGACAAAAAATGCTTAGGGATCTACAGCCTTTAGTATAGTGACTTTCATACCCTTAGGTATGTTTTATTAGATCTTACGGATGTACTGTGGTGCTGGTATTAGAGTGACAAAGTGAGCCATGCATTGCCTGTGCCTTAATAATAATAATTTTAAAAAATATTTTAAAAGGAACAAAAAAGCAGTGAAAGAATAGGTTTGGCCAGTGTGTTTTGATCCATGTTGTGAATCAGTGGACGTAAAGTGTAGTGCCTTGAGCAAACAGAATGTCTGTGGATTCACACAGGCACCAGTAATGCTTCTGGTATCAGTTTTCAAGCAGGGTCACCTGGCTTGGGATGTTGTAAGGATCCATACATGTGTCTGGTAAAATGGATACAATACCTAGATTTAGAGGGAAATAAATATTCCTTCTTTTTTGGATTTATGTTCCAGTGTTTTTTTCCTTTCCTAGCTCCTCTGCTACTGCAATGGCTTGAGAACCCAATGAGTATTGTCTGTCACTCTTTTCCTTAATCTTATGCAATTTGGAGCAAAAAGGACAAAAGTTAGCAGGTGGTACAAGATAGTCCTCTTCATTAAAAATTATCTATGTTATTAGTCTTGTTATTAATCACTATAAAATTTTGTGAATTTGCCATTTTTTAAATTGCGTGTTTCAAACTCATTATCTCATTGTGACCTTTAGAAAAAAACCTCCATAACCTTGCACTGACTCAATTATTGTACCTTCCCTTGCTCTAATCCTCTTTTAGCACCAAATTTTCATTTTTCCTGTCCGTGTCTAAGGTTTTAAATGCCCGTTTCTAAATTCTGGGGCAGTCTTTTGTCTGTGTATAACAAAACTAAGTTTTATATATTAAATTAAAATGAATATATATCTTTTAATGTTAGATTTCACACTTTTAATCTTTAGAATTGTGTTGCATAGATCGTAGTAATACTCCAAAATACTCTGGGATTCAGTTTCTATCAGTGATACCATATTAAGGAAACTAAGAAGGTAGCAAATCAAGTATTCTCCAGTAAAGCTTGTTGACTATTTATTTTGCTTTTTCATATTAAATCAGACTTTGAAGTCATACATTTTGAAACCGTTTTAATCTGTATTTGAACTGCCTATAAAAGTGCTGGGCTGCTTCTGCCCTCTGGTGGTTGGACTTAATAATTACAGCCCTGCACGTTGCCGGGGGTTTAATCGCGCAGCCTCGGGCTAGGCTGGGCTGGGCTGGGGGCACTCGCTGCCCCTTGGGGACCGAATTTGTATTCTGCGTGCGTACACGTGCTCGATGTTGGGCCTGGTTTTCAAAAGCTCCGTGAAAAAGCACAGTGAAAGTGGCTGGGTGCTTGGTATTTTTGATAGTCTGAACAGCCAACCTTTAAAAATCTTGCCTCGAATATTTTTACATTCAAGAAGAGTTCTCAAGGAGAATTTCTTCATGGAAAGGGTTGTTAACCATTGGAATGGGCTGCCCGAGGAGGTGGAGCCACGATCCTTGGACATGTTCAAGAAACCACTTAGTGCCAGGGTCCAATTGACAAGGTGGTGTTTGGTTGGACTCGATCTTGGAGATTTTTTTCTGACCAAAATGATTCTGTGAAAGCATTTGGCAAAGTAGGCTGGTAATTCTAAAAAATCCACCAGCTCATTATGGTGTAAAACTTAGAATGATCTGATATAATATCTACTGATATAATTATTCTGAGATTATAAATACAGTGTTGTCAATGCAAGTGTTTGCCAGGCAGAAACACTTACTGCCACCAGGATTTTCATTTTTCATTGTTTTGTCATATTAGAAGGGTAAGGAATTACTTTGTGCTGCTTAAATACTGTGCACTTCTTAACCATTTTTCTTGCATTGCAAAGCATTCAGTCAGAGTAAAATAATTTTAAAAATAATAGTGTCTAATTTCTGTCATGATTCAAATATTTGTAAGTTCCCATGTAGATATTTGGATTGAGACATGAAGTGCAATGCAATTCGCTCATTTCAGAGATACATCTTATTCTGTGCTACAGGATGTGTCTATCTGACTATTTCTGCAAATTACTCTAATTGGTTTTGGCAGAGAAAGGAAATTACAGGGAAGCATTCTCAGGAGGCATCAGCATTAGAATGTCAATGTTTGTGGCTGGAGACTTTAAGACATAAGTTGGTCCCGTGTAAATTACAATTTAGAAGGAGTGGTGTTTTCAGTGGTTGCTACTATTACAATCTAATTAGAAACAAGAGTTATCTATTGTAACTTAGCATATTAACAGGCTTTAACTTTCCACGGAAGTACTAACAAATCTTGTTCATTGCAGTCTTTTATGATTTGCTTATTCATCTTACTCTTTCAAAAACTAAGCAGCTAACTCAATCCTGATATCCAACTGCTTCAACTTTGTGTTTTAAAATCATGTGCCAGACTGTAGATAAACAGAACCTGGAGTTTGTTTGTTTGAGAAGTAGGGCTGCCAGCAACAATTGTCATTCCTAGCAGGGCCCTTCCCCTGGTGTTTTTTTAGCCCAGTTTTGTAGAATTGCTGTGCATTCTTTTGTAAATCTGTTATAAAATGTTTTAAAATTACACTAGAACATCTTGGATAATATCTCTCATATAAACAAAAATTGCAATTCCCATATGCCTCTAGCCTTGATATTTTCTTTTGTTTATGTATTTCCCTTGGTGGGAGTATAATGAGGTGTTATTGACAAACGGTTTTCCAATCTTCTTCCACAAAGGTTGCACAACAGTAAGATTTTATTTTTTTTTAATTCTTCCAGCCGTGTTCCTTTTGTTCTGCAACAGTATCTGTTACTAGTGTCTCTATGCATTTTAATTGCAAAAATTTTCAAAGCATTTTCTTCAGCCTTAATTACTCTTAGCTTTTGGCCTCAAATAACAAATGATGTCATCATGAAGTGCTTGAGCAAATAACTCTCCCTCAGTTAAATGGGAAAGGGTTTAAGGCAGGTTATGCTCAGTGAGGGGTCCCTTAGAGTGCTAGGATTAATTTTGCAGACATTGCCACAGGATGCTGTTGAATTGCAGAATAGACTGTTAAATCAGGTTACTCCCTCCTCTGTATTTCCTTGCAGAAGGAAAATGACAAGCTGTCTGGATGGAAAGTATTGTGCTGCAATAAGAAAGGGTTGAGGAGAACTAAAACTGAGAATCTTTTGTAAAGATGTTACTTTTTTAGCATTTTTTGCATTTATTCAAACTGCATTGGAGGGATCTTGGTTTGCATTTCTCATAGTTGTTCAAGATTAAATCTCTGTATTGCTGCAATATATAATTTTAAAATTGAACATTAAAAGTTATTCAACTGTTGTTAGAGAATAAAACATACATAGCTTTGGGGATACAGTTGTTGGCTCAGAATATTTCTAGTTCAACAATTTTTATTGTAAAATGACTAATCCATGCAATTTTTAATTTTCTTTGCATCATACATCTACTTTTCTCTAAAAGTACAGTTTCACATTACCCCTAATCCAGGGTAACAGAATGCTGCTGCTGAAAGACGCAGCCCTGCCCTGCTCCCTCATTTCTCAGAGATGACATGTGGCCACAGAGTGAGTCAATCCAACTTTCTTCTGGAGCAGGGAGGGGTGGGTTTGGTGGCACATCAGTAAATTGAATAATCTCAAAGGACTGAACTGTCCCTTTATTATATTCATGCAAATGAACAGATTCAAAGCTAAACAAATACAGAAACTTGACATTTGACTGCAAAAATTCTCTGCCACTAGAAGGCCTCTGTACAATATAGGGAACTGTGAGGTCTGGGGAGTGGCAATATTATATGAAGATTTGCATCCATGGATCACTGATAAATTGTTAATTTGATGGTGATCAGAGGTAATTTTCATATAATGACTGCTTGGTTTGTTTCAGTCATTTCCTTTTCACCATAATTTACTCTTACATCTGATGCTAACTTGAGCCTTTAGGAATATAGGACTGAAATTTCTTTGGTCATTAAGTGCAATTTCCTGTAGAAGAGATTAAGTCATCCAGAAAGGTCACAAGACCATTCACTCTCTACTCTCTGAACTCTACAAGCCTCTAAACATCCCCAAATACCTGAAGACAGACTTGAGATTTTTAAGAAAGAAAGCTCAAACATGATAGTGTGACAAAAACAAGTGAGCAGGAGAGAAACACTATTGCCAGACAGTACTAGGGTTTCTGTAAGGTCTGGCTTAGTCAGCAGTAAGAACTGGATGCTCAATTTCAGGACTTGTTGCAAAGCATCTGGATATAGAAGTGGTGGCTGCCAGTGTCAAAGCAGAATTCATGAATCTAATTCCACTTTCAAGTCCCATCTGGACACAGCAGCAGCTACTGCAAAAGTGCCAATAAATGTGCAGACACCACAGAAGGCAGCTGGCTGCCAGGGCAGCTTGCTGTGTGCTTTTTGCCACTCACCAGAGAGGAGCAGCTGATTGGGTGGAATTGTTCTGCAGGCTGGCACCCACTGGTACTGCCTGCATGGCCTTAGGAAGTAGAGTGTGTGTCTACAGAAAGCAGCAAATTAAAACCAAAGAATGCTACACACAGGGGTCTTTTCCTGTCTTACTAAGGGGCAGAGTCTTTCCTGACTCCAAATCTAATTGTTGGTTTAGCCCTGAGCATATGTGCAAGAAGTAAAAGCAGGCATCTTTATGACTTGGTGCTTAAGTTTGCTCATCTATAAAATGGGACTAGTAATGCAGATTTTGCCTTCAGAACTTTGTTTCATTAGTTTTTGTCACATTTCTCAAGTCCTAGTGATTTAACAGTTGCCTTGAACAAGGTAAGTATTCATAGCAATTGATAGATTTGATTCAAATTTCAATTCAGTGTTATGGCCTGGGGTTGCTGTCTTATCAGTTGATAACCTTTCACTTGATCCTAACCAGATCATTTGAAATTATGGCATGTTATAATAGAAAAGATTCCATCAAAACAGAATTTCTGTGACCCTTGTCACTGGTGGGAATGTTCATACCCTTGCTGAGTGTCCACATCCATTTCACACTTTTCCTTGTCCATTTCACAATTTCTAGTTTCATTCTTAAGGTTTGATACTGGGTGCTCTTCCTTACTCTGTCTTATGCTAGATGCTCATGCCATAGGTAAACCATCCCTATGCAAGTGGGACAATTTTGATTGAAAAGATCTGGTTTTCTGCCTCCACGTATCTGCCGGATGAAGTTCCAGGCAACCCTCTCATTGAGGCATTTCTATTCTGGGATCTCTTTTGGCACACTGTTTGCTTGTTCCCTCTAGCTTATCCTCATTTCCCAACAGTGGGCCATGTCTGTCTGTGACAGGAGTGTGATGTTGCAATAGTTGCTTGTTTGACTGAGCTAAATATTCTCCAAGCCTGATGCATGCTTTCTGGACCAAAAGTGAGCTGTTCACGTAATTTCTTTTGCAGTCAAGTTCAACATCTTGGGAGAGAATTCAGTGCTAGAAATATGAACTATGGATGGAGCATACAACTTCCAAGTCTAAGAAGGAATTTTTGCTGAGTGATACAAAGCTTTGGTAGGAAATTTTTAACCATATTATCAGAAATTTTTATTAGATGAGTTTTCAGATTTTTATATGAATTGCTGTGTTCTCACTTTCTCCTCCATCTGGGAACAGTTGCTCAGAAAAGGGAAGGAAAAAATAGTTTTTAGCTTTAAGCAAGAAGGGAGAGTAGCAACTAAAACCAGCTGTAGAATGCAGGATATTGATACCCATGACTTTTGGATATTATGCATTCTATACTACTTGGAAACCAGAGACTGTTGTGCAAAGGACAAAAGAGCCTGCAGACAAGCAGAGTCCCCACAGCCGTTTTTGCCCCTACATTAGCTTGCAGCAGTTTGGAGAATCTAGCTAAAAACATTAACTGTGGTCATTTGATTCCTGCCTCTCCACTACTGTTTTCCACAAAAGATTTCACTGGAAATAATTCTAAATTCATCTAAAGCAATTAAATAATTCTGTATTCGGCCAGTTAATTCACAGGACTAATTTGGACATGCCAGTAGAGAGGAACAGTTTTTCAGATGTGTCATTTTGTTATTAGCTTAAACTGAACTATTGGGAAGGGGCTCAATGCTGATTTTGTCAGATATACTTGACCAAAGCCATCTCATCATAAAATCAGTGAAATTCCACCTATGGACTTAATAGTCCCTTTTTCAGAATTTCTGCCTGCAGGGGAAGTGGAGATCAAAAGTAAGAATCATTTGTTCCCAGAGCCTTAAAGAACTGTGGCCTAATCTCCAGTTTGTGCTTTGAAAAATGTTTAATGGCAGAAATGTAATTTGTGTTCATGTCACAATGAAGAGCTATAACCATCCTGAAGTTACAAACCTGTTTTCAAAGGTAATTGTGACTACAAGGACTGTGATCCATCAACTTAAACAAGCAGTTTAGGAGAGTTTTATTGTATGATTTTCATCAATAGACATAAAGAATGAAAACCCTATGATAAGTGTAAAACCAGCGCTAGTTAAAAATTACCAGCTGGTCATGTTTCCTTTCAGCTGATTGCCTTACTGGTGGTTTTACATACTATTTTAATCCCAGCTGTAATGTCTTGCTTAATACTGATGGGTGTGTCTGTTCCATTAAGATTATGGTTTTGTCCAGGATTAATCACAGAAATACAATGTACTAAAATCAAAGTTTTCAAAAATAATTGGAGTTAAGTGATGTGTAAAAGTGATGTATGATGAGGCCCTGGGCTACCTCATCTAAAACTGAAATTAGGGCTACTTTGAGCATACAGTTAGGCCTAGTGATCCCCTGAGGTCCCTTCCAAGCTAAACCATCCTGTGGTTCTGTGCTTCAGAGGAGTCCTGGGCTGCTCTGCCTCCTGTGTGACTTCAAGAATTTTAGGCAAAGGGGTTGTAATTGATGTGATTCATAGGCATATTGGAGGAGCTTGCATTTCAAATGTATTAGAAATGTGATTTGTTTTATTTTAAAGATAAGTGTTTTGGTCAAAGCGTATCAAAATTAACTCCTATTCAAAAGCTGAAATATTTATCACTATATATAATTTCTATTGTGCTTTTTCTGCAACTGAAATTTTATGACAGTACTTTATTTCTCCAGTTTGTCTTCCTTAATTAACAAGTAATTAAAGAGTGGCTGAGGGATCTGGGGTTGTTTAGCCTGGAGAAGAGGAGGCTTAGACATGAGTTTATCACTCTGTACAACTACCTGAAAAGAGGTGGTAGCCAGGTGGGGGTTAGTCTTCTCCCAGGCAACAGGATAAGAGGACAGTCTTAAGCTGTGCCAGGCGATGTTTACACTGGACATTAGAAGGAATTTCTTCACAGAAAGGATGATTAGACATTGGAATGGATCGCCCAGGGAGGTGGTGGAGTCACCGTCCTGGAAGTGTTAAAGGAAAGACTGGATGTGGTGGTGGTGGTCTAGTTGACACGGTGGTGTTGGGTCATAGGTCGGACTTAATGTCAGAAGTGTTTGTCAACCTAATTGATTCTGTGATTCTGTAATGCATTAAATACTGTCAGAGATCTATAACTGATCTTTGGCTTCTGGCCCTGATCTAGTGAAGCACCTGGGCTGTTCCCCTGTGGCTTTGTGTCACTAAGTGGCATCTCTCTCCCTGGCAGTGCAGCGGCGGCTCAGCAATACGGCTCCGCACCGGCAGCGAAGGTGAGCACGCCGGCCAGGTGCTGGTTGAACCCCGGTGTCTGCAGGAAGGCGGCTGCAGCCGCCGCTGTCCCGGGAAGGGAAAGGAAAGGAGGGGAAGCGAAAGGTGCTCAGGCGGAGAAAGCGGGCGGAGGGGGTCCTGCCCCCTCCCATTGTTGTCGCTTGCCGAGGCTGAGGCGGGGGCGGCGGGGCCGGGGCTCGGGCGGACCCCCCGCCCCCGACCGGGCGCGCATGCACAGACACACAGACACACAGACAGAGCAAGAGCTAGGCAGGGAGAGACACACAGGCACGGACAGACGGACACGGGGGCAGCGCCGGCACCATGGCACCGGGGCTGCCCCTCCGCTCCTTCCTGCTCGCCCTCGCCGCCTGGCTCGGGGGGCCGCGGCTCGCCGGAGCAGCCGGCGGCAGGAGGGGCGCGGCGGGCGATGCGTGCGGAGGGAGGGTGAGTGGAGCGGGACTGCAGCGCGGTGCGGGGCAGGGGCCGTGCGGGGCCAGGCGGAGCGTCCCGCGGGTCGGGCGCTGTCCCGCGGCCGGAGAGCCGCGCCGCGCCGGCAGGGACGGAGGGAGGGAGAGAACGGGATGTGCGGCGACACTTTTGCAACTCATAACGCTGCCCTGGGAGCATTAACTCCCCGCATCTGGGAGTTAATTGCGGCCGGGAGAGAGGGTGGCATTGCCCGGGCAGGGATATTTATTGGTGTCTCGCCTCGGGAAGGGAGGCTGCTCGTAGCCGGCGAGTGTGAAGGAGTCACTCAACAGGTCCTTCTCCACCAGCGCTCTCCGCTCCCCCGAGCCGACCTGAGCCGCGAGGGGATAAAAGCCATCGCTGGGGCTTTGTTATTTTAATGATTCGAGGCCCGCTTGGGGTCTGAGCTCCCGGCCTGATCATTATACGGAGGATGTAGGAAATTTACGGGAGGGGGAAGGGGGGAAGAAGGTGATAAACGTTTTGTTACTGGTCTTTGCCTTTTGTTCCTGTTCCTGGTGTGTTTTGCTGTCAGACTTTTCTCGATTGCTTTTCCTTTTTCTTTTTTTTCCCCTTTAGTATTTTCAATAACTTTAGAGTTGTGTGTTTTGGTTTGTTGCTTTCCTTTCTCCTGATATTACAGATTTAGTTGAAGCGTGGTGATTCGGGAATACTGAAGGGAACACAACTGACTTTCATTGCTTTTCCTTATTGTTAGACTGTCACTAAGGATTTTCTTGGTTTCAGATCAGGTCCTTTGAGAACGTTGCTGCAACACACGGTTCAGAAGTTTGTAGGGCATAGTTTAGAAAGGAGAAAGCATCAGGAAATGTGTAAAAGAAGAGTGTGTGGAAAATATAACAGACTTTCAAACCCTGTTTAAGCTTAAGACCTAAATCTTTATGTTGGATGGAACTGTTAAAGGTTTAGAATCCTCTGTTAGGCCTCTAACTGAGAATTAGGAATAAAGTGTTTTGACTTAGTATGTCGATTGTATGTTCCCTCGGAGGTGGGCACGATACCACACAGGCTCATAACAACCACTGTGTATTTTTGTGTAGAGTTTTGCATCAGCTATTAAGTAAATTAGCGCTATTAAAAGTCGTAACACTTGATGAGTGTATTTTGACGTTTACAGAAATATGCAGATGCAGTTTGTTCTGCATTTGTTTTTGGCTTACATAATGTCATTGTGTGCATTAAGCAGGAATGTACCACAGTATAGTTTTAATATAACGATTTCGACTGGCTTTTAGATGAGCAGAACTTAAACTCTTTCCAATTAGCTTAGCGCCCCCCCCCATTTGTCTTTATTACTCACAACAACAAATGTACCATCTTAGCTTATAAAATATTTGTACTGGTTTCCGGTTTTATTATACTTTCAGCTTCAAGTTCAGACTTCCCTAACCCATTTGTGAGATACCTTGTCTGATTGTGTAATTGTAATTTCTCAGACTGATTTTGTAACGAGGCTCTTGCGCATGATTGCCTCCATAACCCAGGCTGGGAGCATTTATTAGAGTAATGACTGCAGGATGGTACCCATTGTCTCAGTTAGGTGGTATTTATCTTGGGCTGCATGTAAGTTTTGAGTAGACTTGACATACTATTAAATGACTGATGGCCCCTCTAACACATTGTCTGCTCTGGAGCAGGGTTGCCTTTGAAGTAGTACCCTGTAGGAAGTAGAGAGACTATTTGCTCTATTAAAATTCCTTGGTATTTCCTCTGTTTAACCACAGGCCACTTCCCCTCTGCCACTCTAAACACTGCAGGGACACTGACTGATTGAAAAGACACAAGCCCTAAGTAATTGTATCCTATTCAAATAGATATTCTTTTTGCAGGTTATTTATAAGCAGTGTCTAATTAAGGTAGGCTAAGGGCATGAATAAATCTTAATGTTTGATATAGAGAAAGTAAAAATGTAGTTTGTATTAAATGAAGTGTTTAAATTGAGGTAATTCTTAATGGCATAAATAATCTAAAAAAAATATAATTTAACTTTTAATTGTTGTTTAGGAGAAAGAAAATATAGATAACAGGGTGTATTGGATATTTTCCTCTTAAAATTTTAGATGTGTGATGCACTTCCCATGGTGAATCTTTTTTTTATCATTTGAGGGTTGTTTTTGAAAATCTGCATTCCATTTTGCTGCATTTATACAATTAATGCTTGTTTTCCTTTCGCTCTTCAAAATACAGTTTTAAGTATTTGAAATATTTTGTGGCAGTAAGAGCCTGGCTTGCTGAGAGCATATTACTGGACTATGGTTAAAAGAATGTGATGAGGAAGTGTTTGTTTTATTCATAGTCCCTGGAATTAATCCGAATAGATGACATTTTCAGAACGAAACTTCTAGTTCTTTTTTTACAGCTTCCATTGTAAAATATATGCCTGTATTAATGATCCTCTCTAGTAATACTCTTGCCATTTGTCTTGCAAAGTCCACGTGTATCTGCAGCAGGAAAGCAGTTAATACCAGGGCAAGTAACAACATCACAGTTGCTAAGAATTACCAGATTTCAGTAGATCCAGGATTTTAGAATTTGGATTGACTTTGCTAAGACTAGGATTTCTTTCATTGATGTTTAACAAAAGTTTTGGTGTATTCCAACCCCTACTGTTATTTCAGATTAAGGTAGAACATTTGCTTAAAGCAGAATAGTATTACCAAGTAGCTTTCCATCTCGATGATCTTAGTACGTCATATGCACACCTTGATCCAGAAAAAATAAATCAGGGAAGGGCCTCTTTTAATCTAGAATAAGTATGTCCGCATGGGGAGCTCTTCTGGAAAAGTAGTCTGAATTTTTCTCATCCTATAAACAAGCCCACAGAGAAGACAGACATGGGATCTGAGGATGGTTTGAATATATTTCAGATTCAGTTATTCAGTGTTAAACACATGAGCAACTTTACTCTCAAGTTGTTTTGTATATTCTAATGGCGTACACACATGAATAGTTTTTTTCATGTATTTAATTCCTCTAAAGTTTCTGGCACTGAACCATGCTCAGTATAAAGCTTAAATTTAATGAGACTGTGTGAGGAGAAAGAATAAATAATACAGCATTTTAGCAAACCTCTCCCCCTTGTGAGCAGGGAGTTGTGCCTTCCTTTGCTGTGCTAAGCAAAGCTTCTCAGACATAGTAGGGGTCCTTATTCCCGTGCATTGTCCCCTGAAACTCTCCCTGTGTCACCTTCTATGCTCTTTATTTAAGGAGCTTTCCATTTCCTCTTCTCTTTCATAGCAGAGACTCTGAAGAGCCCCATTTCCTACCGTTCCACCATCAAGAGCTCTGCCTGGGTCATTATTCCTTAGGCTCATGCTGCTATGTCCCTACATTGATCTCCACAAGCATCCCAAAGCAGACTCATGCTCCTCTACAGCTGGAATCTGCTAAACACAGAGATAGGTCTTACTGAAATGCTTTTCCCAGTTAAATGCATGTTTTGGCAACTTTCTTTAGGACAAAGAATACCCTGTGAAATGGTAAGAAATAATTTACCAAATTTTAAATTCCTCCCTTTTACTTATTATATTCCAACTATTAAGATCAGATTTTTTCTTGCAGAGTATTTCAAAATTTTTAGAGGTATTAAGCAGCAGACAGACCTTAGCTGGAGCATGGTGGAAGGTGTTAATGTTTGCCATAAGGGAGTTCTTTAATTCATGGATGGTTCCAGAATTGGTTGAAAGCTCTGCAGACCAGATGCCAGCAGTTCTGTATCTGCCTTATTTCTGGGATTTTTAGAATCAATACATTTCTCTGTGCAGCATATAGAACAACGTGATAGCATTTCAGAAGTGGTGAGATGTGTCACTTAAAGCTTAGTGTGTTTCTCTGATTAGATATAAAGCAACGTGGCGAGGGCAAGGCTTTGCAGGCATGGTCAGCCATGCAGGTAGGCATCTGTACCACTTTTGTTTAGCTTACAATTTGACTTCAGGATCCCTCCAGGGTTTGTTCTTGAGGGTTTTTTGAGTTTCATTTATCAAGTAATGTAGCAGAGAATGTGACCCCATTTTTACTCTGGTGCGAAAAAGCATTGATGACCATCTGCCCATCTAAGTGAATTTTAAAAAGCGCAAAGTAGCCTAAATATATTAGTGTTTAAATTAGCAGATGAGTGTTTCCTTAGGAACTGTGAGGCTGTACAGTTTAATGCTGTGTTCTAGGGATGAGCATTCAAACAACCTAGATAAAAAAATGACAGAAACATAAGCCTGTTTATGTAATTGAAACTAACCCTCAATATTAACAACAACATTGTTGTTCCTTATGTGTTTGAAACTGGGAAATTTGAATATGATGCTAATTCATCAGCTGTTAAGAGGGTTTCTGCAGCTGAAGTCTCTTGGGACTGTTACAGATTTGATGAATTCCCTCTCTAGAACATGTCTCTTACTTCAGATATTGAGCTCCACTCCCTGCATTACCTTCCCTGAGTAGAAGTGTAGCAACTGCTGTACCAGACTTGTTAATTTAAAATCTTGAGACACTTATTCAAGAAAAAGTTCCGCTTTAATACATTAATACTTTCTAGTCTACTGATGAAAAGATGTTAAGCAGTCATGATTAGATGGTACTAGCTTTTCTTAAGTTAATTATTTGGAAATGTTAATATAACATGGATGTTACTTAATTAGAACTGCAACATTTAAAGGGTGTTTAATAAGGACCAGCTGTCTTTTCCAACAGATCAGTTTGAAGATGATGAAACAAAGCTTTGATGTGAACTTGCCTGCTTAATTCTGCTCAAAGGCTGAATTTTACCCATAAATTCAGCATGTGTTTTTAGAAGCAAACAAGATAAGAGGAGTGTCAAGTATTACTGCAGAACTGTTAAGCCTGAATGCTGGTTTTATTTTTTAAAAGTCAAAATGTTTTTTCAAGCATCTTACTTTGTTTTTATATATACTTCTACCAGTATAATGAAGTGTATTTTAAATATATTTTTTTCTGAAAGTTTTGGTTAATGCTGATTTCCTGGAGCATGTATTGTTTTTACATTTAAAAGTGAACATTATGCATTAATACATCACACCTAGAAAAAACTGCATGGTATGGTAGACTCCAAGAGTGTGAGGGAAATCAAATAGGCAGTTAGGGATTTGTTGTCTAGAAGTTTGACCTGATTATTAAAAATAAGTAAAGGTTGGATTAGAGGTTTATCAGCTATCAGGAGATGGCTGTATTTTTTTTGAATTCTCTCTCACTTGAACACTGTCACAGTGTTAGATCACTGTTGGATTTGAGGAATTGTCCCAGACATCCTGTTTCTGCTTATTATTCATTACACTGATAAAGGTGCAGAAGTCCTGTGGGTGTGCCAAGCACTGCCTCTTGGTGCTCTGTTCTTGACACATCGTTCAGGTAGTAAGAAGATACCAAAAGGAAATGTCTGCATCCTAATTTGGTATCCTGTTCAATGGTCACCTACATTTTTCCTCATGTCTTGGCTGTTGATGAGGATTTTTCACCCGTTTGAAACTCAGAACGGTCTCTTAGATTCTAGTAAAGGACACATACCATGTGGCTGACTCTGTACTTTTAAAACTCCTTCCATTCCTTCGTAGGCTCTTTAGGTAGGAGGTGATGCACATCTTCAAACACATTACCATAAAAGAAGTGGTAAGTATGAAATCCTTCTCTTGGTATGTTACCAGTAATAAGGGCTGGAATCATGGCTGGCAAAACCTTTTGAATAGATTCATGTGAGAAGAAAGAAAGAATACAACAAAATTAAGTATCAATCTGCAGGTGTGCACACAATTTAAGGGGCAGGGACTGCTTTCTTTCAGATGACCAGGGAGTCCTTGCTCTCTCTTTTCATTGGTAGGACACTGTACCTCTGAATAGCCATTAATACCTTTTGGGAGAGGGCCATGCACTACTAGGACAGGTAGGGAAAAAAAAGACTGATAGCTCACCTACTGCATGAAAAAGATTAATGCTGGCTGTAAGTGAGCAACATTTTCAACAAAGGGTCAAAATCTATGAGTAGTACATAAATGGATATGGAACATATGGAATATATGTCATAGCAATCTGTCAAATGCATGTTATGATCTTACTTCATGTTGCATCTACAGTTAAAAGCTGTAGGTGCATGAGCACCCTTTGCTGTTCCTATGGCTGTGGATTTGGTCTTGGGCTGTTATTCAGCAGGACAGCAAATCTGGTTTTGGGGGCACGTCACTGGTGCTGCTTATTCTAATGTACCCAAATAAATGGGAGAGGTAGCTTTGTCCTAGGAGATTTTGTGGTAGATCAGGTGTCTCTTGCGGGCCTGAAAACATAACCTCTGAGATGTGTGTTCTGGTTAATTCAAGAAGAATTCTAGAGTTGTGTGTCCAGCACTGATCTGAATGAGATTTGTATAGCCTGCTGATCTGACACAGAGGTGCCCATGGAGTGGTGACCCCTGTGTTGACTGAAGCACCTCTTTGTTGGCAGCATGGAGTCAGCAAGCCAGCAGTCTTGGGTTTCTGCCTGGCCTTTTCTTTTCCCTTTACAGTGTACAGAGCAGAGTGTGTTGCAGGAATGCTGAGGTCAGTATGGTTTCTTCAAGGCTAATGCTGTTGAAATGTGTTCTTCTGTTTTCTGTGGCCTTTGTATTCTGATGATCTCACATTGAAAGTACAAGCTCCTTCTGTGCTCAACCCTGGGAGAGCAGAAACAATAAGGGACAAATGAGGAGCGTGCAGAGTTCAAAGGGCTCCAACTAAATATGTGTGTTGGGACAGAAGTTGCTATAAATGGTGGGTATTACAACAACTGGACAATATCAATCTAAGTTCTGAGGCTGCTGCCTGAAGGGGATGACAGGTCTGCAGTTCTGCTTGAAGTTGCACATTCTGGGCTTTAAGGTTTCCAAATAACTGATTTGTAGTGATTGATCTGTATGATACTTTTCCTCTCGAAATTGTGTATAACAAACATTTCCATACCCAGTGTAATATGGCAGTGCTGGGTTTTCCTCATGGTTGGTGGGCAGAATTGGATTTTAATTTCTGACCTTCCTTCTGTTCTTCACTCTTATATCAGTGGGAGGGACTAGATATTTCTGATCTTACTTTTGACTACATTCAAATCCAACCAAGCAATCAATGACTTCCCTGACTTTTTTTGTATACGGCTGTGGGAAAATTCCTGGTTGGCTGGCTATGAATTAATGAAAATCCTTAGAATGCCTCACTAATGATAGCTCCTGTGGCTTTAAAAATGCTATTCCCTTTTTTAATTTGAGGGAGGTCACAGAGGTTTACAGAAACTAAGAAAAGAAAACTTAACATCTGGTTGTGCTCTGCTTTTGTGTGAAGGAAAGTTACGGCGTCACCTCAGCATCAAACACTTTCAAGGTGATCCCTTGTAAGAACTCTGTGCAAGAACCTTCTTCACTCAAACTGTTTTCTAATTAACTTTGCTTTGTATTTTCAAATTGAAGACTTTAATTCTCTATGGGAATCCCAAACTTACATCGTTACTTAAAAATACACCCTATCTTTATAAAATAAACTTATTTTCTTGAGTTTCATATATATCATAAGAATGTTTTTTATATGTTTACTAATATTTTCCTTTAAACATTGTGGAACTCCAAGATTCAAATAAGCTACTGGGTTGGATTCTGGGACTCATGAAAGGAAATTTTTGTTTGCATGTCCATAATAAAGTTCAGTTTAATTTCTTTGCATAGAAAATACCAAAGAGTAATCCAATTTGTGAAAGTCCCCTNAAAAAAAAAAAATAATGCAGATTAAAATTACTTGTGAAGCTAGTTTAGCTCATAGAAAGGCATAGTATGAGCATGTTTAAGTCCAAACAGAAAATCTTCTAAATTGTTAAAACTAGAAGTTATCAGCTACTCAGTTAAACATATGTGTGCCAGGTGTGACTGGCCTGGAATCTAAAAGCATTAAAAAATACAACTTTAGAGACTTTTAATAGTCACATTATCTTCTTATATCATGGAATCCTTTAACCAAACTCTATGCAGGCCTGTGTTTGTCATCTGCTTGCAGGAAAACACTCCAGTCTGTTTTCCTTTAAACATGGAGTATTAAGGGTTTTATTGTGTTATTCTGTTTAAAGAGCTGAAATTCTACCTGTTAAAATCAGTGGCAAACTCTTTGACTTCCGTTTTGATGGGATTTTCTTTCATACTTAAGTGATTTGATACTTTGTGGTTGCCCAGCACCGAACTGCTGTGACTGACTTCATGCAAAAGCTGGTACAAGCCTCTCTCCTGGTGATTTTCTGTGCATATGGGAATGACACTGCCTACTAAACTAAGCCAGAAGTTCACAGCACAGATCACTTCCACAGTGCATCCCACGTGGAGAGGATTTGGTGCATGTTCTCAGCCAGCCAGCCTGACTGAGAGCTGGGAGCACAGGCAGGATGGCTATGCCGGTGGGGCATTGTGTTCCTGGCTCAGCCAGAGCAGAGCACTTGGCTGGCATGGCAACTTCTCATGCTGAGGCTTTGATATTAATTGCTATCTTCAGTCTCAGTGCTGCACAGATGTGTCCTGGAACAACCCACAGAGTGGGTTCTCATAGAGTAGGGAGTGCATGGTAGAGTTGCATCTTAGTTTATCACATAGGAATAACTTCCTTTAGTAACAGGCTGTTAGGGTTAGATTTTTTTCCCTCCATGGCTCCCCCAAGTTGAGCAGAGTAACTCTGGATACAGCTGCTGAGCCAATGAAGGATTCCATCCTTTTCCTGTCTGAGCTATATAGGTGCCAGTCTGTATCTCATCTCAAAGCCCTTGCAAATCCTGCCTGCACTGCTTCCTATTCCTCCAGTTTTCATGGGAATCAGTGTTACGTTCCTGTCCAGGCTTGCCCCTAATTGTAGTCAGTAGTAACAAAATGAGGATGGAATTTGGAACTGGTAAGTTGTGCAATTTATGCTGAGCATAAAGAGTGCTCTGTCTGGATGAACTTTAAAAGTGGTATGGGAAGCGGGCGTTGCTGTATCTACAACCTTTTCAGCAAAGTTTTCAAGCTTGTGCTGGACTTCCCCTTGAAATCTGAGAGATACAGGGTAAAATGGGTGATTTAAGCCTCACCCTGTAAGTGTGAGCAGATCTTTAGAAGCTTGGAGTGGGATTCTGAAAATGAATGGAGTGCCCTAACTCCTATTAACTTTCAATGGGATTTGTTCTCTTTTGTGGCTCAGGGGTGTAGTTATGTTTTATATTGACTCAGCAGTGAAGCTGGTTAGTGAAATTTTCCCTCCCATCTGCTTCCTCCCACTTTGGTGTTGCCGTTTGCCCTTCCCTCCACACCTGCTTTAATGCACCTATTTGTGAGGTGCATTGTAAATCACATTACTAGAGCAATTTGAATTGAAAATAACCTTACTTTTCTTTTATCTTTTTTCTTTTCACAGCTGAGGTGATTTCATGGATAAATTGAGGTCCCCATGCAGTTATGTTAAGTATATGTTCAGAGATGGGGAACTACAGCACGGAGGAAGAGCCAGGGACTGGACAGGGGAGTCAGGAAATCCCGAAGCTAATTTTGTGATTAGGTCAATGTGCCATGTAACTATTCAGATGCTTTTAAAATTCCCACCCTTGAGCTGTGTTAATTTAGATACCTTTAAGAAAGTATCTCATCAAAAGAATTTGAGGTTAGTCTACTGAGCATATATGAAACTTCAAATTATTCAAGATTTTTCATATGAACATTTTTAGCAGTGAATTTTTCACAAGATGATAATGTTTCAGAAATCACTTCAGCATCTGTTGAAATGCAGCCAACTCTGTGGAGGAATACAGAGCTCACAGTAACATTATACAACCCTTCCTGGCAGGAAATGAAGAGTCGTGTATTCATTTGTAACCCAAGGGGAGACTTCACTATAGAGCCTGTAGTTTGGGAATGGAATTTAGGCAGATTACCACTAAAATTACAGAACAACCTGCTATGTCTTATTAGCACTCTGTTTCTTCCCTTGCCCTGAAGGACAGCATCTCCTATTTTGGGTACTTGTGGAGTACAGTTAAGTATTATTCCCCATTATTGATTCTATTTACTCTGATTGATTCTATTTACATCTTTGATTCTGTTTACTCTGTCAGAATTTTATCTGACACCTCCTCATACTGCTTCACAAGGCATGTGTTAACAGCCCTAAAAGGAGAAAGGGCCAGACCTTTAGCCTGATGCTTTAGTTAGGAAAGAATATCTAAAGTTTTGCTTTTTCTGTTGTTTATTACGAAATATTACAAAAAATTATTACAAGATAAGTTCTAAAGACCTAGTAAAGTGATCTATTTCATAGTTATAGCTTTTGTGGTGTTTAATAATTACCTTAGTTTACCTTCTGACAGGAGTAATAGCTTAACTACAAAAAGAGTTAAAATAAGAATCAAAAAGACAAAACAAACACCGAACTCAGCCTGATCCTAACAGGTGAAAAGTTATTTTTCCATGCTTCTTCAGAACATCAATGGAAACAAAACCTTTATCTTTTATTCATTAGTTATGAATAATGCAAGTTGGGATAGCTTAGGTTTCTCCATATAGTTGCATTTGTAAGAGTAATTCCCTAATCATGCCATTCACTTTTGGGGCTCTTTTTCAAAAAGGGCCGCTGGCCGTGAAATGTCATGCAGACTTTGAAAATGGGACAGTCAGCTCACTAAAGAATGAGCTGCAGAGACAGAAGTTTCTTTTTATTACATTCTGGCAGTAAATGTAGGAATCAAAGCCACAGTATAAGTGATGGAATAGCACCCAATCCTGTCTAACAATGCTGAGAGATGTGGGTGATGAGTGCTCAGTGTAGCCACACTACCTCTGGTTTCCATGTTGTAGTAATTGTTTATTATATTCCATTCAACCCCAGAAATTACAGTGTATAAACTCCAGCAGTTTGTTTGCTTGTATGTGGGGAGCTGACTTGGGCTTACAGATGTGATTGTCCCTCTCCTCTGGCTATGGTCAGGTTTTGTTCCAACAGAGGCAATCTTTGTTTCCTTGTTTATATTTTACAATAACATCCAGGTAATATTCCTGTTTTAAGTTATTGTTTATACTGGAAGTGAAACTTGATGATCTTTGGATCTATTTCTCAATTTACTGCAATAATACAATTTTATTTTATATCTTCCTGATCATTGTTTTAGGATTATCTATTTTATATTTAACACCTATAAAAAGAAGTCAGGTAAAAGTTTGTGAGAAATACAGGTTCAATTTAACTTTTTAATCTGCATTTAAATGCTATCCTAAAACTTTCGTTGCATTCTGCCTTCTTAAATCAGGTGACTGCTGGAAGGAAACTTGTTCATTGTATTGACTTTCTTCATAGACCCTTTTCTGTTAGAAGTGATCACTTCCTGCAGAAAAAGATCAGTTAGTGTGTGTGTATCTTAAAAACAAGAGGCTAAAAAAATAATGTAAATGCTTTTTTGAGTATTTTGAAATTCAAAAGAAATTTTGTCACAATTTGATCAAAGTCACATAACCTGTGGCTCTGTTTTTGTTACACATGCTGATGGTCTGTGGATAACATTACATTTTTTCAGCATGAAACTGAACACTTCAAATCCCTAAAGCAGGCTCAAATTTATGGTTAATAAAAGAATTTATTGTACTGAATGTCATCTGTTATATCACTCTGGGAACAGAAACTGGCAGTGAGTGGACAGGAAATATTTCCATTTCAAATCACTTCAGTCCATGGTCTGGGGCAGAGTGTCTGATTTCAGAACAATCACTGTGGATATCGATGTACTAGAAATATTTAAGAAGAGCGGAAGCCTTTTCAAATAGATTTTTTTGTTTTGTAGTGTTTTGTGTAAAGATGCTGCTTATTGGTGTCACATACTTTATTTCAGCATCGATCCTTAACTTTTGCAAGGCAGAAGGAATAGTGGTAATGTATTTTCAGGTGGATTTCTGTATGTACCAAGTGAATGGCAGTTTGATGAGTTGCTCTTCAGTGGCCAAACTACTTCAAAGTCTCAGACCTTTGTATTTGTAATTGGTTGGGTTTTTAAGAGTGTGAATTCCTATGTGTTGGTTGGGTTCTTTCAGCTAAATGGATTCCTACAAGTTGTCTCCTCTTCAAAAGTATTATATAGGTGTGAGATTCATGAATTGTAACTTTATTAATGGAAACATCAAGCACTCAGATTGAAATTTTGGTATGTTTTTCATGTGCTAGGTAGTACTTAAATAGCTCTGCATTTTAAAGCATTTAAAGTGTTTAAAATAACTGTGCATTTTAAATGGATATATTTGTCTAGGGGACAGTAAAACCAGGGCGGGAAAAAGTTTTACATTTTTATCTTCGTCATGTATTAACATCTTGAAATATTCAATTTTTCATTTTCATACTGTTGTGTATTACTATGTGGTTGTAAAAGTTTGGAACCAATTGTGTGTTTCCCTCTTTAAAAGATGTGTACCCTGTAGTGGCCATGTGACCCCTAAATCCAATGATAATTTGGAGTCCTTTTTCAGGTAATTAATTACATTTTGTTTTATGCATTGACTAAGTTAGAGGCAGAAGGAAAAAGGATTTCCTGGTAGTGTTCAAAAGGAAATGATACAAATTTAGTCTGATTTCTTCTGGGAGTGTGAATACCTTGATGTGACACAGGTGTGTTTGTAAATAGAGAAATCAGTTTCAAAGCTTTTTTATTTATTTTTATTCATTATTTTACAGAACACAGGTAAGCAGGGAATTTGGTACATATAATGTTTACTTAAAAATCAAAAGAAAAGTTAATTAAAAAACCCTGAAATCATAGCAGATGATTAATTCACCTGATTTGACACCCTGTTTCTGACATTAAAATTCAGTGTTTTGAACATCACCTTGTGGGTGACAAAAACTCAGTGTTTTGTCACTGTAAGTGTACCTTTGTTCATCCTTAAATCTCATCCATATTAACTTTGAAAAGGTTTCTTCCCCCTAAACATAGATTATAATTTAGGTTTCAAATGGTTCTTGTCAAATTTCTCTCAGCACTTCTTACCAGTTGCCCTGCTTATACTATTAAAATAATTTAACCTTACACCTTATTACTAATAAAAACAACTCAGGCAAATAATCCAGAAATTATAGTGGGAAAAACTGCATCTATTTTCTTTTATAGTCAAGCCTTGGCTTCTGTGTATCACCTCTGCATCAAGTAAGTTATTTAGCTGTATGGGATTTTTTTCAGCTTTGCAGGAACAAGCCTTAAAATAGAAAACAAGCCTTAATAGGGTAAGATTTATTACTTAACTTGGGCAGTTTGGAAAAGTTTTATTATCTGAGGTGCAGGCTAAAGGAATCATTAATTAAATCTCTATGTAAAAGCAAAACACTCCCCCTTTAAAGGAAAAGTTTAAACTATGGAGTCATAAAACTGATTAGTTACTCTGAGTATCATCGAAGGGCATGGACTGAAATGTGCATCTCGTTATGCTGGGTGTGTGGTGTGTTCCCTTGAACAGCTCCTGTTTGTGGTGTTCTAAATCGATTTATTTCTCTATTTTTATGATTTTAGTGAGGTGGGTGAGATAGCAATTTAGGATCCCCCTCCTTTCAGGTTCCTCTCACTTGTAAGGACTTAGCGTGGAATGAGTCTGGATCTCATTGGTGCTGCTTGTGTGGAAACCAGAGGTATTTCTTTAGATCAGCACAGCAATGGTATTTTTCCTGAGGCTAAATGCACTTTGTACCATTCCTGCATTTGTCCGAGTAGGCCATGACGGAACAGACCCACATGCCAAGGCTGAATTTGTACATCAGGCATTTGGTTTTAGGGTTCCTGTTGTTTTTCCCAAGGTTTGATTTCCTATTATTTCTTAGCGAGTATTGAAATTTATCATTTCAAAGAGCACTGATTTGACTGAACATTTCAGTGCTCTCAAGATGTAGATTTTCTTTGCATGAGTTGGTGGGTTTTGCGTGTTTTGTTTTTGTGGGGTTTTTTAATTGCATAATGGAATTTTAACCAATAATACAAGAACAGAAAGTGCTCTGAGGTTCTAGGAACAGGGTAAGGGCAATCCTTCATGAAAGAGATTTAGAATGAAAATATTGCAAGAGCTTAAATAGCAGTTAAGCAAATGGCACCAGTGAAGTAATTTAAAGCCCACATAAGTTGTGGTACAGGTTGTGTCAGTGTTTCAGCAGATATCCCATTTCATGTCAAGTAGTGTATTAATTAGTATGGAAAGGGCAGTTATGAACTGGCCATGTACAATTCAGATAGAACGTGTAACCTTTGCTTTGGCCAGCTTTCAAAAGCACTTAACATGTAATACTTAGGAAAAATGCATCTCTGAAACTGTTTAACTTGTTCGAGTGTATTATAAAGTGTGATATCCATAGGGTGTGATTTTTATTACTGGAAACTGAATGCAGTCAGACTGGAGTTTCAGTACCATTTCAAACCTTGAATCTGTATTTTAAATATTGTGTCTAGGTATCCTTTTTTTAGTTACAGTTACAGACTTCATGAGACCTCATAGCACAGAATGCCTAAGGAGTTTGCCAGTACAGAAATACATACACGTCCCTGATTTTTTTTTCCAACAGTAAGATTTAGCAATACTTAATACTTTTTGAATCCAAGTACTGAGGAGAGATGAGCACACAGGAAAATTTGAATGTATTCTGTCTTCTCTTCATCTTTTTTTTCATTATGAAAAGCCTCAACAATCCTGATGTCATAAATTATTCTGTGTAAAGAGATGATTGAATTCTGAGATAAACTTTATTCAAGGCTGGCAGTTCACAGAAACATTCTCAAGAATGTTTCCTCAGAAAACTGTGTTTTGGATGATTTTATTTGGTTATATTCGTATTCCTGGTGTTGATCTTCATTTGATGGAGTTTTTCCTACTTGTCTGAAAGTGGGGAAGCTCCAGTTTGCTTACAGAGAGAGGCTGGCATAGTTGGAGTATTTCGATACTATTTCTTCCAAGTATCCTTCACGTGGACAAGAAGTGTTTGTGCAGCTTTGTGTGTATTTCTGATGCTTCCAAATGGAGTTTTTTTGGCTGCAACTATGATGGCTGTATCCATAGAGGTTAACCAGGAGTGTATAAATTCCCTGGCAGCCAAAACTTTAAATCTGCAGCCACCAAATGTATCTGCCTGTGTCTCTGAATTTCAGCCATGTGGATCAGCAGTACAAGTAAGCACTGGACCTTCTAATCCTCACTGTTGAATGTATTACTGCTTAAGCTGTGGAGTAATTTTCATCTTCTCTGTGGACCTGGACTAGGCCGAGGCTCTGAGAAGGAATTATTTCCTAGAAGTGCACAGTTCAGCAGTAAGAATCTGTTTGCAGAGATTTTGGGGAGCTGAGAGTAACAATGCATAGCAGGGAAGGAACCAAAGCTCACACCTTTAACACAGCTGAAAGAAGGGCAGCATAACTGAGCCTTGTGTCTGACAGCAGGAAACAACTTCTGCAGCTTGTCCATTAACTTAGGGAAAGGAAGAAAGGGAGGAATACTTAATTGCTTCCTAGGGGCAGATTTGTAGGGAAAAGGAATTTGTGTTATTTCCATAGCTGATGTACAAGAACTTTTATTTCTAACCAGAAAGTATTTTTAGTCATTGTGTTTGACATAATGGCCCCTGCATTCTTCTAGTTTGGTTTTTTTTTTTTCCCCATCCACCTCACAAAGTCTGGAACAGTTGTCATGCAGGTGTGTTGTCAAAGTGCAATGTCTGCCTCTCACTTCTGGTGAGGGGATTGTGTAACATGGCCATGTATGGAATAAATGTGGTGCTGCTTGGGATGCTATTCTTCTTGTGTCTCTCATGATAGTGAACTTGATGCCAGAGGTACCTTCTCCTTGCTACTGAGTGGAAGCCCATCACCTTTCAGGGCCCTGCTTCCCATTGCCCAAGGTTCCTTAAGCTCACAAGGATGGGAATTTTGGGAGGAGATGCCTGTGTTATTTTTAAAGGTTTTTCTTTTTTGCTTCATCTCCTGTGAAAACAATTTCATGTGGGGTATTAAAAATGCTGTTGGAGGAATCATGAAAGATTTTTTTAAAGCTGCAACATGAGGTTTTGGCAAGTAAATAATTGGTTATTCCTGGAACAGAACCATACTGCTTACAAATTCTCAGTTTTAAAATCTCATGGATGAGTACAATTGTGTCTTTCTAAATCCCTAAGAGTAGGTTTTTATGTCCAAAATAATTGTGTTACTTCAAAGGGAGAGATTAAGATGGAAGAATCCCAAATCCTATCTACTTTGAAAGTTTTAGGAGTTCTGTGGCACTTTAATCAGTGGAGTTATTGCTAAATTAACTTGCTACAAGATCCTCCAGAATCAAGACTTTGGTCTATTTATGTGATTGTCCTACAGAACCAATATACATGAGTATTCTTTACAGTCATGATCTCCTGTGGGTATGTAATACTTTCTGTAGTTGTGCCTGTATGGTTCATTTGTGTAAGTAAGAATTAAAATCAGGTTTCTAAGAACACACATTTCATATTTTCTGTCTGCAGACTCTTAAAGGATTTCATGACTTTGTCTCAAATAATACAGGAGAAGGATTAGGGAAAGGGGAAATATTTTGTGAATACACCAAAACCAAATAGATATGCTACATCAAATTTTTCACATTCCAGCCTTTATGTGATGTTCTGCTTTAAAGATTTCCTTGCAAGCAGCTGTTCATATCATTTTCAGAAGTTACAAATGGGATAAACTCCCCCTGTACTGCAAACAGAGTATCTCCAGTCTACTTTTTCTAGGGTTGTTTACAATGAAAATCTCCAACGTTGCAGTAAATTTGAGATTAGAACTTTTTAAAGTCAAACAGTTATGAATAAAACAGGTAGTCCACATTTGATGACTGTTTCCCTCAGAATTGTTAGGGGGTTTTTTGTGTGTGCAGTTGGGTATTTTATTGAGAAGTGAAGAGTAAAAAAATCCACCCTGAAACAGTCATAACTGAATTGTGTTCTGGCTGACACCTAAAACTGAACCTATGAAGTCAGTGCTAGTTACTTTTACAGATTTTCTCTTTCTTTGGATGAAACCTGAAATCAAACAAAGAGCTCGTGCTAGGAGTTTCCAGTTTGAAAGGTAGGAATCTGGCAGCAGAACGTTATTAAGGAACCATTTATGATTTTGGAAATAAGTTCCTTTAGTTGTTTTCCAGGTGCCATTGTATTTGCTTAGCTTTAAAGGAAAGACCTTCTTTTTTGATTTGCCTGGCTTGGAAGTACTTACTCATTTAGGAGAAGCAGCAAACTTCTACGTGCATAAAATCTGGAAAGATAAAATTTGTAACTCTGAAGTATTTTGCTTCTTTGCTTTCCTTTTTCCCAGATATTCTGTCCTCTGACAGCTACATAATTTCTTAGTGTGGTAAGCAAAATGAATGAATTAACATATCCATATATATGATATACATGTGAATATAAATAATATATATCCATCATTCTCTCATGCTTCATTCACCTCTTGAAAACTTTTCTTGATTGTATTTTAACTATGTTTGAAGATCTTTGTGAGACAAAGACTGTGCCTCTCAGCTTATGGCTCTGTAAGTGCACAGTCAATAAAATGAATGAAAATACATTTTTTAATTGTTTCATGGACAGGTTAGTTTAAAAGTGCTTGGGCATAAGCTAAAATTCAGTAGTCGTGCAGTTGTTCCTCTAAGTGTAGAGTTACTGAGATTGTGGCTAACTTCCCACCATAAAAAGAAATACGTTCTTTAATTTGAGTGGAATAGTGAGCATGTTGATTTTACAGTGTGCTGTGCAGTGTGTTAAGCAGGAAACATGCATAAGAGGCTTCATTAACTTCTCTATTGTTTCAGATGTGTTATTCTATTTGGTGCTTGCAGCACAAGTCAGTGTTTCTCAAACTAATTTGTCTTGGGTCCCTCTAAAAGAAACTTTACCATTTGCAGCCCCCTTCCTTCCCAGTCACAGTCACCATTCCTGCACCTGTCTTGGCATTGCTTTTTCTCCCCCTCCCCTTCCCAAACACCTCATCTTTTCTCCCAACTCTCCTGCCAGCAGTCATGTCCACAGTTAAGAGAATGCCGGGTTAACTAAGACTGTTGGCTTTTGTCCAGATATCCTCAGACTAGCACATTTTGTAGTGTTTGTGGGAAATGGGCTTTGTTTGAAAATATTTATTCTGGTAACTTTTGCAGGCTTTCTGTTTGGTTTTAGAAGGCTTGTAATTTACCAAACTTTATTTGCACAAGAAAGTTACAAAGAACTAACTGTGACAATGCAAACAATGGAAAACTTCTCAGGCAAACTTGCAAATTGCACAAGAGAAATCAGAGCTGGTGCTGCCCGTTCTCTGCCAGGCTTTGCTGCATTGAATTCCTGAGTTTGACTCAGAGATTTAAGATTTTCACGGTAGGCAGCAAACGGTATAGATTAAACTTGCTTTCATTGTTGTGAAGTTGTGCCTCTAAGAACTGGCTGTTCCTTAAGAGTGACTCTGGTCCTGTAATTTGGGTGAGCAGCTGTGTTGCTGTAAATACTCCTTGTATTTCTCCTCACAATGATTTCTTACTTCTCTGTCAGACAGATTAATGTGTAAGATAACCTTCCACCTTGCCTTTTTTAAATAGGAATTAAAATAGCCAGGAATGGGGCATAATAAAGAGACATTTCGCTTAGTTTGGTTTTGGTTTGGGTTGTGTGGAGGTTTTTGGCTCAGGTAGGATACACTACAGTGTGTGATCTTCAGCCAGTGTGTTTCACCTCAGAGTTCCCAGAAGACCCCCCCTGAAATCAGTAGACATACATCCCTTTCAGGACCACCTCCTCCTCTGGCAGGATTTAAGGCAGCAGCTGTTCAATTCAATATCCTTTCATGATGGGAGGAACTTGAGAAAACCCTGCCTAGCTGAAATGGCAGAAGAATTGTTCTGACAAAATGTAATTACCTATGTGGGAAGTCAACCGTAAAACCATGGGTAATGTCATCAATTCGTGAAAAATGAGATATTTAATGTTCACAAAAGGTCAGGACTACTCGTATAGAAGTGGAATATGAGTACTTTTTGTTTGGTTTCGGAAAGTAAGTATCGCTTGTTACTCTTCAAAGTATGTTTTACTTCCCAGATTCTTGCTTAAAATGGCTTTTTGTTATACCTGGGTTACAACTCACTTTATAATACGATATAGTATAATCTCTCACTCTGGGCCATCTATGCAATACTGGTTTTGAATTTCTTACTTTCTAGAAAGTTTTGACTGGGTAAATTAGTTAGCACATTTTTTAAAAAAAGACTAGTATGGATGCTTCATGTTTTTCCAAATCACAGGGCTCAGATTGGGGTAAAAAGATTTATTGTGGGAGACGGAGAAGGAATATGCTAAATGTGAGCGTGCCTGACAGTTTTCAGCTAAGGGAGGTACACTGTGCCTGCCTCTGGTCACCAGATAATGTATTAAAAATGTCTTTGCAATGACTAAGATTGAATAAGAATATTGAGTATCTATCCCTGGAAGGCTGAGCTGTGGTGAGATTCAAAGCATTAAGTATGTTTGTGTGAAATGAGGGTCCTACCAGTTCAGGGGAAGGACCCAAGTGATGTACCAGACAACCTGTCTGAAAGGGGCAGTTGTGCACCAGTAATGTGCTACCACCTGGAGATGGACCACTGCATTTTCACAAGCAATGTGGAAGAAAAACTGGGGTCTTTGAACACAACATGGTGTTGTTGCATTAGGGAAGAACCAACTCATACAGAAGGATAATCAGGGATTTTGGACCCCTCACTGCAAGAAAACATTGAGGCATTTCTTTGTGTCCAGAGAAGCACAAGAAAGCTGGTGAGGGGGATGGAGCACAAGTTTGATGAGGAGCAGCTGATGCAATTGGAGGGTGTTTAGCCTGGGGAAAACGAGGCTGGGGGGACCTTATAGCTCCACAATTGCCTGTAAAGAGGTTGTAGCGAGGTGGGGTCAGGCTTGTCTTGGAAGTGACAAGCAATAGGACAAGGGGAAACAGCCTCAAGTTGCACCAGGGAAGGTTTAGATTGGATATTAGGCAAAACGAAGTCAAAAGAGTTGTCAGGCAATTGGAACAGGCTGCCCAGGGCAGTGGTGGAGTCACTTTCCTGGAGGTGTTTTAAAGCCATGTGGATGTGGCACTGAGGGATATGGGTTAGTGGTGGCTTGGCAGTGCTGGGTTAACAGTTGGACTCGATCTAAAATGTCTTTTTCAACCTAAATTATTCTATTATTCTATGAAGTTCCTTTACGATCAAAAATATTATTCTTTCCCATCCAGTATATAGTTTATAAAGAAGTAAAAGCAGAGCTTTGCCTTTCATGTCTGAGGCCGAATTCAAGGTGCAGTTCTGTGAAGACACACACTGAGCTCTCTCCACTGGACTGGTGTGCAGTGGCTCCAAAGGTGAAGCAGTGAAACAGTAAATAACCAACAACAGGGAACCAACCAAAGTCTGGTAGTTTCTTATAAGTTATGTTAATTGCATAAGAACAAACACAAAAGATGCCAACTTAGTAAAAGAAGTTTTAAAAAGCCCCGTGTTTTGAAGAGTCTTGTGTTCCTGTTTCAAATATGAGATAGGCACCGAGAAGTTGCTCCTTGAAATCACTTTTATAAAAACTTAGTTTTCAGTGTCACTGATACGTTTTTTAAAATGCTATTCCTATAATTTGTGCATGCAATGCACGAATCTCTCTATACATATTTTAAAAAGGCAAATATGAACAAAATTTATGGTTACTCTTGCCAGTTACACCAGGGATACCAAGGATATGGTAATGCCAGTACAAACCCATCCACCCAGGGTTTAGACTTCATTCTGCAGTCAATGGAGTACACACAAATTATATAGCAAGCATGAACATGGATTATGTATTTTGTTACATTCTCTTGGAAGAAATTCAAAATGCAGGCACATAAATAATACAGATAATTAATCTTTTTACTGATGGCTCTAGAAACAGAAAATATTTTAACTCGGTTGAAAGCAGCAATAAAGCTTTAAAACAAAACGAGCAGATGTCAAATATAAAGCTTTTAGTTTACTGAGCAATGAGTATGATAAACATTGATTATTCATCTTGATGTTAGAGTTCAAAAACAATTGTCCCTTCAGTTTGCCTCATGGGAGTGTGAAATTAGGACCATGTGTGTGTTGATTAACAACATATGAAAGATGAATCGTGATTACTGTTTTGGTCTGGTGCACAAGGCTATGCTTGAGGGGGAGTGATTTCCTACCTCCTTTACCAGATCTCTAATTAGTGCAAGCATCTCTCTCTGTTTCCTAGGAGGGATGTTCAAGTGGTTGCCTGACAGTGCCTATTCACACACATAAATTGCCTTTCTTGAATGAAAGAGTGTTGGCTCAACAGAAGTTGAATGTTGGAGTATATTTCAATACTATTTGTAAAAACAATTATTCATAGAACCATTCTGAAATCACCCATCCATTTCTGTCACCAATGATATCTCTGGCAGGAATTGTCAGGTGTAAAAATAGATGTTACTTTCAAATAGGAAACACTATATATTTTAGGTTAAAAGGAAGAGAGAGAAGTTCAATAACAATCAAGCAGATTTTTTATTTCATTCCATTGTATTTCATTTATGGGTCTGATGGCAGACATTGGTTAAATTTAACTTTTCTTGGATGCACAGTTAGTTCATGTGGTTAAAAATTTGCTTTAGGCTTTATTTCTGGAAATGTAATCCTAACTTTGTTGCTCTTTGGCCTAGTAATGGGTAGAAAGAGTTGTCATAAGTGCCTTTCATTTGTGAGCTGTTAGCATAAGCGAGGGCTGCGTATTAGAAAAACATAAACAAAATTAGAGGTTGACTTCATGTAATAGTCTCTGCCTTTTATTAATACTTGTACTCTTTCCTGTTGAAAGATGGGTGTTTAAATAAAATGAAATGCCTGCACATGCCTTGAGCATCTAAATGAGTTACTCATTCTTCGGGAGATGATGTGTTTTAGTGTTACTCAGATCTGTGCTGATTTAAACTCTCTTGGGATCTTAACTACTCAAGATGTTGCTGTGGATGAAGGAGCAGATCCAACACTGATCTTTGTGATTTGAGGTGTGTGATATGTGATGGAAATTCTTTTTGACTTGCTTGCCCAATATAGATACCGGGTTTGGATCTTAGCTTAATGGGTTTTCTGTGGAGTTCTGTGCTTTGAGCTCACATAATTGTGAGAGATTTAATGTGGATAATGCTTTTTCCTCCATCCCCTCTGCTTTTTAACAAATTAAGTTATTTGTAATTTAATGTGTGCATTTCAAATTTACTATCTGTTTAAAGATCAGTGGTCTATAGTTCTCCATAAAAGATGTTTTGACTGTTTTCTTTCCTATGTATTCCTTCTCAGTCCATGTGTATGGAAGTATGTGGACCACAGGGATTTTGTAGACAAAGCTCCAGGCAATGGAGACTCGCTCTCTAGTAAAGTTCAGAATAAATTAAAAGCTTCATGTAAATTCAACAAATGTTAGTGGTTAATTAATGATAGAATCATAGAATGGAGTGGGTTGGAAGGAACCTTCAAGATCATCTCCTTCCAACCCCCCCGCCAGGGACAGGGACAATTAACTAAGAATGTAGAGCCCTGAGGCCATAACGTTAGTGTTTATAGTTTTAAAGTAAGATGCTCTAAACAAGTTCTCTTAGCTGTAACCCATTTTAAACAAGGGAATTCTTTCTGGAAGAGTATATTTTTGAACTCACAGCAGTAAGTACTTGGAGGATTAATGCTGAAGTTTAGCGTGATGAAATTGTCTGAGTAGTTTACACGTTTTAACTTGGAACTAATAGGCCAATTCTCTAGTTCAACACTTTAAGGCAACCCAATTCTTTCACTTTTTACTGCAGCCTTTTTGTACCTTTTATACACTTGGGAGCAAATTTTTACACCAGTAAGTCTTATGTTCTGCTCAAGTTCAGCAGAGTTTGACTTATGTTGTATGTGCTTTTTGCATCTGCATCATTAGTGATTGTGCTGTATTGTTTTATATTTTTACTGTTGTGTATTTTCTGATGTCACTGTAACCCAAGTAGAAGTGCTATTAAAGCTGTGGTGAGAAGTGTTGCCTTTTTTTTTTTTTTTTTTTTTAATTTGGTTTTTTAAAAAATGCCATTTAATNGTTGCCTTTCTTTTTTTTTTTTTTTAAATATAGGTTATTAAAAAATGCCATCTAATGGATTAAAATACTTGTGCCATTTTTCTGTGGGGTTTGTTAAAATTTGTCTCTCAAAACCTCAGCTTTAGGACAAAGGGAAGACAGGTAACGGTTTGGTGGTTTATCTGCCTTTATAAATATGAAAAATCTTTATAATATATACCTGCCTTTCTAAATATGAAAGTTACTTTTTTGTAATTTTTTTAATCAAATACATTATGTCTTTGTTTTGATGTAGTAAGTTAAATGACATCTAATAAAGTTTAGAGAAACAGAAAATGAGTCAGGATAGAACAGGTATTAATAGAAAAGTTATGACTTAAATAAAAAGACGCCTTCCTGTTTCAGGAAGCATTTTTTGTACTACAGCTGGATCATTGCCAAATTAAATGAGAGTTAAACAGATGAAAAGCCACCTAAGAAGAAAGTGAGATTACAAATTTAACTTCTAACAATACTATCAAGATCTGAGTCGCTTTCATCCTTTAGGTAGTATTTTACTCTTTTTCTTTCAAGGTAACACCTCACTCCTTGTTTCTCTTTGTACATCCCCGTGGCTGTGAAGTGACACACAGGGAGTGCTGGGGCATGATTCTCCCAGCATCTCGTTGCTGCTGCAGTCCTTTCATGCCATAGATTTTTGCTGTGTTCACTGATTGTAGCAGTGAACTCAGATACAATTTTATGTAAATGGTTGGTATTTTTTTAAACCTGGGTGGTAAATAATGGTGTGATTTGCCTTTCATGGAGTGATACTACTTCATAAGAATCCGCATTCCAGTTTTCAACGTTGTGTCTATTTTGGGGTGAGAGTGATGCTACATTTTGTGTTTCAAAAGCAATTTCAGTGCTTTTTGATGAGCCTGCTGAGTGCATACAGGTGTATGCAGCCTGTTCTGTCATTGCCTGATGGATGGTGTGCCCAAACAGACGGAAAAAAAATCACGAGGTTCTATCATCCTCCTTCTAACAAGATATAAATCTACTTAAGTTCACACTAGCTTGCTTTATTCTGATTGTTTTCTTGGTGTTTCTCTGCAGGGCCTGCCATCAGTCACAAAGAACATTGGACTACTCAATATCACCTTTAAATATGACAGTAAGTTGAAAATCTGTACTGTGTTCACAGAAATCAAGGATTCCATCACAGCTGTCAATATGGAACAACATGTCTTTTTAAAATGGGTCTAAGAAGAGCATAAGCTTTTCAGTATTGGCACGATTTTAAAATCTAGATTTGTGTCTGCTGGGTCTGGTAGACCTTCTCCTTCCTGTGTTTCCCTGATAATAAAACTATCTTAAGTATTTGCCGTAGTTTCACTTTCAGATTGGCCTATATCATCTGCCCAGTATTCAACTGGAAAGTTATGTGGAATTATTGTATTCTGTGAAAGAATGTGGTCACTGAAGGGTTTAGTACGCACAGACTCAGAGGAAAGGATTATTTTGAACTTTATACAGCTTTTTCTGTGATGTGTAATTTTGGGTGAAAATGGGACAAAGTGTGCAGTTTTTATTTGCATACAGGTAATGTATTAAAAATGTCTTTGCAATGATTAAGATTGAATATGAATATTGAAGAATATTGAATAGCATCTCTTCATCTAGTTGAGGCAGTTAGAACTTTTCTTTAGCTACAGTCTTAAAGGCCCAGGCTAGTGGAGAACTGCTGTCTGTGTTTTTAGTGGAGACAGATGGGTTTAGAGCTGCAGCAGATGTGGTCTGTTTTGCAGCTAAACTAAGAACAAAGTAATCTCTGGCATAATAGTGATAAGCAGGTTGCAGCAATAATACTTCAGACCTCTTCAAACATCTGCTAAATGGCTGTATCTTATTGTTGGGGGTTTTGTCATCTTTGTTGTCTTTGTCACAGTAGGACTATTGACTACATTAGGAATTTATCCTTATTTGGGCAGTTAATGGCCATCAGCAGTATAAACTCAATGTACAGTCAAGGTCCTAATTTACAGCAGTTATGTTTGTTTTAATGCCAGTGCAAGTCACAGGTTGTTTTTTTCTGCCGACCCAAAGAAATTGCTTCAGATTCTGCACGTAGGTAAAATTTCATCATCAAGAGCATGCCTCAGGAAGCCAAACAATAATGATTTGTTTCACTCTGATTATCCTTTTGTTCCTCTATTTTCGTGTTAATTTCTGCATTTGCAGTCCTTCACTGTGAATCCTTATTTTAATCTAATTTGTTATTAGTATTTAAAATGAGCAAAATCTAACTCTGTCAGATTATACAAGAGGTAGGTGGTCACTACAAAAGAGGTATGATCTTTTTATCTACATAAAAACAGGAAGTAATACCAGTCAGAACAGAGATCCCCACATTTAGTTAACACAATGAGTCTGTTTAAGTCCCAGTATGTGTCATGCTTTTTCCATTAATTCTGGCACCAGAAACTCTGTTTAACCAACGAGAAGTATTAACTCAAAAGTTCTGTTGGCACTGAATGCTTCCTGGACAAAGGAGTTATTTGAGTTCTGCAGTACTAGGAAAAGAGTTCACTGATATGAAAACTTAAGAGTTCACATGATATGAAAATACATACTTACTGTGAATAAGCCAGCACAAAAGAGACTTTGGCTTGCTGGCTGTGATTTAAAGGCTTTTATTTTGCCACACAGCAACTATAGCAAACTGTGGTTTGTGTTGTTAAAGTAGGTGGTTAGGTTATTTGTTCAGGTGAAACACAAATGTTTGTATTTTTTTAGTATGTCACTTGTATTCAAGTAAAAGAAGTAGTTTCCTGAAAAGTGTAATTTTTTCCATACTATTTTCTTCCTGAATCTTTAAAAACACAAATCAGTGACTTGCAGTCAAACTTCAGACATTTGTGCTATATTCCATTCTGGCAAATTGTCATTTGACCATAAAATTCTAGTAACCAGGATCCAAAATCTTGGGCTTGCTATTAATTAGATCCAGACATAGCAAAAGGCAGTTACTTCAAACTTTCCATTGACAGAGATCCTCTCCCCTCCTAAGAGGAAGTTCACGCTGTCACTGCATTCACCCTTAGCAACAGAATTCTACAAACAGCAGTGGAAGTACCAATGCCCAGCTTTTGTCAAAGGCACTGTTGTACAAACTGTTCTATTCTTGTGTCTGGGACAGTTATATAAGAGACCCCTTGCTGTGGTTATTCATAGTGAAAAAGCCATTTTCTGAATCTTCTTTACAGTTAATAATTTTTCTTTCCTTGCCTTTAGGATCACACCTCTGAATTAAATTCAAATTTCCTGTGCTGGTGTATCATAGCACTTGATTTTTCATGCTTCTTTTCTACAAGCTCTTTATAGACAAACACATGGCATATAGACTGTCTTAGTTTTTTAGAATTAATTGTCAGTAATAAATATAATCTACTGGTCAACTTCTGGATTTTGTGGGCTTCACTAGTTCAGAAGCAGAATGTTTGTGCACACACATCTTCATGCGTACTGTGCTCCAGACCTATTGAATTCCCTGGTGGCTGCTTCTCTTCCTGCCACAAAATAGGAGCCCAAGTATTGTAAGGCTTTAAAAGTATGAAATTTGGGATTATTTGTTTTCTTAATTTGAATGCATAAAGACATGGCAAAGTTTGGCAACGAAGTCAGGAATGTTTTTCTTCTGAATTGTTTCCTTAATGAAGGCTAAAGTGTTCTATAATCACATGGTTGTGGAGCTGTAACTTTAGGGAATACACTGTATTTTGTGATGATAAAAAGACAAAACCAGTCCTGAGTGTATTCAGTGGCAGTAAAATGGTCTGCAGGGATGTGGCTACTGAGTGGACAGCAGAGGGGAGATGGATTTAAGCAGCAGGTTTTGTGTGGTCAGGATCAAGCAATATCGTGGTTAAAAGCACTTCTTGAGCACCAGTTCTCAAGCTTGATGTGGTTTATTGTTCTCATATGTGCCTGATCATTGACCAACATTCTCTTGCTCTGAGCACTGCACATGCACAAAATTAATGTCAGTCCTCATGTTCTTTTGAACAATTATGAGAAAAAGTTTCTCTCTTTTGGGAGTCCCAACATGTGTCATGTGGAACAGGCTACACTGGTGGTGTAAACTGGTAGTTTCCTTGGGAGTCCTGTAAACTAGAGTTTTGCAGCTTGTGAAAGTCGTTGTGTTCAATGATTTGTATAGTTCTGGGGGGTTTTGTATCTTGAGACAAAAACTGCATCTAGGTTTCCTATACAGTACTTATGTTTTATAGAAAACAGTGCACTTGTGTTTTTACTTTGCTCAGTCTTGAAGAAATGTTACAAAATTTTTGTCAGCTAGATTGTTTTTCTTAAAGTGTTGATTTCTCTGTATTTTTAGACTGCACACCTTACCTGAATTCAGTGGGAAGACACGTGATTGGAGACGTGCAGAACATCACTATCAGCCAGTATGCCTGCCAGGAGCAGGTTGCTGTGATGGTACTTTGGACAGCAAATGCCATTGGTGAGTAGTAGAGGGAAATGGGATTTTATGTTTTGGTTTGACAAGCACAGTATAAACTGAAATTCATTTTTGATTGGTGTAGCATTTAGCTTACAAAAGCTGTGTCTGTGATAAATATTTGTTCTGCTGTATGTAATGCTGTTGAAAGGCTGTCATTGGATGGAACAGTGATGGTTAGTCTTGATGGGCAATGCAGTGCCTTTGATGCCTGAGCCACAACACTGTCCCAGGGTAACACTGGCATTATCCTGGAGCATTCACAGCACTGGGACTCAGTTTAGTCATGTAATGAAGTAATTCTGTGATGAGAACATTGTAAAGACACTGTGCTAGGATTAGTTGTGTAAGAGTAACTTGAACAAAATGGGTGTAGTTCTGGCATCAGTTATAAATAACTGGAAGTATACACACACTGGAATAAATTCCATTCCATTTAAGTCAGGTTTTCTATTATCCCATACTGTACTAGAACTAAAGAAGTTGTAACAATCACTATCACTTTAATCTGGTAGTCTCAGAAATTATGGGAAAATGCTATAAAGGAGTATTTCTATTATTTTCCAGCAAGATGTTATATTTTGTTGCTAACAGTGGAAATGTGAAGTTCCCATGAAGTATTCCTGGGGATGAAGAAAGTAATGATAACTTACATTGCAGTGATAATTTGGAAGCCCCAACTAAGCTGTGGGCCCCTCTGCTCTAAGCATTGCACAAGCATGTAGTAATTGCAGCCTTTGCCAGAGACTGAGTTCTAGATAGGCAAGATAGGATATGTGGGAAGAACTGACATACATCAGTGGGTATTAAATGCAAACATTTCATATGACTGGTAAGTTCTATTTTTAATGACAAATATTTGAACTACAAAAAATACCACATTGTGCATTTTGAAATGTTTGTTTTCTTTCTTTTTCCCTTCTGTTTGTAGGGATTGAATACCTGAAAGGATTTCGAGTCATACTTGAGGAATTAAAATCAGAGGGAAGACAATGCCAGCAGATGGTTTTGAAAGATCCAAAGCAGCTCAGCCCCACTTTTAAACGAACAGTAAGTGCTTTGTTTCAAGAAAAGGTTCATTGTTATTTGATTGTGTGAGTAATCTTGAAAGTGTTTATCATCATAGCATAGTTTGGGTTGGGAGGGACCTCAGAGCTCATCTCTTTCCAACCCCCTGCCATGGGCAGGAACCTTCCACTAGCCCAGGTTGCTCAGAGCCCCAGCCAGTCCCCTTCAACACTTCCAACGATGGGGCATGCACAGCTTCCCTGGGCAACCTGTGCCAGTGCCTCACCACCCTCACAGGGAAGAACTTCTTCCTAATATCTAATCTGAACCTACTCTCTTTTAGTTTGAAGTCATTTCCCCTTGTCCTGTCACTCCAGGCCCTTGTAAATAGTTTCTCTCCAGCTTCCTTGGAGCATCCCTTCAGGTACTGGAGGGCCCCAGTTAGATCACCCCGAAGTCTTCTCTTTTCCAGACTGATGAACAATCCCAGTCCTCCCAACCTTTCCTTGAAGAAGTGCCCACATCCAACTCTCTGTTGAGATTCCTTATGTCAAGGTGGAATGGAGGAGCAGATAAGGATTCTTAGCGTATTAATTTCTGCTTTTGATGGCAAAACTGCGGGCTTGTTTTGAAAAATACTTTCAGTTACAAGAGTTGATTTTAAAATATGTTGCAATCTTGTCTTTTTTATAGGGAATGGAATCCCAGCCCTTTGTAAATCTGAAGTTTGAAACAGATTACTTTGTAAAGATTGTTCCTTTTCCTTCCATTAAAAATGAAAGTAATTATCACCCATTTTTCTTCCGAACTAGACGTAAGTATTGCATGTTGATATAACATTGCATGCTATCACTGATACAGCGCTGCATGTTACCACTTCAGTGGGGGTTCCTCCCCCCTGGCTTTTTGCTTTTCCCATCAAAGGGGTGTAGTGGATGATGATGTTAGATGAGTCTGGGTTAAGACTGAATCACCAAATATATTCTGAGTTGGAAGGGACCCATGGGAATCATCAAGCCCATCTCTTACCCATACAGGGCTCAAACCCACTACCTTGGTATTATTAGCACCATGCTCTGACCAACTGGGCTGATCTCAGACTGACACAGTCTCGGAAGGGGAATCTGGGTGTTAAGTGGAAAGAATTTCCATGCCATAGATGAATGTGTGGTGTAGAATATGTGATAGGCAGCAACCAGAAGAAAAGTCTCATGTAGACCTGAGATTGTCTCAGGTTTCCCTACAGCAGGATTGCTCCCATGGTTCCTAGGAACATTAAAGTCATGAAGGTGGTTTGCCCCTCTCTGGACATTTTGAAGAAGCACAGGTTGTTTTTTGGTTTTGAGGTCACAGTTTAAAAACAGATACCTAGAGATAGATGTAGGTGAGTACATCTAAAATTAGATGGCAGCACATCAAGTTGAATTTCCTGAAATTACTTAGCAGTTCTCATTGGAGGTATAGAGAAAAAACCTGAATAAGCTCCTCAGCGCTTACAGAGTATGATGAGAAACTGTGGGGTGAAATGTTGTTATTTGTTTGTCTTAGAGGGTTTTTTTGCCCCATAAAACTTCCTTAAAGTATTTTCAAGTCTGTCTGTTAATGCAGACCACAGTAAGATTTGTAATAGTGCTCAGCATACATATTTACTCTCAATAAGTGTATTTAAGGCTGGTTTTGATGTGCTATGCCTGGTCTCATCCCTTTTGTCTCACTAAGGAATTTTCTTTTCAAATTAGTGGACCTGTGTTTCTCATATAAAGATGAGAAGGGACTTGAAATTGTAACAAAGAAGCCAAGGTTGCAAAATATATTTAGTCCAGGCATATTAGAGTCTGGGGAAAAAGTGGAGGTATTCAAAGTGATGAACTCCTTATTTTTGCCCATGTTCTTTTTTTGTTTGAATAGCATAGCATATTGATACAGTATGATTAATAATTTTCCTGTATATTTATAGCATGTGAATTGTTGCTACAACCAGAAAACCTTGTCTGCAAACCTTGTAAGTAAAATATATATTCATTTTATATATTCATCTTACAAAAAGTTACTGTACTTGAAGAGTCACTTTCCAATTCATGAATATTTCCTCTGACAGACTGGAAGCCAAGGAATGTGAATGTTACCCAGCAGGGCTTTAACATGCAAGTGTCCTTTGATCATGCACCTCACAACTTCGGGTTTAGGTATTACTTTCTTCACTACAAACTCAAGCATGAAGGGCTGTTTAAGCAAAAAACCTGCAAACAGGTATGTGGCCAAGTTTTGCAGCTCTTAAAAGCATCAAACCTATTAATACGAGACGTTATGAGCTCTTAGAGAAACTTGAAAAAGTTTATCTAAAATGCTATCACTTTTGACATTTTAAAACTATTTGATATTATTTATGTGAATAATAATTGTTCTCTGATAGAACTCATCAGTCAAAACCAGCATATTTCTGCAGGCAGAGGATTGTACAGTTGAATGGAGAGTCTTAGTTTTCTGGTTTAAGGTGTGTTAATAGAAGAGGGCACTGCATATTTCTAAATAAATGTGAGTGTATTCTTTATTAAGTTTTAGAAGTATGTGAATGACTTGCAAAATATTTTTTCTTTGATGTAGGAGCAAAACACAGACACTACAAGTTGTGTTCTTCAAAATGTATCTCCAGGGGATTATATAATTGAGGTAATATTTATAAATTCTTTTTTTGCAACAACTAAATGAGTATGCTAATGGAAAAATTAACTTAAAATGAAAGTATTTCAAATCACATTAATGATAAATAAAATTGGACTTCAGGCATCCCTACTGAAGTACCTTGTGCACATAAATTTTTTACATTGTTTTTGACCTTTCCATAATTTTGCTTCCCTGAGTGCAGGGCAGTTTGACCTGTGCCTTAAATTGAAGTTGTGGGTCTGCATAATTCCCGGACTTTGATTTTTATGGGTTTTTCTAATCATAATTCTGTAGTTTGGTTAGTTTTTATTATACTAGTTTGTGCTGTTCTTTAGTTTTAACGTTTTGAACAATAAGTTCCTTCACATTTGGTCCTGAAAGCTTTTATAGTTATTTACCTACTGCAGAAAATAAATAAAATTAATGTTTTACTTTTCAAAGCTGGTTGATGACACGAATACTACAAGGAAAACAATGCACTATGCGCTTAAACCAGGTATGAATTCTGTTTTTTAAGCAATATACTGTATTTACCTTACTAATTTTGTTTCAGTTTTAATTTCGTTGGAAATAAGTCTTGATTTGACCTTTGTCTCTTTGCCATAATGAAGACTATTAAGACAATTATGCTGTGATTTTATTTTTTTACCTAATTAAAAGAGAGTGGACATGCACACGTGTGCCTACACCTGCGCAGCTCTGTGTGTTTCTCTTTAGTAGGGTTTAGATCAATACATCATTGGAAATCTATGTGGGGAAAGTGGCTTTTGCTGGATATGTGGATATGAAGAATCATAACCTTAATTGCATCCAACTGATGCGTGCAATAGTGTGGAAATAATGTAAGGGAAGTGTGAGAGCAGCCCAAACACATCACCTGCCCCTGTCCCTCAACTTGTCCGGGGGATGCTTTGCATGCCAGTGGATCAGACCCGCGTGTGAGGAGCTGCCCAGGGATTTCAGGATGTAGCTGCCGACACAGAACAGCCACAAGTGGAGACAATGGGCAAAATGGACTGAATCCTAATGGCCATTGCTGAAGGTCATACCTGCAGCAAGGCAGTTCTTTCTAAGTGGCTGCTTCAGCACCCTGGAGCAAAACTGTGTCAGGTCCAAATACCCAGTAAATGTCTTACCAAAACTACCCTTGGCGTAAAGTTGTTCCCCTGGGGAGGTCTGAGTTGACATGCAGCTCTTGGTACTTGTATTGATCACTCTAATGCTGTGGTGGTGGGGCAACCAGCGTAAAACCTATTCAAAATGCAGCAGAACATGATGTTTGATCCTACTGTAAATTTGAGAATTACCTGAAATAGTATACTGCAGCAGTTTTGCATTCCCAGTGCGATTTAGTTAGATAATTGTAACATGGCTAATTTGCATATGAATAATTCTGCTTTGTTTTTCCAAGTGCATTCTCCATGGGCTGGACCGATAAGAGCCATTGCCATCACAGTCCCTTTAGTTGTCATTTCAGCATTTGCCACTCTTTTCACAGTGATGTGCCGCAAGAAACAGCAAGGTAAGAGGGGCTATTCAATACAGTGCCGTTTTAAGGTACACTGTTGCAACCAAAATAGTCTTAATTGGTATGCTAGTTCTAAAAATACATTCATCTGAAGAGCTTTCTCCTCTTTTTCTCTGTCCTTCCTTCCCAGAGCTTTTTTTTGTGTTGAAACTTGTAGGAAATTGTTAATCAGTCCTTGGTGGTAATTTGTTGCCTAGACAGTATTGTATCACAAATCAAGACTTTACTGGAGGAACAGAAGAACTACTGTTGGGAAATATTTTTTGTTTCATGTGTTTTTTATTTGAGAAAGTACTACATGATCATGTAGATTACAGATTTGTAAATTTATATGTTTTAAACATTCCCTTATTTCACTCAGAAATGTCTAATTCATATTTATTTTAAATCAGAAGGAAAGTAAAGCCCTGTGATGCCAATACAATTCAGAGTGCTGTCTGGAATACATCCATTATTCCAGATTTGCTCACTTAACTGGAAGTTGCCTTTAAATTTCATCCTAAACCATCTGCCTAAATTTACTCTTTCTAAGACTTGCTTGCAGATGTTTTTCTAGCTTAGATTCCATCCCTCCTTGCTGACGTCTCTGTATCCAGGAGCTGGCAAGCAGCACTTGATACATTGAGATGTTAAAAACCCATCAGTATTTTTATATAGAATTTAGAGAACCGTGTGGTTTCATGAATATGGAAAAAAAGATTGCTTCTCCAAACCTCGCATATCTCTGTTATCCACCTGAATTTTGGCACTGGAATATACTGCAAGTACTGTATGCCAGCTGGGTTAAATCCTTTTACCTTCTGTAGCTATCCCTTTGCTCACAGCTAGCACAGTTCCAACAGAAAACCCAGACAAATCACTGGGGGTTTGTCTACAGAGAGAGTTGTTCCAGAATACTTAGTTCTGATGAGTTGTTCTAAATTAAATCCCTAGATGGATATTTGTATTTTGAAATACTCATGCTTTATTCCAAATTAGCTTAATCAGCTGTAGAACTAGATTGAATTAGGCTGGCATAAGGCCAGACTTTTATGTTGCATCATAAAAGCATTTATGCAAGGAAAGAAACACTAATACCTATTTTTATTTAAATTAATCATATCTTAATTCAATTTAATGTCAAATTAATGTCCAAACATGTATGTGTATATATACACTAGAGAGATCCTGTAAGATATTCTGAAGGGGTCTGTGTTCCTGGAGTTTAATTTTCTTACCTGGCTTGTGTTGTGGTTTGCTTTTTTTTAAGAGACTTAGGAAACTCTTAATGATGATACATCTTTTATGCTTACAATATTTGAACCAGAGATGGCAAGACTCTTGAAGCTGGATAAAGGTGAAACAACCTCATTCTATTTATAAAATAAAACCTTTCTTGAGTTTTCTGAGTTGTACAGAAATAACTGCACATTTTACTTCGAGAGTGTGTCCCACCTGTAGCAGTTCTCATTAGCTGGATAGAGTGTGTGCAGCTTCTCTTTTTCAGGATGGAAGGGAAAGAATAATCTTCAGGAAAAAAGTCCTTACTGTATGCATTAGTAAAGAGCCTACAAAAGTCCTAAAAACCCAAAACAAAACCAAGCTTTATGGTGTGAATTTTGTTTTCTCTTCCAATTTAGAAAATATATATTCCCATCTAGATGAGGAGAGCTCAGAATCTTCAGCATATGCTGCAGGTCTCCATGTGGAAAGACTTCATCCCCGGCCAAAAGTGTTCATCTGCTATTCCAGTAAAGATTGCCAGAAGCACATTAATGTCATCCAGTGCTTTGCTTATTTTCTTCAGGACTTCTGTGGCTGTGAGGTAAACTCACTTCTTCTGTAAACAACTTCTTAATTGAAACAGCACTCCCAAAAGTAGGTTCTTGAAAATGGGGTATTTGAATCTCTCCTTTTCACAGCTCAGAGAGAATTTTTCTTATTTTTCTAAATATTGTCTGTATAACAGATCATATCCAGTGTTTTGGTTTTTTGTTTATTTTTTTTAAAAAAAGGGCAAGAGAATAGTGGAAAATTAGGCAATTAGACTTCCAGGACCCTTGTTCAGCCATGTTCACCTTGTTTTGTATTAAGTACTTCTTCTGTATAGGAGGTCTTGAATCTTTACAGTCAGCAGCCACAAAGAGGTATTGATGTTTAGCTGGTATACTTCAGTATTCCTAAAATATGGATTGTAATTTAAAAATAGTTGAATCTGTCAAAACACCTACTCATAAAGCAAAATATTTAATTAGGATTGACCTTTTATATTAATTTTAATTGATTGTTTTTTCTTCTGTTAATGCGGTAGAATCAGCACCTCTTTTTCTTTGTTTTGATGGAAAGCTATGAGAGGGACATTCCAATTGTTACTTTGGCTGACCGGGCTCAGAATCTCATACTGCTTTCTAAAATACAATCAGTATGTGGCCAGCCTTTCACTTTCCAAATGGAAAAAGGCAGGACAATCGTTAGTCTCTTTCTGCTGCATTTTTCCTCCACCACTGAGCTGTGAAGGGGGATGAGCTGGAGCTTGGTTTCCTTACAGCAAGTCTGCTCTCTGGTGCCCAAACGCGGTAACACAGCCGAGGCCTCCTCTTTAGTGAGGTCACAATTTATTCATCTCTTTAACATAGTTCAGGTAAGGTGCTTTGGAAATAACTTAATTTGAATCCCCCTTTTATGGATGTACTTTAGCCCTGCCACACTGTTCCTCTAGGGAATGGTGTTAAGGGGAGCTAGTTGTGTTGTAACTATGTACCATGGAATGTCTGGTCTCAGGCATCATTTAAAATATTGATAGCATCTACATACAGAAATAATGTATGTTGTTATTAAAGCTGTGGAGTTTAATATAAAAAGGGCTGTTTAATGCATAACAGAACAGCTACAAAAGTATTTTTCATATGGAATAGGAATGTTTTCTCATAAAGGAGAAAACCAGTGGCATTTAATAGCCATTTAAAATAATAACATGACCATAGTAAAAATCCTTTCTCACAGATAGATCAGACTAGGTTTTGAAGAATAAAAACAAAAACATGCACAGAACTACCTGCACTGTACCTTTCTCAGAGTATAGTATCTCCCAAGATCAGTAAAATGACTTCTTTCCCCCCTGCATAGAACGGAACTGTCCTGTTGGAAGAACCCCCGATTATCATCCAGTCCAACTGCCTGACACTTCAGGCAGGATCATTTTCCTCCTGTAGCCCACTGGTAACAGTTTTGATGAGTCCTTGTGTTCTGGGCATCCATCTACTCTGTCTTCTGACAGGGCAAAGTTTTCCACTCTGCTGTGGGTGATACAGCAGAGTAAAAATCTTTGTTCTCTGGAAAAATGCTTCAAAGGGCATTTTGCAAGTGGTTTTGATGTGTGTCTACTGTGCAAAGTTGTTTGCATCTACTTTTTCTGTTACCCTTCTACTCATTCCTCTTTCTGTGAGTTAAAGCACAGTGTCCTTCTTGGTGTACACAGGCATTTCAGACCATGCAGAACAGTCAAAAAATTTGACAAAGTACAAAATAAAATGACTCTTAGGATAAAATTTTCAGAACTTGTCAGATAAAGCTGCTGCTGTTTTGCTTCCTAACTGTAAGGACTTGATAGTATAGGCAGTAATTATGTTTCTGTCTAGATATGGGAATTCTTGGCATCAGACTACATTAATATGCAAAAGATGATAAGTGAATATGGCACTTAGGGACATGGTTTAGTGGTAGACTTGGCAGTGCTGGATTAATGGTTGGACTTGATATTAAAGATCTTTTTCAATCTAAACAATTGTGGGATTCTGTTGTTTCCATCACATTCAGCACATTATGGACCCAGATGTACAATGGTAAAGTTGTTTTAGGCAGGCACAATTGTTTATTGTGGATTGATAAGATCTAATTTAATCACATAAATAAATCATAATTTACTTGATCCAACCCCATTTTCCATGTTCTTTTTATTCCCTAAGAGACGTTCCTATGTATCAAGTCCCTAGTACTTTTCTTCTTTAAGGAACTACTTGATTTACATTCAGCTACTTGGCTTTGCAATTACATGTAGGTTCTGTAAATTTCTATGTAATGATGGTATAATTAGGTATGTTTTTCTTTAAGTAATAAATGAGGAGCAAACTGGGTTCATATAGTAACTAGCATTGTTTTTGTTGTTGTTAAATAGAGGTTTTCCCACTTCCTGAGCCCAGGGAAATTTTCACCCCACAGGACAAGTTTAGAATGAGTGTGAGGTCATGCTTATGTTAATGAGTAACTACTGACACAGTTCATCTCACTGATTCCAGTTTGTCCACTGTCAATGCTATGCTAATTATTACTTATTTTTCCTGTAAAACAGCTTGTATTTGCATCAGGGACAAGCTATAGTTAAACTTATCAGTAATTCTCAATTGTCAGGTAAATACAGGCTGACTGAATATAGCTCATTTAAGTTCTTTAGCAAATATATCTAATAATGTATAAACTAATATCAACCAGAACGTGTTTTTTTTTTCTTTTCCAGGTGGCTCTAGATCTGTGGGAAGATCTAAAAAATTGTAAAGAAGATCAGAAAGAGTGGCTTATTAAAAAAATTAATGAGTCCCAGTTTATCATTACTGTATGTTCCAAAGGAATGAAATACTTTGTTGAAAAAAAGAATTGGAAGCACAGAGGGGTAACCAAAGATGCAGGAAAGGGAGAACTCTTCCTGTTTGCTGTGCTGACTGTTGCAGAGAAGCTTCGTCAGGCAAAGCAGAATTCAGCTGACCTTTGCAAGTTCATTGCAGTTTACTTTGATTACTCCTGTGAAGGAGACATCCCTGCTATTCTGGATCTGAGCACAAAATACAAACTCATGGACAATCTCCCTCAGCTGTATTCACATTTACACTCCAGAGATCTTAGTGTACAGGATTCAGAGGTGTTTCCTGTTAACATTAGTAAAAGGAATTATTTCAGGAGCAAATCTGGGAGATCCCTTTATGTTGCTATTTGCAATATGCATCAGTTCATTGATCAGGAACCAGATTGGTTTGAGAAACAATTTATTCCCTTCCCTCCACCTTCTTTACATTACTCAGAGCCTGTCATGGAAAAATTTGACTCAGGCTTGGTTTTAAATGACTTAGTGAATAAACAGGTGATGGATGGCGAATTTTACCTGAAAACAGATGTAAATATTATTTCAGCAGGGAATTCAGACTCTCACTGTATAATTCAGCACTTAAACCTTGGAGAAGATACAGAAACTCAGGACATTCAAGGTGGTGGCAGCTCTGTCCTTCAGCCGTTGTTACACGTTGGTAAAGCATCAAAAGACATGCCTCGCGATTCTGGAATCTATGATTCGTCTGTTCCTTCATCTGAATTATCTCTGCCTTTAATGGAAGGACTATTGACAGACCAAATGGAAACATCTTCCATTACAGGAAGTGTTTCTTCATCATCAGGTTTAGGTAAGATACAGCAGTGCTTCAAAAATCATGTTGAGTTACTGTGAGCATGTTTCTACCATCTGCAAATAGGTAAGATAATACACACGAGGCTGCAGAGAAAGGTGAGCATTGTATGGAGACAGTAACACAGTTTTCAGTAACTTTAGAAAAATGAATTTTTCTTAACTTAGAGTGGGGTGGGGGAAATCTTAGTGAGGTAAGATTTCAGTAAAATTCTATTAATAGGTCACTTCTCACTGATTAACCGATTCTCAGAGGGATGGCTTCTTACTTCCAGGGACTCCTTGGCAGCTGGGATTTCAGCTGACAGCTGTGTGGTTTAATCAGGAGGGTGGTCTGGTGAAGCATTCTCACAGGCAGCCATAAATCTAAACCTGACACCCTATTTTGCTCCAGCACATACTAAAACCTTTAGGGATATCATCTGTACTATGGTTAACTGAAGTTTCAGAGTGACATCAGGCTTCTCATCAGAAGGGATGGGGGAATGAACAAATGGGTTTCAGTAGAGGAATTTAAATGCTTGGAAGTCATTGTCCAAAATAGATACCCAGCTTAGACACCTCCTATTTGATGGTGTAAATTTTGCCTCAGGCTATATAAGAAAACTGCTCTGACTTTACTAGATACAGTATATTGAATTAGCATCACAACCACATCAGTGTGGAATGTTGCAGCAATTGTATCCATATGATAAAAGTGCTCTTTGCTGAGAATTTCCTTAAGCAGCTACAACAGGTGACTATTGCATTCGAATGGTGGGATGCTATTCTGCTTTCTGTAGTGAATGTTGATAGTGAGCTAATGTGTTGGACTTTTCTCTTGGCTAAATGAATTATTTTTTTATTATTAGTAAGATAATTCATAACTAGTGTTACATGCCAGAATTATCTTGGAGGAGGAGAATATAGATGTTTATTTACAGATACAGCATCTATATTTATAAGCTAGATAGTGTATAGGACAAAATAGTTACAACCTGAAAAAAAATCTAGGTGGAAAAAAATACAAATTTACTGATTTAATTACTTAAGCTATGAATACTCTGTTTTCAAAATTAATACTGTAATTTCCTACCATCTTCTGACTTAAGCCTTTCCTCACATTTGTGGGATGGTGGTGTCTGTAACTGTTCTAGTGTTGGATGGCAGTGGGATGCTAGTTTAGAATGTATGGCCTCTCTGTAAGAATGCTTTCCCAGTGTTCCTGTCCTGATTCAATCACTGAGCTGTCAGCTGGGTATCCCAGCTGCAAGGGGGCTCTGGAAGAAAGAGCCAGTCTTCCCAGTAATTAATTCTCAAGTCACATACCTACTTGTTAACATGCTTCAGCTGGAGAGGTTAAACATTATAGCTCTGGCTGGTAGAGTTGGGTCTTAGCACTGATGTTCCAATGTCTTAAGAAACCACAATAATTTCTGCCCTTTTCCCGTTTACTGTTCTTATACAGTAGAAGCATCCCTTGACTGACTCTCCCTCAAACCTCCCCTCACCCAAATCACATCCTAAATAGGTACAGGATGCAAAGGAGACTATTTAGAACTGAGCATCATCTGCATATTAGAGTGCCACCCATTAAATGTCCTTACTGTCCCAGACATACAAAATATTTATAGCCCTAATATATATATATATGCGTGCTAATGAGAGGAGTAAATAGAATTTTTTAGCTTTTATTCATGTAAGAAATGGACATGTCAAAGTTACTACACTGAGTTCACACTCCCATTCCTGTTTTGGCTACCTATTTTTTACCCATTACGTGGTCAGAACAGACATGAATAACTCTGTCATTGAGCATCTCAAAGTAGATCTTTCCTTTCTTCTTTAAAGGACAGTTTCATTTAATCTTTAGAATTAAAATCATAAATCACATAATTTGGAATACTTTCTATCAGTGCAGTTACTGGGCTGCACTCATCTGCAAGGAAAAGATTCTCAAAGAGATCATCATATTGGGCATCCTCAGCTGAAGTTCAAACCAGTTTAATTTTGAGGACGCACCATCAACCAAACCTTTACTAGGTCCATTTACTAATAAGGTCTTCCCTAAAAAGTCCTGTCTGGGGAGAGAATTAGTATTGTTTCATTAGATAAGGTGTTACTGAGTGTGTGGTAGTTCAGCCTCAGGGATGTACAACAGGATGGTCCAAAGGGTTTTCATAGCTTTTCTTTGCACTGTTTCTAAAATGTTGACCAAGTACACAATCAATGTTGCAATTGATGAAGCTCACTTTTTTTTTTTTTCCCATTTATAGGGGAAGAAGAACCTCCTGTAATCACTGCTACAAAGTTCTTAGTGCCTGGAATATGTAAAGCAGAACTTCATTGCCACATCCATACTGATGAACTGCAGGCAATTGCTCCTTTGTAACACATTGCAACGTCGTTATGCATTGCCACTTTATCAACAGCCTCTGTTTGTGCTTTAACTACCACACTGTCTCAGCACTAAACCTACTTGAAGGAACAAATAGTCCCTGAAAAAGATCAGTTATTCCATGTTTTTTGTGGCCATTAAACTTAAATCTATTGTTTTTTTACTAAACGTCTTTAATTATTTGAAAAATGCAGCATGGGAAAATAGAAGAGAATGCATTTCAAAATTATTCCTATTATAATTTAAATGTCATGATATTACACTGTTTACAGATGCCATAATCAAAATTTACTATTTTTTGCTAGAAGTGATTTTGCAACTGGACATAAAATAGCCTGAAACATTGAGTCTTAGTAAATTTTGTAGTCCAGCCTCTAGTTTTAAGTGCTGATGTACTTGATGGCAGGAGTGTTGTAGTGAATCAAAGCAGGATTTTTTCAGAAGCAAGATGAAATGCCAAAGGTGAGATCAAGAAATTCTCTGTGAGAAGAAATAATTTTCTTTCAGAAATGCTTGAGCTCCTTTCTTCAACCTCCTCTTTGTTCCAGATGTTAATGTGTCTCAGTATTTCATTTCAGATGAGTGCATGTCTCCCTCTTCTGCATTAAGCTCCTGTCTCTCCTCCCCAGTCTGGCTATGATGACTCACAAATAGCACCATGCTGAGGCTGAAGTATCATTTTTATAATAGACAAAAATATGGGTTCTCTATATGCTGAGTGATTTCATGGAAACAAAGTTTCCTATTTTCTTCCTGGAAGGGCTAATATAAAGAATGCTTTAAAGAGATGGGGGAAGGAAGAGCAGGTTTTATGCTCAAGATATTGTTCAGCCATGAGATGAGGATGCTTTATTGAGGGGTTCATATTATCCCTCAAGGACATGATGCTACAAAATCACCTGGGGTAAAACAAGCCAAGACAGTTAACAGGCAGAAATATGTTGGTTTTGTGGCAACCAGTAAACAGAAGCCCGTGAGTTACTTTGCAGTTCAGGATGTTTATCAATACTCAGTGATTTAGAGAGTGTACTTATGCTGGTGTTCTATTAAGAAAAAAAGCAAAAACTACAACTGGACATGTTTACCTGCAGGCACAGAGCATGCATGTCCTGTTTTCTGCAGTGACCAGGTGGGTAAATCTTCATCCAAATGTCCCTCCTGTTTCCAAAGAGCAACTTTTCATACTTAAAACACATTTATGTAACTGCAGTTCTAGGCACCCTTATAATAAGCATGGTAACAGCAAATAGTGAAGGACACCACCAATGTGCCTTTGCTAATTTTGCTCATGGAGAACCTGTATTCACATTCCACTAGCAGGGGGCTACTTTAGGGAGAACTAAGGGAGAACTCCAATACCTCAAATATTCTCTCAGTTTTGATAGATGAGAATTAGGCATTGCTAACTATTACATTGTATTATCCATTTTAATAGCATGAGATAGAACTATTAAACAAGGGATGATTTTGGCTAACTGAGTAGCTTTAAAGCTCCTGGGTTGTTTTCATGGGTTGTTTTTGTTTTGTTTTGGGATTTGTTTGGTTTTTTGTGTCAGTTTATATTTAATCGTTTGAATTTCCAAATAAAAGACTCTAGAGATTGTTGTCACAGGTGGAATACGAAAAGTGCTGTAACAATTACTTGAACATCACCATTGATGGCAGAAAGTGCTTTGCAATTGTAATATGGAATTCTGTGATGAATTAGATGTATGTGTTGGATCTGGAGGGGCCTTGTCCATTAATGTAATGTGCCTTACTGTTCTTGCTTTCTGAATTTAAAAGAACACTAAGTGGAAAACCTCAAAACTTGCAGTATCTCAGTAAGCTTATGTAGTTTTGCCTACACAGTGAATCGTCTGCACTTTCAGTGATATTTTTAATGCTGTGCCTCAGGCTATACCAAAGGCAAAATTCTCCATCTTTTCTTGTTCTTTGAAGTTGAAAAATTCCTGAGAAATTGTCAAACCAGGCAGAATCACTCAGAGGTAAATGCTCCTCTAAATTCAGCTATGAAGGATCTTGATTGGGTGCAATTCTTGTTATTTTACTAGAGCAAGAGTTTGGATGGGTAAGACACAGGCAGAGAGGTGATGGTTTGTGTGCTGGAGATCTGCCGTGCATAGAAAGGCCAAAGCTGCAAGACGTGAGGCAATTCTAAGGTAACCCTGGGAAGTCCCAGCTCACATCGTGTTACTTTATGCTAGACTGAAGATTGGGAAAATTTCCTTGTTCCATTAAATTCAGTAGCAGAATTGGTATTAGGAAATGAAATTAAATTTTTATTTTGAGCTCTAAGAAAGCTGAGTTTTGAAAGGAACAAAGGCAGTTGCACAAAGAATTGCTTGTCATTAATGTTTTATTTCTTCAAAATGTGCTGTACAATCCTGCAGATCTCATTTGTTAATTATAAAAGGTCTATGCAGATGACAGTCAAATCCATTAGGGAAGGGGAGGGCAGAAAAATTCCTTAATTCCTTCTTAGCTTAAGGTGGTAACAGTATATTGTATGTACTAAGAAGAAAGACAATATAATTAATTGAAAATTTAGATTAGGACAGCCCACACTTAAAATGTACAAAAGTGAGAGAAATGATACTTAATCTGATTTAGTGTAGTTCTTTTTACAAAGCCACAGTTCCTGAAACAATTAGAAAAATACTGTATATATTGAGATGCTGGAAAGACATAATACTGAATTGGCAAGAATTCTTTATTTTATAACAGCAAAAATTCATGTAAAAATTACTTTTTAAAAGACAAATATGCTAACACATATTAAAAGTTAGCTTGCTACTATATTGAAGCATTAGTAAACTCTCAAACAGAATGTTTCTAGTGAAAGGATCCCTCCAATTTCTGCTTTACTCGAGTGTGTGGACACTTTGGGTATTTTATAACATATTTTCTGGGAGGGTGGGAAAGACACAGGAAAACTGAAGGCCCAGGGTATGGTGGTGTGCTCAGCATTTTGAATGATGAGTATCGTTGTTGCCATAATTTGTACCTGTACCTGAACACATCAGTTGTTGAAAACAGAATGCAGCTGACCTTTGCAGAAATAATTTTTTTATGAAACTATAATTTAGAAGCTAAATGTCGAAATAAAATATTTTTGTTCAGTTTCATTCATTGGATTTTTCTTAATAGCATAAGAAGAAATGGCTTAAAGGTGCAATAACTTTATACTGTACACTTCACACACAGCACACAACCAGCCAGACTTGCTAACTGCTCCTCATACCCTGTAGCTGGAAGGGAAACAGCTGTTTTGGTGGGTGTTCATTATAATTAAGCAACTGTAAGAAACTTTCTAAAACTTCTGTATTGGACAGACTGGTTCTGATTTGATTTTATTTTTTAATAAAATTGCCTTAATGTGATTTTATGTAATTATTTTTCCTATATCTTCCTTGAAGGTCTCCTAGCAGTACATGCTTGTTGTGCAAGGCAAGTGAGAACTATCCATCACAGCTATAAAACTGTGATAACCTGGGCAGGATTCATATTGTCAAAGAGGATGTGATTAATACCTAAGATTTCTATGTGTGTTTTTTTATCCAATGGATTTCAAAGCACTGTTCCAGGTAGTGAACCCTGCCAACTGTAATTTCAGGGATGACCCTTGAAACTACTATGATTCCTTATACTGGTCAGGTAAATGAAGGTTTTTATAATGGACTTTTGATTTGACACAGTTAAAACAAGTGAGGCTGATTTACCACAGAAATCAAACCTTTTTCCAGACTCTCCTGGGAGGGTCACAGGCCTTGACAATAGATGGACAATTGAACTACTGTGAGTGAGTGTATGGAATGCTGTCCTGTTGGGCTGCTAACTTAGCTGGAATTCTAACTATTTAATTGCTCCTGGTGTGCAAAAAAATCTACTTGAAGAGAGGTTTTTGGTTATATGAATCAGGTAAGTTTATTCAGAATAGTCCATCAATATACATTTTGTCTCCACAGGGAATGTGCCCTCTGTGGTTTCAGGTAATTCTAAATGCTGTAACACATCTGCTCCCTATGCAAATTCTGCATTAACACTTTGACTGCAAATCAACATCAAATGGTTCACAAAACTTGCTTTGAATTTCTCTAATAGCTCACCAGGTTTATAATGAGATTTTACTCAACCAAAAACACTTGGCTATTTATAATCTAATTTTGCTGGGGAACACAACATTCCTTACTAATAGACACAGAACCTGAGTTTATACAAAGGGCCTGGAAGACTTACAGTGGTTTTTTCCATTTCAAAGTAAATTAGCCTTTGGAGGCTTTATTGAAATATTGACTATTCCCAACAACTGTGAACTAACTTACCTTTGACAGTGCAGTAAAATTACAGATCAAAACTAAAACCAGAACTTTTTCATGGCTGAGGAATTTTTATTTCTAACACAGTTACAGAGGATTAAACTTGTTGAACGATTGGGTGCCTTGCATAGCAAAAGGTAAAATTAAACACTTGGAGAATAGACTTGTTTTATTTATTTTTTTAATATAATTACTAAACTGTGTTTTGGAGAAGAAAGTTCCCAGAAAGATTTTGCATGAAGGAAACTAGTGCCAGGAGTATTTTCAGGGTTGGTAGCTGCTGCCTCTTAAAAAAAAATCTGCGATGCAAGTTGTGGAACTATAATAGTGATATAAAAGTTCTTTCTGGCAACGTTTTCTAAGCCTTTTCAGAATACTGTGGCCACACCCTTTTTAGCAATGCTTTATTTCTCAGGTGATTCAGCCAATGTCAGTGGGTCTGATTATGAAATAAGATGCTAATAATGGGAGTGGGACATATATCAGAGCAGTTGTTTGGTGTGTCACGACTCAGAATGTTTTTTCCTTACAAGTGCTCAACAGGTCATATAAAGGCCATAAGCAAGTGTTACTGTCTTTGTGTTACATGACAAAGGGGTAGGAACTAGATAAGGAGTAAGAAATAGATTCCTTTCAGAACAGAGATGGGGCTGGTGTCAGCTGAGGACAGAACACAGGGTTTCATGTCTTGAGCCATAATGATGCCTCTTTCGACAGTGTGACCAGTCAGTGGATTTGGTTACAGAGATTATTATTGCAGCTTTGGCCATTTTGCAATAACTTGTGTGACAGAACAGCACCGGTTCGTGTCCCAGCGTTCTGTGACAGCACTGCAAGTCATCACTGATGGAGCATGGAGGGAAACAGAAGGTGGCACGGCAAGAGGAGGACGTAAGTTTGGGGCAGACATGAAGCAATGTATTTTATTTCCTTTCCAACACCCCCCCAGAGACCTGAAGTGTGAGTTACCTTGGGGCAGGCTCTGCAGGGGCCTGTTTCAGCCCCATAGCACTCCTTAGTACTACTCTGGGAGTACATTGCTTGATGGGAACCTGGTTTGCAAAAATAACTCCTTTATAATTTTGATGAAAATCAGGAGTGATTTCATTGCTGTCAGTTACATCATAGTTATTTCAAAATAATTAAAAGTGAGAATAGAATTAGACCTACTTGTCTTTAGCAATGTCTAATACAGGGGATGTACCCATAAAAGTCATGAGTCATCAACAGAAAGGAAACTGGCTGCTCTTTATTGTAGCTTTTGCAAACGTGCCAAGGTGTGTTTAGGTGTTAGGAAGGAAATCACCATCCCTTTGCAGAACAGTTGGACAATGCTCAGCTACTGGGGGTGGAGTGGGAATAATAGTGACAGTGAATCAGAAAAGCAGGGCACGATCTGTGTTTCTAAACTTTACCCTCTGCTTAGACTTCCTTCAGCCCTGGGAAATGCAGATACATTTATTTGAATATTCCTGGTTTTATCCTTGAATTAGCTTGTTAAAAACAATTTTTTTTACATATAAGTCAAATATCAATATTTTTAAGATAATGTTTTGAAAACTGAATAACCCCTTGCATTTTACACTTTGCATACGATTGAAAATTTCATGCTTGGTAAGATTTAGAAATGCTGAACAATTGCAAGCTGCACTATATAATTTATTGTCTTAAATTCCAGGAATTACACATTAGTAATTACTAAAAGGTGTTCAGTCTCCCTGAATAACACTTTCAGTTCATGTGGTTGAGCAGCTTCCACTTTGTTATATAATTATAAATGTACGTCAACTAATTCTTCATTTCCTGTGTACATAAGTAAGTGGAAATTTTATGGACACATAAAATAGGCTAAAAATTTCTGGTGTCTGGGCTACAAAGTGTGGTGAGCTACTTCGTTACAACTGTTTTTCACTAGCTGTTTTATGTTGGCAATGCTACTGCTGCAAGAGACCTACCACCTACAGTTCATTTGAATTTACATTTGCTTTAAGTGATGTAATCGTATGTATTATTATACTGATCTAGTGCATATGGGCTTTGTTCACAGACCAGATGATTATCACAGTACAAATGCATGCCAGATAGCCCCTGATCTAAAGTCCTACTTTAGATCCTCTACTTCCTTCCATCTTCGCATCGCTGTATTTTAGCTGATCAGCAGAACTTTCGAATGTGTTTCCATACTACTCTCGTCCAAAACACACATTCCTGTTGCCACCTGTACAGTATTTGTCGTAGTTTCTCAGTGGTTTTGACCTAATGGAACCCACTCCCGGTCGTTTGCTCTGAGTGTCGTTTGGGGTTCTTAGCGTGCAGCCGGTGCCCTTGGCCTTTTTTGGGTCGGTTCCCAACACCAGCGTGGCTTCCCGGGCGGGACGCGGGGCTGGGGGGGCGGCGGAGCCCGGGTGGGCAGCTCGGAAGGGACTCGGAGAGGAGCAGCGGAAGGGAAGGACAGGACGCGCATCCGAGGAGCGGGCGGGAGCCGGGAGAGGAGTCGGCGGGAAGGGCGGGGAGCCGGGCGGGGCCGCCGAACACTCACAGGGACGCACACACAGCCCTCCCTCCTTCCCACCCTCCCTCCGCCCGCCCTGACAGCCGCCGGGAGCCCCGGCAGCCTCTCTCGCCCTCGCCGGCGGCTCTGCCGGAGCCGCATGCCGGGAGCCGAGCAGGAGCAGGAGGGCGCCAGGTGAGTGCTGTCCCTCGGGCTGGGCAGGTGGGCGCTGCCCCCGGCGGGACCCGCACGGGCGGGGGCGGCTCGGGAAGGGACTCCGGCCGGCTCCTGGTGAGGGGAAGGGGACCGCGACCCCCTCCATCTCCTCACACCCTCGCCCCGGTGAGTGGGGGGCACGGGGGTCGGTCCTCGGCTCCTGCCCCGCGGCACCGGAGCTCGACCCGCTCCCGCTCAGCGATCGGTGCGCCTTTATTTGTTTGTGTTTTCGAAGAGCTTTCAACGTTTATTTAGTGGCAGATGTTCCGCGAGTGTCGGTTTAGGGGGAGGGACCGCTGTGCCGGGAGCTGCCGCCTTCCCTGAGCCCCCCGGTGCCATCGGGGACCGGCTGTGCCCCCCCCGGTGCCATCGGGGACCGGCTGTGCCCCCCCCGGTGCTGTTGTGCCCTGGCCGGGGCCACTCTCGGCTCTTCCCTCCGCCCGCCCCGGGGGAGAAGGTGGGGGAGGTTCGAGACTAAAGGAAAGTGGGGAAAAAACAAACTCGGAGCGTAATGACTTACACCTGTGCAGCGAGGCACGGCAGCTCGCGAAGGGGCTGCAACGAGGGGCAGCGCTAATTAGTGTGGCACGGACCGCGCTGAGCCGTCAGTGTGTCACCGCTCATCCCTCTGCTGTGCTTGGTACCAGTCTGCGATTTGATAAGGAACCATTTACATAAATCCAGGAGATCCAACTTTGGTAATGAATATCTTTATTTTTCTTTGTGGGTCTTACATTGTGTGAATGTGTGAATCTTAACATGTACCTTTTTCATTTATGCGTACCGTCATTAATATAGTTTCTAGTTAAATGTTGTCCTTTAGTGTGTTTTCATAGTGAAAGGGCAGAGAAAATTCCTTCATCCTAAAAGACTTGCCATAGTATTAGTTTGGTTGCATACTTAGTTCTGCAGCACATCCAGAGGTCTGTGAAGTGCAACAAGTTAGAACATGGATGTTGTATCTATACAGAATTTGAGTTCAGACTAAGAGAAGCCGTGGGATTTGGAAACAAATGGAGTTAAAACATTTATTGCAGAATAACAGGGTTTGCAGAATGCAGGTGGCAGAGTGTGAGAAATGGAGCTGCCCCGGTGCAGATGAAATAAGGGAATGTACAGGAATAGCTTTGGCTTGTCATTTAAGCGGATTTATCCCTTCTATTTAAAATTTCTGTAGGTGTGACATGATACCTGTCTTCAGTAAATATTTATTGCTCAGTTTCAGTAAACAAAATATCATCCTGTTTTGATGAGAAATCCCATCCAGTTCCCCATCGGAGTGGTGCAGATGGGTTCGCAGTGTGACAGGGCCTCGTGGCCCATGAAGACACTGTAACGTTCAGTATCATTCCCTGCACATTCTCCCAGACCTCCGCTGTTTTGAATAGCTCACTTCTTCTCGGCACCGCTTTTGTGTAGACAGTTGTTCTGGCATGATTCCAAGTTGTGGGAGTCGTATGTACCCATGATTTAGAGGTGTATTATGTGGAGTTGCTTCCAGCAAGTGTCCAGTGAGACCACATGGCCTCAAACAGAACTGTTTTGTTTCGCTGCTCATGAATTGAAATGAGTGATACCTGTTTCTGCTCCAGAGTTTACATGTAGTGTCTTCATATTAACTCAGGGGTTAATTTTTCTCATGTTAAATCTTTTGCCTTAGGTGTTAAAATTAACCTGACCTCTTCAATTTTGTTTATGCTAGGGTTTTATTTGTGTGTTTTCAGTCTTTCAGGTTTTTGAACACTCTCTTTTGATGAAATGTGTTTTCTGAGTACTTTTGGGGAAGCATCTGCCCACTGCTACAAATGCTGTAATGAATGCATTTAGAATCCTTTAAGAGTGCTTTGCATGTGTGTTGTATTGCAGACACCTTATACTCAGTGCATAAGTGCAAGGTGCATTTAGGGTAGTAATTTGTTAAGAGTTGCTATTTTCTTTATGTGTAATATGGAGGGAAATTGTATGTTTGTGGAAGACTCAAGAGCCTGGGGTTCTAGAAACCACACATTGATTTATTTTGTTTAACTTAACTAGTTTCTACATAAGTCCCTCAGTTTTGTTACCAAATTGTGCCTCTCAGTTTGTGAGGGTGTTGTGGATTTCAGTTGTCCGGGTCCTATGAAATTTGGGGTTAACAAACGGCTGCAGTCTTGCCCAAGTCTTTAGGAGAGTGTGGAGTTACTATACTGTAGTAGGTAAAAAAAATTGGAAAATAAAGGTCTTGGTAAATATGCTCCTGTAACCTGTGATTAAGACATACCTCTTGCTGTGCTTTTAAGAGCCACAAAGTAGCTACACAGAAATAAATGGTTATATAGCAGGTGACTGGGGGTCTCCACCCCCAAATGTAACAGGATGTGCAAACAAACCAGAAGTGTTCTGCCATTCAGTGTCTGCCAGGTTGGACGTGCCATGACGTGCTGTCAGGTACTGAAATGTGGGCAATGATTAACCTGCAGGTGCTGGGCACAGCACAGGATCCAGCTCAGTGGGTTCACTGGGCAGTGGATTGGGCTGTTAATACCTAATCGCAAGGGCATATGTACCTGTGCATTTATTTACTTCCTAATCCTGTGCTGATGAGTAGCCTGAGGATTTCAGACCTGAGAAGGCATTTGAAGTAACAGGTGTCTTATACAGGCCACTGCTGAGGGCAGTACCTGAGGGTGTGGCCAGTAGTGAAATCCAGCAATTCCCTCCAAAAAATTGTTTAAACTGGACAAGTAGAAACTTTATATTCTTGACAATAAAAGAGAGTTGTTTTTTTCCCTTTCATATTAAATCATTATATATACAATCAGAAATGTAACTGGAAAGGTGCCCTATACTGTTGTTTTTACTTTTTACCCTTTCTCTATAGAGTTAATTACCCTCACATTCCTGTAGTTCCCCTCAGAACTCTGCAGGTGTAATCAATGTGTGGTATAACTTGTATTCAAAAAGGTTTACTGCCTTTTACACCACTAAAGCTTGCATAAGCCTGGAAAGTTGGCAGGAATTTTCTGTGGACTTGTGTGGGTTCTGTAGAACAAGAACAGCTGCTCTGCTGGTATCATCTCTCAGATGTTTTAGTTGTTACCTAGAAGTACAGCTTTCATTAGCTTATTGCAAACATTTCACCACTTTTCCCAACTAAATTTTCAGGATTATAACTAGGAGTATGTCCATTACACTGTCTGTGCTATATCAGGAATCCTTCTGATTTTATTTTAGATCTAACAGTATGTCTGACTAGTGTTCCCACAGGAGGTTTTGTCTGGGCTATCACCCCTTTCCTGAAGACAACAATGAGCTGTTTGGACAGTGTGTATTTTACGGGTGACTGTTTGTGCTTGTGTATGGCCCTGAGTGATGCACTCACGGAGCAGGTGGCTGGGAGAGGTCAGAGATGTGGGAATGGCAGCACCACCACACTTGTATTGACACGGGCTGTGATGAGGGTATCCCAAGCCTGGTATCCCACTGTAGATAGTGAGGTTCTTATGTGAGTATGACCCCCTAAAAAACTTTGCCTGAAGAAATAGGTGCTGTCAAAATTAGCATTTCTTGATACTCCACAGATAAGTAATTAAGATCCTGGGAAAAACTCCCTCAAGTGAGTTGATTGCTGTGTAGAGGGGTGATCTTGCAGACGTTCCCATGTGGGTTTGCATTCTGACTGTGCTTAGCAGCTGCAGGTGCAAAGCTGTAAAGACTGGAAAGAAGATAATTCTAGGACAGTACATCTTTTTGTCTGCTATTTAACGTATTAAATAACCAAGAAAATAAACACAAAACCAACTCAAAAAACTCCAATGATGTATTAAACTATGTAGTTATCCTGAATGAACTAGTCGATTATTAAGACAGTAGGTTGAAAGGATCATCATTTTAATGTCAAGGAGATGTGACACCATTCCAGGCAGACAAAATCGTGACTCTGCTGCTGTTCCCTGACAGTGATGATTCTGATAAAGGAGGAAATGGGCTGTGTTTGTCTCAGCCGTGGTGGTATTTCTCCTGGGTTTCATTTGTTCTTAAAGTATTCTTTTTTGAGGATAAACTTGTTTATTATGAGGGAGGCAGGAATATGTTGAAAGGATGAGAAGAATATGAAGACGTGGGGCAGTGGTTGCATTAATTTTACACTGGGCATGCATTCTGTGTCTTATTTTTCTTTTTTTCTGAGTCTGGTGTCACTAAAAAAGACTTAATTTCAGTGCTAGTTTCAGAACATGTGTATTTTTTGTTTAGAAAATTGTCCCTTAAATTTGCTTACCTTTGTATAGCCCTTCTAATATTGTTTACAGAAACAACACAAATATTTCTGGAAATAGTTTTCCTCTAGATAAAATCTAGATTTCAAAAAAAAGCATAGAAAAAGTCTTTGTGTTTGTTATTGTTACAACTTTTGAAAAACAACTTAGTGCTTGCTTTCAAATTCAGAAGTTTGAGGAGGATAGAGTTAAATGAATCTCAAATTGCTGGCTGTATGAGTCACTAAATTGGGAACATAAATACTCATATTCTTTGGAAAGAACCTCTCAACATTGTTTTCCTGCATAGTGTCAACTGCAAAACACAATGCAGTCTGTTTAGCTTAAAAGTAGTTGTATTTGCATTTGAAATCACAGTTTATAATAAAAGTCAGATAACTTTTTGCCCCTTTTTGCTTGTCAGACTGACTAAGGGCTAGCACTAGGTCTCCAGTAGAATCTACATTATTATATGTTGTGTTTTGTTTGCTTCTTTGTTGAAAAGAAATAAAAACTTGGAGAGGGGGAAAAGGGTAGAGAAAGAGCCAGTGCTGGAGGGACTCTCCTTGCACACTGATACAAAGGATAGGTTGTTTTGTTTACTGTCTGGTGCTGAAGCCAGATACTTGAGATAGGAACATCTGGATCTTTTAGTCCAGAGAGAAAAAGAGATTTGTCTCAGAATGACATGTAATTTCAACATCAGTGACAAAAAAAAAATCCTTCCTATCTGTCAATGTTGAATAGAATATAGTACTTGGTGTTCTCTGTGTTCTGCTTAAACAGTATACTCTCTTTAAAATGTTCTATTCAAGTCTTTGCAAGTGTTTCATAATGTTAGATTTTTTTTCGCTAATCAGGTAAGGGAGGTTTGGTTGTGTGTTGTTAAAACACAGAGTACTGCAGCATTACGTTTTTTTTCCACTTGATATGGCAACTGATTACCATCCCTAAAAGTGACAAAGAAGCTCACAAACATTGCATATTGGGCCCTACGCTGCTCATGTTTGAGCTGAGACCACTAAATGACTGAGAGTTTCTGATATCTTTGCAGGTTGGACAGTGTGGATGAGTCCTTGCTCTTCTATTTACTGCAGTGATGTCCAGGATTATACAATATGCTGATAGTCAGGATAGGCAAAACCAACACTCTTGATTCTTTCTTGTTCTTTCCTGAGCAATAACCTGCTTAGGGAAGCCACTGTTTGTATTCTGGGAGTAGAATGTGTGCAGGTACCTGCTTATGGTGTCCCTAATGCTGATGTCTGACCATGTGTATGTACTGAACTGGTGCTCAAAGATATCCAAGCTGTAACCATGCCCTCTGTGCAGTGCTGGTGAGCTTCTCCATGTGCTGTCATTGAAGGTTATGTGACATGAATTGTGACACAACTGGTTGTCTTCCATTTCTTTTGGTATTTTTTTAGGGAAAAGAGCTGAGTCTCAGTAAACTAAAGGACCAGTTGTACTGAGAATGGTGTCTCCTAGCAGGCTGTATGTCTGCAGCATGGATCACTGTTCCATGTCAGTGCTCTGGCTTCAGCCTGGAATGAACTTGTATTTATTTATTTGTTTAGCTATTTTCTTTTACTTTTTAATGCACTTCATGTTGAGGATAAACACAACATGCATGCTATTTCAAAAGTAAACATTGTCTTTTATATATGGCTGGATAGACTGTCTCACTGTCTATAGCATGTGCGTGTGTGGGGGAGGGAGCCAAACTTGATACTCACTGTGAGGCAAGATCATTATTTTATTTTAAATTTTCTTCTCTGTCATCTTTAAAAGTTCTGACAGACTCAGTAAAATGGGCAGCGTCTCTGAGCTATTTCCTGCAGATATCTTTGTGTATACACTTCTGTAAAGTACCTATATAAAAGTTAACTGTGCTTCTGAAGAGGACAGAAGAGGACTATTTTTAATGAGACACCTTCAGAACAGGAGTAAAAGCTCTCAAAAATATGTATTTGAAAAGGTCCTCCAAACCCTCATTCTTTAGTGCATTTTTAGAGAGAGCAAGTATGATATGCCACGTGTTCACGGGGGTCAAAACTGACTTGAAATAACTATGGTGTGTGTGAAACAAAGTTTATGGCATGCTGGGCTCGGATTGAAGTGTTTATGCGGTGTGGAATTCTCAGCACTGGCTGCTACTTTGAGTTGTAGTCGGGAAATATTCTTGAAGAGCTTCTTGAGTTCTCTCAGATTTCACTGAAGTGTGCTGGAGTGGCATAAAGATATTTTTCAGAGGTTTTCAGATATGGCAGTTGCAAAACAATTTGAAGGCAAGATTGCTTTTAGAATTTGTTGTTACGCAGTTAAAGAATGAAGTTTGGTTTAAAGTTTCAGTCTGCCCTTCCACAAGCTGTTTGCCCAAGGTGGGAGCTGAGTGCTGTCGTGGCAGGTATTGTGTGCTTGCTGACTTCGGGTGGGGAAATGCGACTTTTCAGAAAGTAATTAATGAGTAAATATGTCCATCCACTAGAAATGACAGACTTTTTTTGCAGCTAGTAAGGAAATCAGAGATTGGCCCTTTAAAGATGGTACAATACATGCTTGGTAACTGGTACTCTGTGTGTTCAGGTTTTGTGAGCACACACACTGTTTGAGAGAACGACGGTGTGTAACACATTTTTTCCTTTGTAGTAGGTGCACATTAGTGATGCTACTGCCTTCTTTCTCATTAGAAGAAATAATGGTTTCTGCTTTGAGGAGTCTTAGGGTTCAGTAAAGCACTTTTCCACGGTTCTCTTATCAACTAAGTATAACAAGATACTATTTCAACAATGCAAAGCATTTTAGTGAAGATGAGGAGCTGTGGGAACATGTTTCATCAGAAGATATTGGTTATTTTTGCTGTAACTGTAGTGAACAGCTGTTGAATGATACATTATTTTTTAACAACCGCTACTGTGTCTAGAGATACAAATGGAGAGTGGAGGGAAAGGCAACAAGTATTTTTAGCCCCAGGATCAAAGTGTATCTACTCTTTGTAACACGAGGGGAGGGAGGGGGAAAAGGAGGAGAAAAGGCTTTTTGTAGGGAATCAGTTTTAACAAGATTGGCTAATACCTACCCCACTTTGTTAGGTACAAGTCACAGGCTGGTTTGAGCGTGTGGGTTGCTGTGAATTCAATGCTTTTCTGGAACCTTCTTATTTTTCTCTGTTCAAATAATCCTGCAATGCTGTTCTGTGCAGGTTTGCAGAGGCTCGATGCTGTGCTATACTAGATTCTTTTCCCCTTGCTTTATTTTCATCCATTTAAGGGCAATTGCAGAACTCCCAGAATTAAATAGCAATGAATAAAATACACATAAATATAACACACTTAACAGTTGTTGAGCTTAGTGGCTTACCACTGCTAGGCTTTTCTCTCCATTATGTGGTGTGAGAATCTACCCTAAGGCAGATGGACTGATAATGCTTCAGATAATCAAAGTTAATGTTTTTAATGGAGACATAAAAATGTGTTTCTTTGTGGAGATAAGGTAAGAGAATTTTGGGGTGCCTGCTTCCTTCTGGGGACTCTGGTGTTAAATAAGCTGTACTTGGTCATAGAAGACAAGTATGCTGAATTTGAGATGTCTCCTCCAAACCAGCAAGGATGTTTCCTCAGGACTGTTTCCTCAGTAAGATAGTGGCAGTAGTTTTAAGCATAGCTGCTATAAATAAAGTCTTTGGCATTGTTTTCCTATGTTTTTTGTTCTGGAATTGCCTTTTGCCCCCTTCCTGCTATTACAGCACAGCAGGATCTCTAGGACAACACCTAATCCAAGTGCATGTCCTTTATCTGGAACAGACAAGGTTCAGTGTGCAGAGACTGAGGCACATCTGAAGCAGAGTCTCTTAAATTAGTATTCATTGCCTTGTCTTGGCATCTGGCTACAGATTATGAAGAGGGAAGCTGATAGATTTATTTTCCTCTCTCAGGTTTCATCATGTATCTTGCCTATGCCATGAAGTTCAAGTCCAAACAAGAGTTGGATGGTGATACAGAAAGAGGCACCTGTGAACAGTGTAATTTTTTTCCTGAACATAGTACCTTTGCTTCTTGAATTACATTTCATTTTCTAAGACGTTATTATTACTGGAGGCTGATTTCTGAGGATAGTGTTAGTATTCTGATTGTGTGTGTATTTTATATATATATACAAAATTTTCCTTTGCTAGTTTTAGCTTAAATTTGTGTAATTAATTTTGAATATAAACATTATTTTTCAGAATATAAGCTTTACAATATCTTTTTTTTTTTTTTCCACAACAAAACAATTCAGTTTTATTTAAGACCTACTGGAGCACTTTGTGAAACTTTCTTAATGCTTGAAAAAATATATCCGCCTTGTACCTCTTGAAATAGAGAAGTTTTTATTTAAAAAGTAATTATTTATTCTTAAGAAAGGGCCTGAAGAGCAGTCTCTAGAACATGATTCAGGTGAGAATCTACAGGCTGAGGATTTTTTATTGAAACTGCTTTTAAGTAAGGGAAGTATTGATAATATTTTGTATCCATGGCTCTGGAGAGTGTTGACAGATACCGATTTTCCTTTTGTCATTTTGAAACTAAAAAAACTGCTGGTATTTTGACAAGACCATAAAACTTGTCCGTGATGTGGGGATCAGCTGTTTAATTACCTGTTGCTGCTGGTAGAGAGTGAACCGGGACCTGTGCAGACCTGTTGGCAGGAATAGGATGACAAAAGAGTATCCCTGCAGCTTGTGTGACTCGTTGCTCTCCAGCCTCTGGAGTGGGAATGAGGATTGCTGCTGGATGGCAACCGACCTGACCCTTGGGCTCCGAGCTTTGACAGCGCCCTCCCATCTCACCAGCCAGGAAGGAGGATGGTGTGAAACACGCTGGCTGATACAGACAAAAGCCACTCAGGGTGCCAGGAGTTTATGCTGCAGCAGACAGGAATTCTACGGTGGGTATTGCTGGAGCATCATCTGTTTATGGGTGTGGGAGGGAAGTTAGAGGGATGCTTTGTGCCGCGTGTGCCCACCCTGAGCGAGCCGAGTGTGCCCGTGGCTGCTGCCATGTGGGGCACAGGGGGGAGCACGGTGCTGTTTGCCCCCCCGTGTGCTGGTGGCAGCTGAGGGGAAGGACCCTCGCCCAGCGCTGTAGCAGCTGCCTGTTCCACCTCTCCCCACACGTGTTTGTTTGGTTCGCGGGTGACTTGGCACATCTCTGATGTCATTGGAAGTGGGGCAGTGCAGGCTGCAAGAGCCGGGGTATCTTGAAGGAATTAGGACTCCTGGTATCCAAAAGTTCTCCTGCCTAATCCAGCAGATAGATAGCTTCCTGAAGGTGTGGAGGATGAGATCTTGCTATCAGAATGAATAAATGCTGGCCTTTTGATGCCCTCCTTTGGTGTTACAGAGCACATGAGAAGCAGACCTTAGCAAGATGCCGAGGTTGTTGAGGAGGAGTACAGCGTGTTACTACATTTTCAGATATTAGTCTGGGAATGTGAGGGAGCTGACAAGTTTGGAAAGATGTATTCCTCTTTGTATTGCTTTACGTGGCTTTGTTTTGCAGGACATCTGAGAACATAAATTGGGTTAATGCCATGTTTAATTTATTTTCTGTGAGATCCATGTCAACCTTTATCATCAGTTGTTCACAGAAAAGTTCACCAGGCAGTAAATTTTTTCAGTTCTGACCTCAGCTTTTGCTCTAGTTTGAGTGTGGAAGTCTCAGTGCAGAGATATGTATGGAGTGTTGGCTTGGATGTTTCCAAGAGTGGGAAGTGCCAAAAAACAGGTTTGTTTTTTTGAAGTCATACATGAACAGTTGCACTGCTGTAGTATTGGCTCACAAGGGAACAGTGCAAGTTGTGCCTTTTTTTTTTTTTTTTTTCTCCTCTGGAACGGCAACCTTGTTGTTTTGTAATTCGAGTCTTTCAGCTTCCAACTTTGAGAATTAATGGGCTGCTTTTAACCTTCCCCCTGAACCTTTGATCTTACTGGTACTGGTGATTGTACGAGGAGGTAAAACTCTTGTTGCCATAACTTGTGTGATCATTGAAGCATCTGGGTTTTCCCTGCGTTAGGAAATTGCTTCCTGAGAAAGGGGAACTTTACAGAAGATGTTTAAGTACAGGCTCTTGCAGTGTTGCTTCAAAATGTACTTAAGAACAACTCCCCTCTTCTTGTGTTATTATAGACCAGAGAGGCAAGTAATAATTTAGTTTTCAACACTTGCTGCTGCTTCTAGAATTACCAGGGGCTTGTGTGGGGTTGTGTTTGTGTTTGTTGGATTTTGGGTTTTATTGTTGCTTTTTGTTACTTGCAATTTCTTTCAAAATGATCCAACTTGAGAATTGGGAGTAAATCTGAGGCCAGGCACTGATCCAAAAAGAAGTGAGATGGCTGAGTCTCTGTTCTGGCCCTCACAGAGGTGAGGCTTTGTTCTTCTCCCATTCAGAGTAGTTTTTTAGATCTTTAAAACCAGCTTTCAAGAAACAAATTTGCTCAGAAACAAACTTTTATTACTTTCTATTATGAGGGATGTAAAAAAAAAAAAAAAAAAAAAAAAAAAAAAAAAAAAAAAAAAAAAAAAAAAAAAAAAAAAAAAAAGGCAAGATTAAGAACCTGTTCTTGTAAGTTCCTTCTGTTTGTTCTGAAGTGGCAGTGCTGCCTGCTCTGGTCATAGCAAAGGGCAGGACAAACAAGATGTTAATTCCAGTAAGCACCAAATTTTGGTTGCTGATTTTGGGACTTCTGTCCTATAGACAGGCTTGCCAGTGATGTTTATCTACTCTTGCATGGGCAGAATTTTGAAACCAAGATGGTCATTCTCTTCTGAGCAGTTATGTTCTGAAGGTTGGCCTTATCTGCATTCCTCCCATGGGACACGTGCCTTGTGCTCAACCTTTCATGCTGTCCCTGAACTCTGTCAAGTGAGATTTTGACCCAGGTTTCACCCAGACTAGACCAGCTTTTTAATGGTTCTTTATACCTTCCTGAAAAATCAAGGGATTATTATCTTGACAAGCACAGCCTGTTTTGTGGTTATGTTCTAACAGGTATTAATTAATACACAGTTGAACCTGTTTTCTGTTAATCAATTAGGTCTTTGTGCTGACCATAATAGAAATGAGGTGGCAAGTCAAATAAGACAACTTTGATGGCTAAAAATATTGTTCCCTCTTCCTCCTTCCCTTTTAAATGAAATTAAAAAAAAAAAAAAAAAAAAGGAAAATAAGCTGTAGGGCTAACAAGTTTCATGTTCATTGTGATCCTGTTACCAAAAAAATAATACTGTTTCATGGTGGGATTAATTTGCTTTATGTAGAGTTCTTCGTTTGTTCTTGCCATGCAAGTCATTTACTGGAAATATGTTTGACCATATAGACCTTTTGGAAGTGTTTAACTTGGGAATTGCTATTGCCAGCACTGGAATATCTGCTGGTTTTGAGAGTGACTTCTACTATGAATTAATTGTTATTTTCTGCAAATCAGCAGAGTGTGATCTTAAGTTATTAAAATTTGCTGAAAAGCTTCTGTAAATCTTTACATATCAGAAACTGAAATTTTCTCCCCCATGTTGTGTGGATCATCCCATGGCAACACTGGCTCTGACTGCTGGTCTGAATTAACAGAACTGACACGATGCACAGCCCTGGATTCAGGCTTGCTGACATCAACTCTCTTGGCATGTGTTCAGAAAAGTAAACAAAAGACAATCAGTGTTGAGTTTGGCACAACTAGCAAGTCCATAAAACTGCCAAATCCTTCTCAGTGTATTCATCCAATTAATCCCATTGATGTAGGACATTTACTTAAGTGAGTAAAATATACTGTATTTGGTTTTAAAAGTTATTGTTCTAAAGTTTTGGATTTCTAGTTAATTAGTAACCACAATTTTCACTTATATAGCATTTTTCTTGTTTTTTGATGTTGTTCTCTTGTAGAAAAAAAATGAACTCTGAAAGCTCAGCACTTACCATGAGTAGCCCTGCTGTAATAAACCAATGTGCCAGAGGAGGAATGGAACAAGAAAAAGTTTGGTAAGCTTTCCTTCTAATTTTTGAAGAGGTCAGTAGACAGCAATACTGGGATATGTAGCTTGCAAATTAAGTAAATAATAATCACTTGTTGTAACCGATGCATTAATTCTGCAGTATTTAACAACAGAGAAGGAAAAAGGGAGATGTGTTTTCATTTTGGTTGTGAGTTTTTAGCAGATGAGGTGATACAGGGTGTCATGGGGGATGGGCAGTGGAAAAACCTCCTGTTCACTTGAGCAGTGCACCACTTGTACTCATGGAATCTTTCACAAGGGGCAAATGTCTTAATCTCCCCGTGCTGTTGCTGTGTGGTGCTGGTACCAGCACCCTCCAGTGCTGTGCAGGCTCCTGAGATCTGTGCCCTGGGAGACATTAAAAAGTTAATAGTTTCTATGCTGGATATAAAAAAAACACACCTTTAATCTGTGCTGGAGGTAAAACCCAATTACACTGTTGAATGAGAGTTGTGGACAAATGCTTACAATTTATGACAGTATTTTTGTGACAATTGCCACTGACCATGCAGTTTTTTGCAAGTGGTTTGATGTTTTCATGATGGGAACAGGGTGTTGAGAAGGCTTTGAGAGTATTTCAGCTGGGTAAATGAGAGCCTTTTATTGGGAGCCTGCTGATTTTTACTTGCTGTTGTTCATTAGGGGTTTTTTACGTTATTTATTTACTGTGTAGAAAACAACCAAATGAACTCATGACAGGAAGCATGACACCCATATGAACAAAAAGCTCACTGACATTGCTTTTATAGTCTGAGAAATACTCTTGAAATGCTAAAGAATTAGAGAAATAATAGCAAATGAGTATTTCCTCCTGGATGCTTGTCAGGAAATCACATAAAATCTTTTTCTTGCTTTTGTTTTTATGTAGTATTAAATGAACAGCATCATAGAAAATTATTTCTTTTAAACATCTTCTACTTTTCTACTACTATTCCTGGAACATCCACAACAAAATCTTTGGATAAAGGGGCAGGATGAGGAGGACTTGTGAGCTTCCCTACTGACTCTCAAATATAATGAGGGGTAGGGAATTGACAGAAATTGTTCTTTTGTTTGATATCTTTTACTGGATTTTTTTATGTTGCCTGTGGTATTGAGCTGGGGCCAGTTCTGTTTAATATCTTTATCAATGATCTGGGTGAGGGAATATCCTATGATGCTTAAGAGTTCTAATTATGAGATAAAACAGATTCCTTTTATAAGGCATTGTAAAATTGCACTGGGATTTGAGGTTAAATAAATATTCATTATTCCAAATGCTCATCTGCAGGAGCTGACATACTCTCCAAGTTTCTCCCTCTGTCACTGGTAGGCCAAGTTATTTGAAGTGTCACTGAGATGTAGGGAATTGTATCACCCTGCAGGATTACTTTGATGCAATTTACTTTGCAATTGAAGATTTCTAGAACCACTGGAGTATTTGCACTGACTGGTTGTGTAGTCACCATTATGTGTGGATGTATGCTTGATAAATATTTGCAATCTGTAAGAAAAATGTGAAATAACAATTTTAAATTAGAATCTCTCCTTGTAGTATGTGACAGTTTATGGGAGTGCTAATCAGGGGCAATAGAAACTTGGGCTGACTTGTCTTAGCATTGAAGGGTTTATTAGTGAAAGGTAAGTTGTTTTAAGGATATATTGAAATTTAACTCTTCTACAGGCAGAGAGTAATATATGCTGTCACAGGTTTTGTGATATGCTTTTATATTTAAGTACTAGGTATTCAGTTATAGCAGTGGTATAAAGTTTATTCCTTTGTGTAAGTTGTGGTGTTTGTGCTGAATTACAAGGAGGTAAAAGTATTGAAGCCAACTTTTGGTGTGGTTTGTACTTCCACAGATGTGTTTAAACCTGTATATCAACCAAAAATATCACTTTAACTTTTGCTAACTTCTTACTTTGTAACCCAAAATCTTGTTTGTTGAAAAGAGCATCATGTTTGCAAATCAGTGGTGTTTCAGGTGGGTTTTTGAATGGAGCAGCTCAGTAGCAGTGTGATACATGGCTGGTGTCATGAAGGCAAAATGGGGCTGATCTCAGTTCTTTACTATCTCTGACTCAGATATGAGTTGGTGGGTGCAGTAAATACAGTGGTAAAAATTTCATTTAGATTTATGTGGTATATATTTGAAGGTTTCTAAAATACAGTTTTTTATTTGGTATTCTGGGGTTCTGTGAATACTGGAGCTGAATGGACATTGGTTTTCTCAGCCTAATAAAGTGCAGTGTTGCATGGCCTTACTGCATCATGCATTTATTACTGTTTATTCATTGTCCAAGCCTTGAAACGTTCAGATGGTTCTCAGTTTATTTTCATGAAACTGTGACTATTGGTAAGGACTGGTTTTAGTCATAGCAAGATTAGCAATGTATACTATTAAAAGTAACAGTGTAAAATATTCAACCAAGTCAAAAGCCTGCACAGAGAAAAGAGCAAGACCTTAGCAAGCAATTAAACATCACTTATGATGCATGTAAAAGGCTTTGATGTTGCATAAGGCTCCCTAGAAACAGAGGGGAGAGTAAATAATTGACAGATTCCCAGCTACCTTGTATAGCCATTTACCAAGGCTGCCATTTGGGGTTCATCGTTGTATCTGCATAGTTTGGTGTCTCTACCAGATAAAAAAAATAGTCGAATTTTCAAACTTGCAATGCTTCACTTGCTTCTGTTGCTTTTTTCCTCCCAACACACATAATCAAGATTACAGCAGCAAAAAAGTGCTGGTAGTAGCAGGAGTGTGATTGCTGTAAATGTCTGATAACTGGAGGGGAGCACAGCAGAGTTTGTGTGTGAACCAAATTGAGCTGTTCTTGATAAGCAGCAACACTAAGGAACTGAGCTGATACCGTGGATATGACGACCATCCACTGTCTGAGCTGGATGGAATAGTGCACAAATCAAGGCTTGAGAGCCTGGAAATTCCATAAGCTCCTGATTTGGCTGATTCTCACTTTCTTAATGTTGAAGGTGGCAAGAAGGAACTGCAGATAAGGGAGCAAGTGGGAACTGTGTCAATTCATCTATGCTTACTATGAAAGTAGCTGGCTGGCATATTGTTTTTCCAAACAAATCTGCAGGAGAACTGGAAATTTTCCAGATTTTCTTATTGTGTATGGATTTATAACATGTTTCCTCCAAGCTGGATGAAATCTTGCTAGTCACTCCATCATGTTACTTAGGATTAAATACTTCCTAACTTAATCCTTTTGAAACTAGTAATTGAAATTTGGGGTTCTGGATGTCTCTCATGGCAGAGTTTATGGTGCCTTGGCTTTCCATTTCTGTCTCCAAATACTCTGCCATGTTGCTTACTGAGTTCTCCTATTTCTATGACAAAGTTGCCATCAATTTTAGACCAAATTTCTCTGAAAATTGTCCATGTCACGAATAAATAAATTTATAGATCTTAGAACTAACCAAACAAGCATTGTTGTATGTGGGCTTCAGTGCATTCTGACTTTGTATTTATGACTTGGCTTAAACTGAGTTTGAGGACAGAAACGTCTTTAAATCTTTTTTGTTTGTTTTTGTCTTACGCTGTAACAGAAAGATGTTTTTTGTTTCAGCTTTCCTTTCCAGTCTGAGATGGAAGTATTTTTTTTATCTATAAAGGCATGTGGGTACTGGTACTACTTTGACTGAGAGCAGTGGTGTGCAAATAACAACATTAAGTATTTTACCTGCAATTTCTCTCATTTTGGAAGAGTTATTATCTGTTTCACTGGGGGTCTGAATTACAGTCAGTTTTTGCACTTTGCTTTATTAGAAGAATAACTTCCTTTTTGATAGATTTAATCTAGAGAAACTGACAACTTGTATTTTTGGTGACTTTCTGGGGAAGGCAACCTATTGAAAATCTGTATAGCAAGAAGGAAGACAAGCTTAGATATTACAAAAACTAATTGTAAAACCAGCTCCACAATTGTATACATTGAAAGAGAAAAGCTTATTGTTATAGTGTGCATGTGTCTGGGGTGCCCACATATGGGTTATATTCAAATCTGTTCATAATTGTTTTATCTGAGCTGTAAAATTTGGAAACTCTTTAGGAAAAGTAGTAATTCTGGGGTATTGTGGAGCCTGTATTTGAAGCTGCCTTTTTTTTTTTTTTAATTCATCTGTTTAAAAAACAAATAGAAATAATAGGGTCAACTGAGATTAAAAAGATACTCGAGCTGACATGCCCATGATTCCGAGCAGAAGCAAGATAGGAAAGCAGTGGTGAGCAGCTGAAAATCTGCATCTTCATGGTGAGGTAGTGTGTAGATTCCACACAGATACCTTAATGCCTGTGGTTTCAGTCACACAACCCTTCTTCCTTCATGAGGATCAGAATAGGGCAATAAATTACTGCATACTATAGCTCAAAGTGCTCAAGCTAACTCCTAACTTGTGTGGGAAGCAAGGTTTCATGCCATAAATCATCGTAATTCGCTTGCAGCTTTTGCCAGCTGCTGGTTGATGAAGGAAGAATTATGTGTCTGGAATTACAGTAAGAAGAGAAACAAGTTTCACAACTTTCCCTGTTTCTTTCTATCCTTGTTTAATCAGTAGAAATGAGTCATCCTGAAGGGCTGAATTAAACTGGCTCTAGTCAAGTGCAGTTTAACTGCAGATGTTTGTGATTACAAAAGGCACATACATGTTTGGGGAATACAAGGTTACAGTGTGTGTAAAAAGGAAGACCCATAAATTACATATTAGCACTTTAGCTTTAGATAGCTGGATAAAATTAATCTTATTTGCAAGAGGCCTGGAATTAATTGTTTTCTAGTAATGTCTTATTACAAAGACAATATATACTTTTCTTGGAAAGCTGAAGAATATTCAGGATAGTTAGTGTAGCATAACAATTATGACTGACTATTTTGACTAAAGCACATAAATATTTACTATATATCTATATATATAAATCAATTCTATCTTACCTAACTTTCCTCGTTTATTTAAAGTACTTCTCTGCCCATAAAAGGAGTATTAGAATTGAAAATTGTTATGAGGGAATCCCTTGCACTGGGACTTGCAGCCTGAGAGCCATTCCCTTAAAGGAAGTGGGTGAAGATCCAGGAGAGCTACATGGAGAGGGTGGCTCATGTCAGGTCCTGCAGAACACCCACGACCAGCCAGAGGTGAGAATGTGCTGAAATGGTTAAAGCAAATACAGTCACCAACTGCTGACTTGCCGCATGCACTCATGAAAAGGGCTTTGCAACTGAAGAAAATATGCCCCGGAGGCAAGTACAAGTTTAAACATATGTTTAATCATCATGTCTTACAAAACTAAGTATGGATTGCATTTCCCCGTGCTGGATGGGATCAGCAAGCCCTTGACTGCCGCCTCCAGAAGGCAAGCAGAGCGCTGGGTTCCCCTCCGGCCCGCGCCCCACGAGGTGGCAGCGTCGCTCCGGCCGGAGGATGTTCCTGGGGTTCCACCGCTGTCCCTGCTGCTTGTTCTCCTTCCCACCTCGCCCTTGGCTTTTTACTGGGCTCACACAAAGCAGTGGTGAGAGTTCCTGATGGCTTGTTTCTAAAGCCATCCCAACTAGGCTGAGGCTGCTGCTTGCAGGCAATACTTGGTGGGGTTTTGCACTGAGTTTATTTCTTCTTTTTTTGGCGAGGGTTCATCACTCACCAGATTCCCGGATAAAGCTGTCATCTGCATTTTGTACACGGGATTACACAGTCTCTAGGTCATACTTCAAATCATTTTTGTTGACACTAGGTCTCTTAAAACAGTTGCTACATACTTGTTATGATTATTGTATTTCTCTTTTTTCACTTTACATGTTTCTTTATTGTAGCTGTTCACTTAGGGAGGGAGTTACAACAAACATTTCTGAAATACCTAATTGGTTCCAATTCAATGTCAAGAAGTTTTTATCCAAGTAAATGCCATATTTAGGTTGCCCTCAATGGTATTTTGTTTATAAAAGTGTGTTAGTGAACAGGCTGGTGATGTGGTTTTTATATTCTGGCATAAAAGTAAATGGAATGTTCACAGAGAGTGCGACAATCTTTTAGGTTGTCTAAATTACCTTAATTTCCATTTCTGTACCAAAAATGTTTCTCTGTCTAAATGAAATATATAATTATGTGATTCAATAAGCATTTAGTATATACAGAAAATGTTAAATGTTGTAGTAGAAGAGCTTTGACCTGAATTACTACTTACCAGTATCCCAAAAAATCATCCCTCACACCCCATCATTGGAGCTGCTTTAACATATCACATTTGATGTACATACTGTGCATTTTGTAGAAAAAATGTTCATATTTAAAGATCTCCCTCAGATGGATTTGATTTTAAATACTGTGTATAGTTTTACAACATCTGAGCAAGTCAGTCTTTTGAGCAAGATGAGAGAGGAGCAAGGCAAGGCTTTTTCCTATTTCTGCTTAGAGAGGCAGCAGGATCTGCCATTAAACAGATGTTACTGGAAATAATAAAGGAAGATTTAATCAAATACATATGAAGTTGACTGCTCTCTGCAGAGGATGCCTCTGCTGCTCATCAGCCCCATCCCCATTAATTGATATCAGTACTTCAGGAACAGTGAGCCCTCCAGGGGGATAACTCAGTGTGGACAGCTGCTCACCACTTACTGCAGCTCAGGCTGCCAGTGTGTTTCAAAACGCTCTATATCTGTGATAACTAACATTTTCCAGGCCTTTTCCAGGCAACAATTATATTCCTCTGAGCTTTATTATATTATTGTCACCTTTTTGACCATGGGGATTTTCTGTTGCTTCTTTGACTGGGGTGGAAAAAGTTCTCCACAAATTCAAAAGTTGATATTTGGTTTAAATCTCCATGCTGTGATCTCTGCAATGTTGTGATGAGTTTCTGTTTTGGAGTTTTATTATTTCTACCTAGAAATCAGTTTATTAAGGTTTGGGAGGCTTTTTGTTAAGTTTTAAAGGGATACTTGTCTCATGAGTTCTAGCAAAATCTCTGCTCAGTTAACTTGGGTTTACCTCCCTGCCTTGGCCAGTAGCTCTCACTGTTCCATAAGTGGAGCACATGGTCAGTGGAGCACACCAGACTGCATTCCATGGCAGGTGGATTATGTTTAGGCTGATTTAGAAAAAGCAAGAACTCCTACCTGAAACCCACTAAACAACTTATAAATTGAAAAAAACAAAAGGCCTCAAAATACATTGCAATAAAATGCATTAGAAAATACATGTAAAATGTAGAATAGTGTGTTTCTAACCACTCTGAAACATCTTTATTCTCTGAGTGGCTGTATGTGTGAGGGTCTATATGAAGTGTGACTTTTTTTTAATGAAAAAAAAAATCCCAGTGATCCACCACTGGTAACCATCTGTTTCCTGTATGCTTATCTAAAAGAGAAGCACTCTTTTAGAGATTCTTGTCCTTGTTCAGGATTCCTTTTCACTAAGACTTCAGAATCTGTTCTTATAAGCAACCTATTATTTTATACACTCTGTTGAACAGGTAGTGCAGTTGAGTTTCTGGTTAATACTCTAATACTAATAGGAAGATGCATTTCTCCTTTCCCCCCTCCCCACCAAAAAAAAGTAATTAGATATGTTTAGTTAATTCTCCGTCTGTAGAGGGAGCTGATGGTAAAGTTTTTAAGGAAAACAAACATGGTGTTTCTAAGGGAATATTTATACAATGCAGTATTTGGAAAACAAAAGATCAGAAACAAAAGGCTGTTTTTTAATTTGCTCTTTCCTGTGCAGGGGGAGGGAACGCTGGAGAATATGTGAACTGGTCCAGTTACCTGTATTTTCCTGTGGGCCCTGAGAATTTCTGCAGTGTTGTAAGAGAGGATGATTTGAATATGTATCGTTCAGGCTCAATACATTTGGTCACCTGCGAATCTCTGAGGCAGAAAAGGCAGCTTTTCTGTGCTATCTTGCCATTACGTTGCCTTAAAACTACACAAGGAAATCCCTCAGCTAAATCTGTAGTTTTGTTTCTTTTGATGTAGAAAAGGAAAACGTGGGTTAATAGCAATAGCTCATATTAAGGTCATTATGACAGAAACTCAGTAGGACTTTGTGACTAAAATAACATTGCAAAGTATTGAAAAAGACCTGCAAATATTTCAAAATATCCACTTATATTTGTTAGTATGACAAACATATTTTTCTTCCCCCGACTTTTAATTTAAATAGCATTTTAGATTAAGCACAAATTAAAACTCAGAACTTTTAGCAGGACCATTGTTACTCTGTTGCTGCTCTGTGGTCACCTTCTCTGTCGTGCTTTACACTCGGTGGTGAAGGTTTGATATTCTGCTGGCTTATTATTCCAGAAATAGCAGAATGATAACAAACTCCTCCAGCTCTTGCCTTCTGCCCTGTTAGAATATGAGCTGGTGAAACTTCTGCGACAGTCCAGTTTTGATGCCTGTTGCATGGCATCTTCCCAGTCAATTTTTGCAGGAGATAAAGCTCTCCAAATCCAAAGCTCCTTTAATGGTCTTTCTGTGATTAAAGTAATTTTTTCCCTCCTTAATGTTTCTTGTTAAATCCACGACTCAGCTGGCACAAGGCAACTTTTCCCTGGTCACATCTTCCATACCTGTCCCTTCAGAATCTTTTCGTTCTGCGTTTAGCGGAGTAGGAGAACTGTGAGGAAAGTGAGCTGTAGTTATCCTTTGCCATCAGGATCTTGTATGTAAACGAGAGCACGGGGTAATTCCCAGCGGGATCCCAGAGCTCGGGGCAGTGACGGCCGTGCAGGGCTGAGCTTTGCCCGGCACAGGGTGCTGTTTGTCTCTGTTTACCTGCCTGGGTGTGGGTTTGCTTTGCTGTGCCTGCACAGGGGGGTTGCTTTAGTCAACATGGCACGTTTTAATTCTATTTAAGCCTTAGCCAAGCTTACTTACTTACCACACCATCATTTACTGATATTTGTCTTTTGGAGGATTTAATATTATGATACTTGGTTTCTTGGTAGTTTTTCAGTACCTATATCAAGGTATTGCAAAAGTAAATTCTTCCAGGGCCTTAACTGTTCCTTCTGTGCCTCTTTGAAGGCTATGCCTGTGTGGTTTTGCTCGCAGCGTGTATTGTGTGCTGTGCAGGTAAGAGTGGGCTTTTCTGACCACGTCTATATGTGTGCTCTGCAGTTTCCTCCTGTCAGGCTGAGGAGGTTTCTTTTACAGCTCCTAAATAGCCTATTTACAAGAAGACAACTGTGAAACGTCCCCTTACTCTGTACATTGTGATTTGCAAAACCTGTATGTGGGAACTTTGTAGTCATAAACGCGAGAGTGATTTCTTATATTCCTCTACTGATGCAACTTCATATACCTGAAGCAGCTGATTCTCTGTGAGGAACACGGTCCATGACTGTTCAGCCTCTTTATTTTTCTCATAAACAGTACAGGTAGGACGTTAACATGTTTTTCTCTTGCCCTGTTCCTGCCTCAGGCCATTCATCAACTGAGTTCTACCTACAGAAACACATAATTGTCACAAAGGGCAGGTAGGAAGATTGGCCAAGAACTCTACCGCTGGCAAAAACTTGTTTTGGATTCCAGATCTCTGGTATCCTTATTTAAAGGAAATGGTCTTGTGTTAAGTTCCGTTGAAGTTCTTGAGTATTATTTCCTTGTTTCCTGGCCCAATAGCAAGGAATCTTTGACTCTTTTGCCAAGGTATTGGTAGTCCCGGGAACTGTCTAATCCATCATCAGATCGTAGTTGATTTAGGATTTTGCCTCTGCTGGGTGAATAGATGAGGATTATTAGTAGTCTGGTGAAACAATAAGCTGTTTCCCCTGAGGAAGCTGCTAACCTGTTTTCTCAGCCTAACCGAGCAGTTTGGGAATTGCTCAGGTAAACAAAACTGCGGTGCTGCTGAGCAAGATTTGGGATCAGAATGGATGCCTGTTGTCCTGCTTTGTTACAGACTTAATGAAGTGGAAATTTTAACAAAACACATGGATAACTTTTGTTTATAGTGCGAACTTGTGTAGGAAGTTGCCTTGTAGGAAAAAAAGTTCAGTTACACAAGTATCTGTATTTATTTGAAAGTCAAATATCTAAAATTTCAGATTCTTTACACAGTACTTTCACAAATGTTTTGAGATTTCTGTAAGAATAGAAAGGGTTTTGTGTGAAGCTGTTGTAAAACTGTAGTAACACCCATTTTTTATTATGTGTAAATGTCTATTAGGCGTTGCAGGGAAAGACACATATCAAAGCATGCTCACAATAAGTCTTCTATGGTAATTTAATGCCTTAATATCCTTTTGGCAGTCAGTAACATCTCAAATGCACTGTAAGGCACTTTTTTGGTTGCTGAGACTTTTGCTCACAGTGTAGAAGTGTAATGCAATTCTATTTATATTCTACTAAATCAAAAATGGAACTGTTTTAATCAGGTTTCCACTTCAAGATAACTTCGAAATACTGTGATGCTCCTTTTCTGCGTTTTTTTTNTTTTTTTTTTTTTTTTTTTTTTTCACAGTGCAGCTGAGTTTGGAATGATCATCTTAAAGCTCTTTGTTTACATACCAGACACTGTGAATGTTTATTTCCTTCTGGATAAGCTTTAACATTCAATACTTTTTCCCTTGCTAGCAATTTAAAATTTTTCTCTCTTGAGAAGAGCCACCTGATTTTATGAACTTCGAGGGAAAAAAAATTGCACTTTTTCCCCGAGTAGGGTGGTTGATTCATTATGACAATTTAAAACCCAGACTTTTCCCCCTGTTCCATAGATTTACTTATAAAAAAAAAAAGTTATGAGACTTTTTGAGTTTAAAACCAAATACCACCCCCAACTTCAGTCTTTTTCAACAGGACATAGCAGCTCGGAGATAGGAAACCATTTTCTTTGCTTTTCGAGGTACCCAGGCAAGTCAGCCTTGCAGAAAGGTGTGTGTTCTTTGAAGAGAGCCCGGTTTCCTCAGGAAATGACATATGACCGTGTTGTCGGTCTCTTGCCAGTAACTTTTCAACTCACTGCCTAGTTTCGTTTTTTAAGAGATTAAAAAAATATCAGAGCAAATAACTCCGGTTTTAACCTAATTGGGTATGGGCTGAGGTGCGAGCCCCGATTAGTACAGCATGGCGAGGAAGGCTCCCAAGGAGCGAAGCCATTCGGGCTCTCAGGGCAGAGCCCACCTGAACCGCCCACATCCCTCTCCTGACAGGAGCATCCCAAGGGTGAGCAGTGCTGAGGTGCGGGACAGAGCTCAGGGGCTGCTCCCACAGGACACACTGATCCAGGGGCTGCCCAGGTGTGTGCAGACAGCGAGGCGATGTCTCTCCTGTTAGGGAGTTCTCAAGAGCTAAATCCCTATTCTTTCCGTTCTGATTGCCATCACGAGGTCACATGTGCGTAGGATGTGAGTGCTGCTTCACCTCATTCCGGTGCCACTGTGGGCTCTTGGAGATGGGAAAGCAGCTTTTGTCCATCAGCCTTCAACCTGAACAAAGAGCCCGTGCTGGGGCATCAGACTTGCAAACTTTTTCTTCATTGCCGGGCCACTTCTCCCAAGGGATTGTCTCAGCCCATCCCTGCATATGCATTCTGGTCAGTTTGAGGTTGTCAGGGCTGGGAGAACTGCCTGTAGGGCAGTTAGATAACATTGTCAGTGAACCTGGCAGCATGAAATCCTTGATAGGTTTAACGCAAGGGACCCCACTTTAGCTGGAGGTGGGAAGAGAATCAAATGAAGTGAACTCTTCCTATCAGTTGTTCAGAGAATCATAGAACAAAGGTTTTGATACATTTGGAAATTAGAAGTGCTGTCCTAGAAGCAAAACTCCTGTTTTATTAATTGAGATATACTATAGGTGATTGGAAAAAATCCAACAGTTTGGCTGCAGAAACATACTTTACATATTTAAAAGGACTAGAATAATTTACTCATGTCACCGATAACTACCACTTCTGGTATCAATGACCATAAAGGAAACAGTAAATATTTTTGTATCATCATTGATCAAATCAACATCTGTTTGATTTCTTGCCTCCTGGTTTGACCCTCCTGCTTCAGCTGCTGTAGTAACAAGGAATATTGTCCTTGTGTTCTGGTGCTTTCTGTATTCAGACTGAAAAAGCCTGTCCTCTTGATTTAGTGATTAGGGAGCTTTTCATTTTTTTTTTTTTTCATGAAATATTGCAGGGTATGTCACTAATACAGCTCTTTGAAATGCAAATACATTAACTGTCAGCAAGAGTAAGAACAAAGGTAAATGTACCCTAATTTAAAGGCATGGCATTAAAAAATGTTTCAGAGGAAACATACCAGTGGAGAACATCTAGGAAAAAACCCAAAACCTGATAAAAATAAAGGACAAAACTGTGTAGTTGTGCAAGTGCTAATTTCCTCCATTGGTGACTCAACCCATCACTGGTCTGTTTTACAGCAAAATCCCATTTCCCCACTGATCCACTGGTTTTGCAGGAATTGTGTGTATGCATCCACTGAAATACGTTTTATTTTTTATATATACATATATATATGCATTTTGGAAAAAACTGGATCCAGATCTCTGCTACCAATAAATGCACTTTCAAAAAAAATGTACTTTGACCTGGGACAAACAAAAAAATTACACTATCAGCGCCATCAACTGGTATCATGTTATTTTTTTAATTATATGATACTGTACCTGTAGCAAAATTATTTTTAAAAAGTTTCATGTATGGTCTTGTAAAATGGTCTTGGGCTGACATCAATGCAGTTAGTGTATTTATATTGAAGAGACTAGAAAACTTTACTGCTGGCAGAAGTGGAGCTAAGTGAACATCATCTGTCCTGAGTGGATATTTTGAATGGAGCTTTAATGGCATGATAGTTTCAACAGGTTTTACTCCTTTGCATTCAGGGTTTCTATAGTAATTACTATGGCAACAGTGATGCAGAAAATGTTCCCACGGGAACCCAGCTGTGAATAATAACTAACTGAAAACATTTTGGTTTTGCATCTCAGGTTAAATATCCCTTCAGTGAAAGTGTGGGGGTTTTGCTTACTTGATAGGAAGTTATTCTGCTACATAAAAATCCAGATATGCTGAAAGGACTGTCTGGTTTCAGAGTAGAAACACCTTTTGAATGTATTGCTGAAGTATCATCCCAAGGCCAGTGAAGTGTTTGAAACATGAGGTGTAAAATTTGGTACCTGTTTCAATTGTTTCATATTGTAAAGAAACTTCCAAAGCCAAATCTGTAGTACCAAATCTTCTGCTCGGGAATTATAACTTAGTTTTTATTAACAGTATTATTCATTATGTAAATGGTTTACAAAAAAGATAAAACTATCTTGATAACCTTCTGACTTCACTGTGCAATGAAGGTCAGGATCACAAGAGTCACATGTTGGAGGCCAGTGTTTGTTTACTTCTGTATCTATTTATAAATTGCCTTCAAAAAGTCTTCTGATTTTTGCAGAAATATATTTGTCAGTGTTTGTATTAAATGAAATGTCCTCATATCAGAGGATACAATATTTGTTGGAACAATTTGTTGTTAAATCTAGCTCTCCTTGTATGTGTAAACTGGCCTTTGTGCATATAGTTGCCTTGTTTGTATTTATTTCACTTTCGTTCAGAACAAAGGGGAAACCAGGCTGGTGTTTATGATATGAATAAACTTTTAAACTTGAAAGCATTTTAGGGCTTGATTTGGTAGCTTTACTGTCATGCAGTAAGAAAAAATGCTTATGGAGCTCAGGGGATTTGTGGCTACAAGCAAAAGACCTAATGAGTTATATAAAAGAAGGGAAACTCAATCCGTAAGTATTAAAAAGACTGCTGATTATTTTCAAGATCTAAAAAATTATATTAAAACTGAATGAGCAAACTTTGAAGAGCACTTTGTTAAATATGAGAAGAAAATAGTTTTCTAAGCCTGGGGTCTGATAGTTCTCCTAGAGTTATTTATGCAAATTAGTAAGAATTTCTGTGCAGATGGAAATGTGATGAAATAGAGGTGAAATCACTATTTATTTAATTTGGGTGCCCGTGGGGTACAACCTGCTGGTAATGCAGGTGAGAGTCTACAAGTGAAAATGTCTTCATAAATCTAAAAGTTGCATAGTTTGGTCTTGACTGGTATGGATATACTACATACTGCTTTAAACTGTGGTCTAGGGCCTCTTGTAGATCATTTTGATGTACATAACTGTTCAAAAAAATTTCATTACTTTGGCAGCTTATTAAAGAAAACTAGTTATATTGTGTATGTAACTACTAAAAATGGGGGGTTTTTTGTCTACAGATGTTTCATCTTTGAGTATCTTAAGTATTTTGTTGAGTGTAGTTACATTTATTGTACCCGTTGGTCTTAGTAATCTGATGAATAGAAAGTGTTTTCTCGCAGGTTTCATTGAGTGCTTGCCTTTAAAACAGCACTGAAAGGAATAAAAAGTGTTATGACTTGGGATTAGATACTTTTTTTTTTTAATTTCTAAGTAAAAAGCTCTAGAAGTGGGGAAAGGTTGAAAAAGTTGAAGCTTTATCTCTCAGGCTTGATATAAATATTGCAACTGATTCCCATGAAAGGTTTATTTTATTGATAACTTGATGAGGACAAAAGGAAATAACAGGACTAGAGGAAATGGCCTCAAGGTGTACCGGGGAGGTTCAGATTGGACATGAGGAAGAATTTTGGCACTGTAAGGGTGGTCAGGCATTGGAAGGGGCTGCCCAGGGAGGAGATGGAGTCACCATCCTTGGAAGTGTTCAAGGAACAACAGGACATGGCATTTAGTTCTGTGGTTTAGTTACCATGGTGGTGTTCTCAAAGGTTGGACTGGATGATCCAGGATGTATTTTCCAGCCTTAATGATTCCATGATTTCTGACTTTTTTGCACTTTTCTTTATTTTACTGACAATGCTCAAAGTGCATGAGAATTTCTTTTACCCCTGTTGTAGTTATTCCACGATAAAATACCTTCCTGTGGCCTGAGCAGAGCCTCAGAGTGCTGCACAATTTAACCTGGGGAGGGATTTTTATATCCAAGTTATTGAACTATATGTGACAAAAGAGCTAAATGGAATTAGCCATGACAGCCTCCAATCCTTTAGGCCTGGTGGAGGGCAGAAGTAGTCTAGACAAAAAATTGTGGTATAATTTGACTTTTCTGGAGGGGTAGTTATAGCACACTGAAGTTAAGTCATGGGAATGACTATGTAGACTTGGAGAAATGTAGTTTATTAGCTCTGGTGGTGACAGTCCCAAGATAAGACGTTCTGGAATGTCCACAGAGAAATTACAGGAGTGGTTCTTGTCACTCAGTGTAAAACTCTTCATGCAGGAATAATCTTGCTCGGTGAAAGCATTCTGAACGTTACAGTGCTCAATAACTGATCACATTTAATAAAAGCAGAATTCCTTTCCTTGACTGACTGGCTTAGTGCAGATCCTTGAGAGCAGGCTGTGAAAGTATCACACAGCTCTCTTGTAAAGGTGTGCAGGTGTTTGTTTTTTACTTTTCGACCCGAGAAGCCTCTAAATCGACTATAGGTTTAGTGGCATAACGATTCTGTATGACATCTTTGGTACAAACCTGCATTTTGGGGCCTTTTGGTTGAAATACAGACTATAGTGCAGAAAAATATGAAGCTGAAAACAAAGCATAAGGAACTAGCAGTACAGGAATTTAAAAATAGTGTATTGAATTGACTTGCCCCCAAATGTTATTTTGAATAGCATTGCCCTCTTTATTCTGTCCTTCTGAGCTCCCTGCCTGCCTGTTAGCGAACCACAGCTTCGCAGGAACTCCTGTTTACCTTCAGAAAGAGCCAGATGAGGTGAATCCAAACAAAAAGGGTTTTCGGAAGACACCCAATTCCTTTGTCAAGGACATGATGTGATGGCACTTGAATGGGTTTCGAGGGTGTTAGGAGGTTCTCTCCAGGCTAGTTGTAAATGCTCTTTGGTTGGATTTCTCAAACAGCTAAGAAATCCCTTGTCTGCTTTCTCTGGGTGAAGGTGTTTGTTTCTGTCTAAGCAGTAAGTATCCAGTCTTGCTAAACTAAGTGCACTTCCCAGCTTTAGGTTCTTTTGTTTGAAAACAAAACAGAATAGACTTATTGTCTTTCCTTGAGTATTTTTTTTAACCTTTTTTTGCCCCAGGCTTGCTTTTTCTGAGCTCTCCTGATGGGGGCATTTAAGCCTTACCATCAGGTCTTACTTTTCCAGTGGCCCAGAGAATCTTATCTGGCCGTGTCTGTGTGTTGGGTGGAGATAAGCAAACATTTCTTTCGAGTGAGCAGTTGTTCTCTCTGTAAAGATTTCAGCATGTCTCTGATACAGAAGTGTGGTGAGATAATGACTAAAAACTAAGAAAAATTGTTGCCGTTTCTTCTTCCCAATATAATTGAAATGATATAGGAGTAATTTTAGGCTGCATAGTCAAAATAAGCCAGTCAACAATCTTTATAATCTCGGTTTTTACAAAACTCTTGAAATGGTGATGTTTTGTTATAGAAACATAATACTGGACTCTTCTCATCCTCCCCAGCACTAATGCAGCTGTACCTTTGTCAAAGAGCAGAAAAGTCTGGGTCTTCCTGTCGGCCTGGAGCCAGGGCTTTCTCTTTCAGGTGCGACCAGAGTTTGCGTGTGTCAGAGGTGGATGCTTTTATAGTAGTGTATATTGATGGAATGTATTGCACCGGCCTGCAGTAACAGATGAATAATTAAATTATGTTTAGAGCTTAAATCAAGACCTGCATTTCTTCAGAAGATGAAATGTTACATCATTAGGAACAGGTGGTTTTTAGAGTGAAATGTAGAACTTCAGTCAGCTTTCAGGGATATTTTTTGTTGTTTCCCCCCCCCCCCTCTATCTTTCATAAAACTTGTTTTAATTTTTACAGGAAAGTAATCAAATACAGAAATGAAAAAATGCATTTTGTAGCTTCTTTGAGTTTTATGTTTGGATGGAATGTTTTGCACTACGGTGCATTGGTTCATAGTATAAATAAACATGTTGTGCAGGAGGCATGGGAAAAGAGTAGGTGTGGGGCAGCTCCCTGGTGCAGGGACCTGCTGCAGCAAAGCGCTCCCGGGTAAGGCCAGAGTCGCAAGGGCTGGTGTCTAATGTGTTTATACCAGTTCGGGATAGCAGGACAACAAAATATTGCTAACATTTAGGAAGTCAACACAGCAGCTAAAAATCAGTCATGTGGTTTTGTTCTTGGTTGGTGTTTTTCTCTCAAGGTACTCAGTGCTCAGCCATCTGAGTGGCCTCCCCACCCACCCCCCTTATCTCTGGGTGACCGTGGGAGCTCCGGGGGGCGGGAAGGGGCCTTGGCACATCAAACACACTCTTGGAGTTACTTTGCCTTTAGCAAGAAAACTGTATCAAGTAAACTCTCTATATGAACCGAAGTGTTTTCTGAGCCAAATTCTGATGTATTAGATTTGTTTTGCACTTCTGGAAAACAAATGAAATTTCCCCCGATCTCCTTTTAGTGCTGTATTGCACAGGCCTGGTATAAAAGAGAAATAGTATTTGAGGTTTCAAGTGGATGAGTCAGTGCTTTTATTAAGTAGGACAAAGCACGGGCTTTTTCCCCCCTTTGCTTTTAAAATCAGTACCAAAAGTACAATTACTTATTATTATCTGTAGTTTAAAATATATAAGAGAGTCAGTATTCAAAACTGTTGTTCAAAGCCAAAATTCTCTTGCCTATCTCAGGCTTCACCTGAGTAAAGCCACTTTGACATTTTTTTATGTGTGTAGTTTAGTATCACAACTATCCCAGTGTGTAAAAATAAATGTGCTTTTGTGAACTGTATCTTAGTGTACAATTTTAATAGGTTAAGCAGATGGCATTACAAAGAACAGTTCTGAACAGTAAGTACTATTTATTATTTAACAGTATCTTTGTAAACTTTTCACAGCTGTAGTAACAACCTTTATTTTTGCACATTGAAAAGGATTTTTACTTAGCCCAGTTTGTCTCTAAGTGGTTTGAGCTTTCCTTTTATTATCTGAGTATTCATGTAGATTTGTGAAATGTGCTTTTATCTTCAAACGGATGTAGCAGCTGAGTAGTTTAAACAAAACACGCACAGCTTGGATATTCATATCTGAAAAAAAATACTCTTGTAGTCAGTGATTCTGTGTGCAGATAGATTGGAGGATCAGACGAAGATGTAAAAGTTACTTGAGCTTAATATAAACTGCCATACATTCTTCATTTATCTCATCATCGTGCTTCAAGGCAGATAAACATACTTTTGTTAGTGAATGTAAAAGAAACTTTAAAACATTCAGTCCATGCTGTAGTTTTTAGATTCCGTTGTACACTTACCTATTGTCATTATATAATTAACTTACAGCACAGTCGGTGTTGCCCCAAAACGCTCCACTGATTTAGTCTTGAAGTCATGTTAATCTGGTGTATAAAAACTGTGTCAAAATAAAGATTTCAATAAGAATATATTTGTCCAACAGGTATTTTCATTATATATCCATAATATGTGTGTGAGGGAACCTAAAGAAAAAACCCTGCCCATCTTAAGGGCAAAACCTTTTTATTCCCCAGGCTATAGAATAGTAGTGGAAGCACCTTGGTCAAAGACAGCACCACAGCTCAGGGGATATTGCCAGTGTCAAAAGTTCCTGCAGTAATAAAAGTTTTGCTCAGTAAAATTCTAAATTGCTTTTAATGAACAGCAGGATCAGTAACTGGGAAAGCAGCATGTGAGCAAGTCAGCACGGTAAATGTTTCAAGGGATCTAAGGTCCGTCTGAGCTACTGAGACATGAGTGTGCCGTTTCCAGGGCTTACGTTGCAAGGGCTGGAGCTTAAAGATCAAATGGAAGAGAAAGAGTAAAAACTTCTGCTAATGAGGAGGAGGATTTTCACACCCGAACTGAGACAGGCTCAATACTGAGGATCTCCACGGGCTCCCTTTCCAAGGGCAAAATAAAAACCTGAGCTTTTCTCACACTGGAGGGACTTGGTTTCAGGCTTCTATTTCCAAGGGAAACTTTCCACAGCGATCCCCCAAGCACGCTGAGCTGGCAGGTTCGGTGACCGCTCCCTCCCACAGTCTGGAGGGCTCCTTCCTAGCCCCACCTTCAGCCTCTCCTTGAAACCGCAGTACGGAGCACGGAGTGTTTCGGTGCCTTTTAGCTAAAGGAGATCCATGTGCAAGAAAAGTCAAGTGTTACAAATTACAGCGTTCGGACCATTGTTGCAAGTAATTGTAGGGAGGAACTCCCTTTTACCTGACACGTTAGTACGTGCTTGCTTTTCTCTGCCGTGATCCAGTCTGTGATAATCTTTTGGGTGCCTTTCAAGAGTGTTAATCCCGGTGCTCGTAGTTAGAGGAACCATCCCTGTCTTGTCCTTGGCATTTGAGAAAGCCTTACTGTAGTATCTGAGTGATTTGCGGCTCTATCTAGAGGTCAGGTCTGCTCATCACTATTAATGCATATTAATTTATTTTTCTCTCTCTTCTTTTTTTTTTTTTTTTTTTTTTTAAATTTAAGCTGGCTAATGTTTTATTTTGCTCTGTCTGCTACCTGGCTACTTATGCCAGTGATGACTTTTATAATTGGTAAATTGTTTTATTTCCAAAACAAGTGCATCTAATATACCTATTGAGCCAGTATCCCTCCTACCAAAATGTAGCATCTATTGGCTGTTTCAAAAGTAGAATTCTTTGATAGTTTTGTATTTAAAATCTCTAATAGTAATTTATTATTTGAATAGTTTTACAATATAAACAGACTTTTTCTTTATTAGCTTATATAATACTGCACTTCAGAAAGGATTTATCCAATAAACAGAATGTTCTGAAGTAACAGCAGTAGTGCCCTGTAGAAAAAAAAAATAAGAGCAAAATATTAATTTAAAACTAGTTTGAAAAATTCTGCATTACTCTATTTCTTTTTCAGTACAGTTCTCACTGATGTTGACAGATAGAAAGACCAAGAGGTCAAAATAACTTTAAGATAGTGAAGAACCAAACTGAAAACGGTAAATGAGGTCTTGCTTTTGGTAGAACTCTATTTTATTACCTGAGGTGCAAGGCCAGGAGTTGAACTTGATGATCCTTGTGGGTCCTTTCCAGCTCAGCATATTCTGTGATTCTATGAAATGTATTGCTTATTCAACAAATTTATTGCTTATTACAGAGTTCTCAGTTCTCATTACAGAATGATTGTGGGGAGATAATTTTACAACGAAGTTTTCATTTCCCTTGAAATGCTGTCTAAACTATCATAACACTTGCTAAACTGAAGTTGAAATATCTTTTGTTTCCCCTTTATTCAGTTTAACTAGTAAAAAACTAGTGTGCAGTTCTTAATCAAATGTTAAAATAAATGCCTGAACAACATTAAAATAGAAGATAAAAGAGCTGAAATGTAAGTTTATTTAAACATATTTTTTGAGAAGTGACTAAGGAGCACAACTCTCTGTAAAGCTCTCAGTACCTTTTTGAAAATTTGACTGGTTCCAGCGTGAGATCAGCTGTGAATAAAAAGGTGCAAAACACCATTAGGACAATTGATAATCTGTGTAACTTGCTTTTTAAGTACATTTTTCTCTTTTCATAATGCAGTTACCCCTCCACTGAGGCTTTTATGTTAGAAATTCAGTTTTATAATATTTTAACTTGGAAAGGTGTAGTAGGAGGATTTATCAGTGGGACAGTCTTTAACACTAAGGTCTATCATGTATGCTGATTTTTTGTTTTTAATGAGTTTATCAATGCACTTCAGTATTGATAGTCTTTCTGGTTGACAGGCTGGTAGAGTGAAAAACTTAGAAGATTCCCATCTCAGCCTGTGATGTTACAAAAATGACTTAATTATCACGATTCTAATATTATGTTTTGCATTATACTGGCACCAAGAAACATCTCTTGTGATAATAGCGCTAATAATAAGAAAAATGTCCATACACAAAATATTTTACATGAAAATAGAGAAGACAGTAAAAAACAAAACAAAACAGTGGAAAGTGTTGCTATCCCGACTCTACAGAGGAGAAAGTGGGGCATGGTGTGTTGGAGTCCTTCGGGAACTGTGAGGAGCAGGAACAACTCATGTGTTAGTTCAGTGCTTTAGCTGCAAAATATGTGTCCTCTTGTGGCTGGATGGTGAGGTTTGACAAGCAGCCACTTAATTTGCTGGGGTTTAACCAAGTTTTTGTGTCGTTGTTGTTATTCGTGGTGGTTTCTGTGAGGTGCGTAATTGCATGGTTGGAGTTGCAGTGTGCTCAGCACTTGGGTTCTGCTGCCAAACTCTTGGTTGGTCTGGTCAGCTTGAGCAGGTCAGTCGAGCTTTGATCTGACTTCATGTGTAAAATCTCAGCAATGTTTGCCTACCTTTGTGAAGTAATTTAAGATCTCACCAGTGAAAAGCTCTCATTAAGAGTGAAGTGGACAATGTTATGGTTACTTTTCAGAAATAATTGTGCAGTGATAATTATAGAGTAGGAGAAAGAGTTTTATTTCTCTTTTGAAAGGAGCGAAAACAGAAAGGAGCTTTAGTTTTTAGTGTCACACAAGAGGATGGGTGACGTGCACTGCAGTGGTGCTTCGTGTGGCTCCACTGGCAGGATTAAAGGCTCTTTAGTGTCCTTATCCAGTGCAGTGCAGCCTGCACCAGCCTGCATTACGTGGCATAATTGCATCTTCACGGCCTCTTTGGGCCGGGGTTGTCTGTCCTTGTTGAAAATCAGTGGGAGTAAGAAGTTGTTGTCAGACACCAAGTCAGTGCATCTCTGAAGGCTTGTAGGGCTGCCATGTCCCGCAGCTCTCAGTCTGAACTGAAACCTGTAACTGCAGTGCAGACAGACACCTGTCCGAGGTACAGCCGCCGAAATGGAACCTGTCCCAGTCCTCAAAGCATGTTGGTGTTTTTCTTTTCGCCCTCTGTTGTCATTCTGCTGTTGATACAGAAAATAGGGCAGCTGGAAAGGTAAACACTTGTCTTTGTCTCATCTTGCAGGCCGAAACAACAGCAACAGAACAATTTTTCCTTGTTTCCTTCTGCCAAGGGCTGGAATTTCAGAGGGGTAAGTTTAGTATTTTGTTCACGCTCTATAACATTCTCTCCTCCTTCATTCTGTTGCAGTGTAACTTTGTAGTTAAAGCATGATCTGTGAGGACTAAAATCATGGCAGAACAGTTAGACTGGAACTTTTCATTTTGTGCCCTCCTAAAAGGCTTTCTAAAAAAATATCAGCTTTTTTTGTTTGTTTATAAATTGTGATTGACTGTATTATTATGAGGGGGGTGGGAGATAGTTTAAAGTAGATTAACATACAGTGTGATTTAAAAACAAAGGATGTATCTTCCTATCTGAAATGAATCAATAATGAAAATGGAACTGATACATACTGTTTAAGTGTTCTTTTACTGTAATACAGATATTTGTAAAGTTACTTGTTGAAATATTGTATATGTGAATTTTTCAGAAGTACAGTTGGAGATTCATAACAAAAATTACACAGGTCTCCTACAAGGCAGGAGGGAATAGGTTTTATTTCCATTTGATTGGCTGAGAAGGGAATACAGAAGCATGTGGGTTTCCACCATAATTGACTGAAAAGATACATGAAAAAGCAATGCAAGTGACACTGAGAACCTTAATATCTGCTGGTGGTATCAGGAGCTTTTATTCAGGTCTGCCTCAGGTTTCAGTGATCTCCTTACATAGGTTAATTTCTTCAGAGGGGCATGTTGTCCCCTCTCTGTTCCCTGTGACACCCTGTACACCATTTGTTGGAAAACTTCATGTGGTGATGGTGGGGCTCAGATGGCAGGGGTGTGTTTGCCATGTGTGTCAGTACTGTAGCCTGGGATACAGTGTAGGAAAAGAAATTGTCACTTCAATTTATACCTAAGTCGTAGTAATCCTTTTGTTAAAAGAAGGGCTCTTCTGGCTTGCAAACTTCTTTTGGTATAATAAACAGTAAATTATATTACCTGTAATTTGGACTGGCTTGTACTCAGGAGAGCATATAAATTTGTTTTCTCTGAGTTTCTCCCAACAAAACATTTAAGTAGACAGACATAAATGCTTTGTTTGAAGGGTAAATGGCACTGACAGATTTACTGGTCTGTTGCTCATAATATGCTTAACATTAGAATGAAAAAAATATTTTTTTACAGTTTCTTGTATTGACTTTTGCATTCTAATTTGGTGTTTTAAATAGAGCATCCACTATTGTTTACTGTGAGGGAAAAACCTGTATCAGCTGGTCCGTTTGGATGCTGAAACTGAGATAGCTGAGCAGTGTCTCAGTGTCTGTTGATGTCTGCAGGGTATGAGCATTAACTGCACTTTGATGGGTGGAAACACTGTTATGAAAAGCCCAGTGAGAAGACCTGAAGTCATGAAGGTTTTCATAGATGGTGAATGATAACAGGTTAGCTTTGATGGCTTTTCTCAAGCAGGACTAAAACCTCATTGGGTAAAAAACTAAGTTGATGCTGACAGTGGAGCAGAGCTATGCCTGAGTATAACAAACACAGCTCTGGAGCTGACTTATTCATAGCTATGTTTTTTTCAATTTCTGTGTTATTTCTGTATTACCTAATATAGGACATTATAAGACTATAATACATGGTCATTTTAACAGTCACAAAAATGAAAAAAGAATAAAGTGATTAAGCACCAAATTGCAACATTGAGTTCTTCTTCCTGCCCTCACTTTGCAGTCAGTTCATGGATTGTAAATGTGTCTGTATCATGCTGATAAGGGGGCATGTCAAGGCATCTTTGAACATACACCAACATAAACCTCAAAGGAAGATAAGGAAGGCTACACATTTACTAAAGAAACTCCTCTGCACTTTTTTTCCTCTCCTTACTTAAACTTATCAGAAACAGCTTATTTCCATCTTAAGCCCCATAATTAGAAATCATATTTAATTCTCTCAGTGGGGATTTTCATGTCAAGATGATATCATGTGTTTCTACCAAGAAAATACCGGCTATAGGATTGTAGAAGAAAAGAGGAGGAATCTGCAACTGGGAAAGAAAGGCAGAGTGGAGAAAGCAGAGAGCCATGAAAGATGTGTGAGAGAAAAAGAGTGAAAATGCATAAAATATAGAAATGGAGGAAAGTTAGTGAGTGTGAAAGCAGAGAGGTGGGAACACAGAGAGGAGTCAGAAATCTATAGAACATGGCAGGTTTGTCAGTTCAGCCTTTGCAAGTACTGACCCTGAGATGAAGAGGTGACACATTGGTGGGAAGCCACTTGTGGCTGGGGCTTGGTAAGGAGAAGAAACAAAAATATCTGATGGGATGGGGCAATTCAGAGGCAGGTCCATAATGAATGTGAAGAAAACAACAGCACAGATCTTGGCACAGAGATCTGCATTAATCCTGTTTTTCCTTTACCTTCTGGTTGCCATCAACTCTCACTCCTCATCTCCATGTCACCCTTCTCTTAAAACCTTGATGCAGATGGGTGGCTTTCCTCAGCACCACTCTTGGGTGCTTATACATGAGAGAGCAGGTCAATGTGCTGCTCTTAGTGCTACGGAAATAATGTGTTATGTTGCCATGTAGGGTGGCAAACAGTTTTAGTTCACAAAGCATTCCATCAAACAGGATTACATTTGTACAGTCACCCACGCACAATTAGGTGTCAGGATTAAAGCTGCTGTGGGTTTTTGCGAGTTATGACCCAGTCTTGAGTTACACACTTGTGTGCTTTTTTTTTTTCCCATAGTAATAGTAGTCAGTCTTACAATTAAGGAAGTTCTGAATTCAAGAAGACTAAGAACTTTCAAGAGAGTTTGAGACTTCAACTTCTTTATCTGTCTCCCTTCCTGCTCCCTTGAAATCACACTTTGTTTTTTGCCGGCAGGATAAACTTCTGGACTTAGATATGCAAACTGAAGTCTTTAAATGATCTTTTTTTCTACTGATTTATTCAGAAACATTTGCAAAAGTAGTGGTACATGTTGGTCCCAGAGTTGATATGATGACATTGGAGATGAAGAAACTGCCAGTCAATCAAAAGCAAAGTTATCTGATTACTGAAGAGTATTGTGGTGTAGGCAGAACTGAAGAGATGCTGGTTTTGTCTGTGCTTCTCTCTGCTGTGTCTCTCCACTGTTCCGCCAATGGAGAGCATCATTTCCTGCATCCTTTAAACAAACATCTGAACCACTGTGATCATTTCTCTGTTCACCTTGCCACACACAACAAATTTGGCTGAATAGCTTATGTGCTAAAAATAAATAGTGAAATCTAAACCAATATTTTGTACTGGAAATAGTTTGAGGGATGTGTTCAGTGTGCAGTTGCCTGAAGATTGAAGATAATTTATTGCAACTAGGTTTCTTCCTGTTTCCTCCTTTTTTGTTTCCTTTTTAGTTTAGCAGAAGCATTTAACCAACCAAGCTGCAGATGTGATCCTCTGTGGGGAAGGCTGATCTATTTTATGAGAAACCTGACATAAAAAAAAAAAGTGTTAAACATGCTGAAGGTGAATTTTAAATGTGTAAGTGGTTTCTTTGCTAGTTCTACTGCATGTGTGTTTGTGGGGAAAAAGGTCTTTCATGCCAAATGGGAAGAATTCCCCACTTTTCAGACAGTATTTACAAAACAGTGTATTTATTTTTGTGCAGACTGGGAGACTTCAGTTATTCCCTTCAGGGTGCACGAATCTTAACAGATCAAAATTGCTGAGAGAGAAGTTCTTTCCCAGCTTAAACTTGATGATTACTTACACGGTTATTTACTACCATAGAAAGCATCTCTGTACCTCTCCTGGATTCTGACTGGTTTTACTTAATGTCTGTATCTACTGATCCTCATTTGCTTAAGCAACAGTGTTACCTGTAACAGAAACTTACTAGAAGTGTTATCAGACAGGCCTTTATTCATACTTGTTTGAGACAAAGTTATGCACTATTGTCTCTAGATCAAATACCATTATCTCTTAGTGTTCCCATATGATTTTAAAACACAAGTTGTCATATATATTAAAAAGCAGACATAGTTTTCTGTTGTTTTAATGTACCTGTATGCACAATTTAAATTGTTTCCTTGGAGGGGGATGGTGACTTTGTGTCATTGACAGCATGTTTTTATATGTGATTATATATATATATATTTATATGTGATTATAAATGTGATTATATGTGTATATATATATATATTTATATGTGAGATAGATATATACATATAAATATTTATATATACTTCATGTAATCACAGCATAGCTGTGAGTGGAATAATTTTATGTGTTATGACTTAACAGTCAGAAGCTGGTTCCTTCCTGTGCCATGGACAGACCCCTCCCCGTGGGGGAGTCTGGCTGGCATTCCTGCTCTCCCATGGCATTCCTGCTCTCCCACGGCCGCTCTGCTGCTGCTGATCCTCCCTTTACATCTGCAGAGAGTCCTGTTTTTTCTAACCTCTTGCAGCAGGTTAAGGAGATGCCAGGTGGATGCTGGATCCCTCAGTCCTCTTTCTCTTTGAAAAGTAAAATTGCATACTCCTTTTCTGCTTTCCAAGAGATAATGTATTCCTGTGCACTATATTCTTCTATTCCTCATCCTTTTAGATCTCTTTCTCTGTCTTCTCTCAGTGGTTTCAAGCTCTTCCATTCCAGAGTGGCATTGCCTCAGCCCTTCTCTTTCAGCACCTCTCTCTGCTCACTCAGCCCCTGTGGAGGTGCTGCTGTGCCGCTGTCCAGCACTGACCTGTCCCGGACCGGAATGTCTCTATACCTGATATTAAAAATAGTTAGGAGCAATTCTGTAAGTCTGTTCTTGCAGATCTTTCTTTGCAGCATTGCTGGAGCAGGGAAACTTTACTTCACACTGCTGATAGCAGCAGTGTAAGGGACAGCAGCAGCATTACAAATCTCCTTCCATGATAGGCAATTCAGACTAGAGCTTACAAACTGTAGCAAGTAGATACCCTGAACACTGATTTTTGTTTGTAAGAGAGTTGATTTTGGTGTCTCCCAGCTTATTCTGTGGGCGGAGCTTGAAATGGTTTAGCTTGTTATTGGTTTTGTTTTTGAACAAACCATTGGAGCTGTTGTTGATTAGTCACAAGACTAATTTCTCTTGGAACAGCAAGGTTTATGTTGGCAAACAAAGAGAGATGCTATCAGAAATTCATTGTGTGGCATTTGCGTAACTGGATAGCAGTCAATTCCATCTGCAATTCAAAAACACACATCAGAATTGTTTATTCTTAATGTATACACTGAATCTAAAAAGCAATTCAGGGTGACCTGTTAGACGGTTTTGAATAATCCAAAATTGTTATTCCAAACTTGTGTGCTGACTCAGCATGGTTTAATTATCCTAACTTCTACCCACAGTGTGAGATGTGAGGCTAGTCTTGTCAGCATGGTTTAATTATCCTAACTTCTANAATTCCATCTGCAATTCAAAAACACACATCAGAATTGTTTATTCTTAATGTATACACTGAATCTAAAAAGCAATTCAGGGTGACCTGTTAGACGGTTTTGAATAATCCAAAATTGTTATTCCAAACTTGTGTGCTGACTCAGCATGGTTTAATTATCCTAACTTCTACCCACAGTGTGAGATGTGAGGCTAGTCTTGTCAGCATGGTTTAATTATCCTAACTTCTACCCACAGTGTGAGATGTGAGGCTAGTCTTGTCATGCCAGAATGTTTTATTTGAAATTCCAGCAAAACATGGTTTGTTGATACCTTAGTTCTTAGCTCTGTAGTAAATGTCCATATATTTTTGTAGGATCAATGGGCAGTGTAAATTACATCCTCTGCATACAGTAGTACAGCAAAAATCATGAACATGTGCTGGAGAGACATCTGTGAGCTGTTTATAAATGAGTTAGTTCTCAAGGAGAGAATGATGCAGGCTGGCCTAAAGACTCCAACAGGATTCCAATAGTTTGGGACTCAGATAGACAAACCTGTGCATGTTTGATGAGCTGTTATTGCTCGTGCCATCTGGAGAGGGCTGTACTACTTAGGAGTGTGCAGTGACTTCATTAACTCAATTCAGTAGCTGCTTTGTTAAGCTGTCCCTGCCTGTATATCTGAAGTCACCTGTGAGTTAAATACTTAGCCATTAAACCTGCCCACCTCGTTTAAAGAGGTGCTTTCAAGTTAATTACATGCTAGTTATAGAAAATACACTTTAGATTCTGCTTCTTGGGGCAAGAATTTTAAGTCATGCTTATAGGAGCAGTTAAGGTATTCTTGAAGAGACCTTCATAGACTTTCACATCTGCAAGATTCATGATTTGTGTTGTAAAGGGTAGGTGTTCTGCTTATTACAGCTCAGTCATTCAATTAGTATTTTGAGTTTTTCTGGTAATGAAAATAAGTGTCATATCTCCCATTTGGAAGGGTTTCTTACAAGTTCATGTTAACTTCTCACAGAACGGATGTGTTTTTTTTTTAAAAAAATACTTTGTAAGGTCATTCTCTTAATGTTGTAGGGTTTTATTTTATGGATCTTTGTAAGTGCTTTGTAACAAGTTTATTTTTGTTCCGGGTGTGGTTTGTTATTTATAGTAGAAATATTCTGTATATGCTATAAACCTGTCATGCCAGCTATTTTGCACACACAAACAATACTGAGCTAGAAGCAGCATGTGATAAAGCAGATAGGTCCAATTGTCATTCTCTTAGGCTGAGTTGGATGTTCTGTTATATAGCAGATTTCCTGTCTTTAATCATAGACTGGGTGTTACCTTGTACTCCTGCTGTCATTTACTGTTCTTTTCTTTGTTCAGCAGCAGATGAACTTGACCCCTGTTCAATTTAACTCGAACCAAACTCTGCCCATTTCTTTGTATTTGTTTCCCCCCACCCCACCAGTGGCTGCTCTTTGAGAACATGTGATGTGAAATTAGTTTCCTATGACTTTGTTTCAGACACTTGTAATGGTTAACAGGGTGATGCTGTTGTCCAGCTGAATGTGATGCCGCTCAGTCTGACAAACCGGCACTTTAGAAGCAATTTTTAACTCTATATTGGTATTTTATAGGGGCTACACTGTTTTCAGATTAGCAGTTTTATTACAAAATGTCCAGTGGACACGAATGGCTGCACACATGGACTTCAATTGCTGTTTTGTTTGGTTTTTCTTATTGAAAGCTAATGTTGTGGTTAGAATGTACACAGTAATTAAAAATCATGGCTGTCTTTAAACTCTGACACAAATGTATAATAGGAACAATATGATGGTGTCTTCTATTTATTGCAGCCTGGAAACAAATTTTGTTATTGCAGTGGCAGCCAGAAAACAAGGTCTCCATTTTGCTGGATATCACATAAACACAATAATAAACGATTCTTTCTTGAAAGAATTCACAAACTAAACATATATAAGAATGTACTGTAACATTTCTTAAATAATACTCAATTCAGTTTAAGTAAATTCAGATCTGTTGAAGCTCTTAAGTTTCATTCATGGTGACAGATTTTTGTAGTTCCTGGGTTCTGCTACGTGTTTTGAAATGGGATATCCTGTTCTAATTGAGGATGTATGTAGCATTGCATAGAATATGATCCTAACATGATTTGAGGTATGTTCTAAAGATCTGTAAAATGCACATTTAAAGATAATTATGATATTGCTTTTGATGCAAAAATTGTACACTGGTGCTGTCTCTTTCTAGATTGTGGTTAATGGTAAAACTTTTCAGAGAGAGTTAAATTTGGTGTTCTTAAAACAGTCAAAATGCACAATGAGAAAACAGTTTTACTCAGTCTGTGCCAGCAGGCTCCCCACTGCATTTGGAAAACTTCCTTCTTTTCCAAGCACTGTTTTCAGTTGTTCACAACCTTAAATATTCACAGAAGTTGTAGTTTAAGTTTCAACAATCACCGTGTTCTGTCAGGCGCTTTCAGGGCAAAGCAGACCAGTAGCCTTGTGAGAAGGTCATGAAATGAGGGCAGTTAGAGCAATGCTAAGAAGATTAGATTGCATGTCCTGCCTGGAAGGACACAGAGAAGGGCTAGAAGGAGGTGAGAGGGGAACTGCAGCCCTTCCTGAGGGTGCTCACTTGGGCAGTGACTGGGGCAGTTTGGTTGGACTTGATGAACTTGGAGGTCTTTTCCAACCCAATGGATTCTATGACTTTACAAGTGGGAATACCAAGGCAGGAAAGTTTGACACAAAGTGTTGTCAGACTTCCTTTTAAAAATTTAAATCATGAAGACCTTGTGTTCCATTCTCTGTTCTTCAAAACCAAAGCTACAGCAATATTTAATTCCCTTTGCCCAGTGCTTTGTGGACATCTCTGGCTATTTCTTTGATCCTGTGTTCAGTGCTGTCTTGTTTCATTGCATGTGTTGCTGGACTGGTCAGCTCTGCTGTAGAAAGAGACAGAATGAGCAGCTTTCATATATTTATGTATTTTGAGTTTGTCCATTATGATCTCTGGATCTCCCTCATTTGAGGCAGTTGCTGTCTGGAATCTAGATGAGATATCACAGATTTCCTTCCTTGGTATTGTAGGTCTTTTGGCAATGTAAGTTCAATCTGCACTTTCTTTCAGCTGGATGCCCTTGATGTTGTTGTCAAAGTGCAGAGCACCTTGGAGGTGACTGCAAGGGAAAAACAGAGAAAATGTTTGCTTTCCTCAGAGGTTACAAAGCAGGTTTTGCCTTGCCATTAATTTCTGTTTGATACAGGTAGGGGGCCAGGCTGTTTTAAATATTGCTTATTATAGTGATGAGAGAAAGTTTGGCCAGTCTTATGCCTGACACAAAGCTGAAGCCTGTGGTTTCTGCCTTTAGGCTTCTTAAGTTGTGCTGGCTACTGAGGCACATCGTTCTAGGTGGCCTAAGAAGTAGTGCAAGTGCAAATATAAAGAAGCACAGCAAGTTAACGTGTTTGCACGGTGTGGTCTCCAGGAAAGGGAATACGGAAATCCGAATGTTACCAGGAAGTCTGACTGAAGAATGCCTGCCTACCTACCTCATCTCTGGTGCAATGCAAGACCTGTGAATATCAGAACACTTGAAAAAATTGTGCTCCTATATTTGATGCTGGGTGAGGCATTACCAAATTCTGATAGCAGAGAATTAGGGTTTCCTGTATAGGGTGAAAGATTGTTTAAGAAGTAACTTAGATCTAATGACAGGTTAATAAAGAGAATGTAAAGAATCCTTGAAAAAATTGCAGGCTTATATATAGAATTTATATGTCTTTCCTTTGAAATATAAACTATGTTCTGCTGGAAAAGTCTGAAAAGAAGGTGGCTAGGTTGGTTGTTAGCTCATCTTTAGGCAGGGAAGACAGCCAACAGCATTTGCAGTACCCCAAAAGGGAAATGCTTGAGTAATTTTTTGAACTCTTGTCCTAAAACGTCTGCATTCTGAAGGGTCTTTCAGTTAGCATTTTCTGTCTGCAAAGATGTCGCAGCTCCATCCTCTCAAAGGAACGGGTGGCTCACTGGTATCAGCTTCACCTTTTATCTTCCTCCGAGCTCAGCAGAAACTTTTTGTTCTGAAGAAAGATTGCACCAGCTCACTAAGGGCTTGTTTACTTTAAAAATGAAGTTCGAACTGCTGTTATCTGCCTACCCAAATGTGCATTTATCTTGACATTCTTGCCTGCTGGAAGAATGCAGCTGGCAAAACCAGCTTGGGGTTTGTAGATCTGAGCAAGTCACAGAAAACTGAACAAGATAGGGACAGATCAAGAGTGAGGTGTGAAGATGTAGAGTATACGAACTAGTTACCTATGTGTGTATAGATATATATAGTTAAAACAATTTACAAGATATGAGTTATTTAATAAAAATGGAATTCTTATTACCAAATGATTTAATTAAAGGAGAAAGAAGATAACTGTTTTTAAAATTACTTTTATTGTTTACTCAGTCATAGTATCTTAAATCTTCATATTTATTCATGTCAACTTCTTAGTGTATTTCACATTGTTTTTCCTAATTTTTAGACCATGTTTTTAGACTGAATTAATCTTATCCTTTAGTAGTATTTTCGGATAATTAAGAATAACTTACTAAAACAAGATTTGAAGCACTTCTATTGGGGTTGAATTCATCCTTAAGTAACATGAGCAGATGAAGCTCTGTTGGTTCAGATGTAAAATCACTCAGTTGCACCAGCTAAAGAGCTGAACTAAATGAAAATCTCAGATTGGCCTTAGACTTTTTCCAATGCTTAAACTATTGTGGAATACCTTCACTGGAAGTAAATACCACAATTTCTTATACAAGAGATGCTTGTTTATGATTTCTTTCAGCTTCTGGTAGCTCTGACTCCTACCTGACTCTCCTCTGAAACATGCAGCAAGGCAGTGTGTAAATACTGCAGGTGCTGCAGAACACACCCTTTCTTTGTCTCTGCAGATGAACTAAGCAGTAAACAGTAGCACTAATTAAATGTGTGTCAAGCAATTGCCTCAAACTTGGTAAAGCAAAGATCTGTCAAAGTCTAAATGGCATACAGAAGTTTACTGCCTTATGTTCTGATTGCATATTTCTTACTAGTGCTGGTGTTAACAAAACATGGTTTTAATAGTAGCATTCTGTTGTCAAACAGTACTCCCCCTCCCTGCACGTGAAAAGTCTAGTTCTAGTTTAACATAGAGAATGTAGTAAAATAAGTTTGCTTGCTTTGCTAAATATGTTTTGAATTTTGCATCTGTTGATATAGAAACTATGACAAAAATGTATTTGTTGTACTTGTGTGTTAAAATTAAACTGTTGACATTAAGCTGTTTTTCTTTGTCCACTATCGATACTTGCCTGAACTTTTCACATAATTATTATTTAAGTCTTAAACAAACACAGAAGTCTCTTTGAAATAGTAGTGAGAACACATGCAGTGGTCTAATATGACTAATTAAGAAGCTTTCTCAAACCAAGAATACAGGATCTTATACATGCATAGAAACTATTTTAAAAGGTAAGCACTCAGGAAGCTTTTCACTGTGTATTTACAATGTGTGTACAAAGCATTAGAAACCTTCTTCCTGTACTTGTACTTGTTCTTTAAATTAGAGTCCATATATGCTTGAGAATAGAATCAGATCTCATACCTCTCTCAGGAGTTTCTTTTTGTTGGTTTCTGAGTATGACTCTTATAAAAGTAATACAAAGCCTGTGTTTCAACCACTTGAGTGATTATGGATTCCATTTTTTGGGGTCAATATTCTGCATTGTTTTCTACCTACCTTTATTTAAAGGAAGTTGATATCTCTGTATGGCCTAGATTTTGAAGAGGGCTGCTCAAATGCATGCTGAAAGCACGATATATAAATCATGTGCAAACATAAATTCACATTTAATGTATATGAACTGGCATATAAGCACCTTGTGAATCTTAGCTTTTCTTACTTTGAAATAAAGTAGCTTAACAAGGTGGCCAAAACAGACAATGAACTATGAGTACATATCAAAGGAAAACATGTACTGAAAAATGCTGGTGACCCAGCTGGCAGCTTGAGAGCCCCGTGAAGACTCTCATCAGTAGCAAGTCAGTCTCACTCACTTGTTCTTGTCTGCAGAATGATTTGACATGCAAAGAGAAGAACTCTTAAGGAGCTATCATATTTTGCAGTTTGGATTATGAGTGAACCCAATCCTGTATATTTGCTGACCTCAAGTTCTCAGTCACACTGATGGTCACACACCAGTGTGTGTGTCCTCCTTGTGGGAGGAGATCTGCAGGTTTGAAATTTCAAGTGGGCTGGGAAATTTTATGTCATTGAGGTAGCAACACTCTTATTTCATATATTTAGGGGAGTGATAACTTTAAGTTGAATGCTTCCTTGATGCTTAAGATACAGTTACATTGAACTACCGGGGATAAAATCAAAGTCTGCACTTCCTTGACATGTTCTTACATACAAACTTTGGGTGCTCTGTCAAACTCATTTCTAGTCCTTTATTTTGGGCTGATTTTAAAACATTCTTTGCTGAATTCTTGCAATTACACTTTGTATTAATTTAAGATCTCTGCTTAGCAGATCCTCTAACTTTTCAAATACTGATTTTTAACATTTTTTCTGTAAAATAAGTATTTAAAAGTTCTATCCAGCACCTACCAGCTGTTTTGTTTGCTGAGATATCTACATTTGGAGAGAGTTGTCTGCTCTTGAGTTTAAAGCCCATTGCTGCTTTTTAAGACTGAGAATTGCACAGGTAGGAGATGGACTATGTTTCAGTTACTGAGTCTCAAAGTCCCCAGACACCCACCTTCTATTTTAAAAACACGTTAATGAATATCTTTACCTTTACCACACTGATATCATTCACCTGTTAGCAATTTATAAAACACTTTTGTCTGTTTAAAATATTATTTGAAGCAGTCTGTGAGAGCAAACTACAGCAGAGATAGACACAACAGTACGTATCACTCAGTTTGTGACACTTGTAGTCTGCTGCATGACAGGAAGCAAGAGCAAACTGTGTGGCTGCATGGGGAGGAGTTCCTGCCCAAAACTGAAAGAGAGACATAAGGACTTCTTTGTAACAAAGACTTCATTGTCCCGTTGAATATTAAGAAACCTTCTAAAATCTGAGTACAATACAAAGTACCTCATGGTGTGGTGCTGCTTTTTTGTGCATTATCAGGTAAGCGTGGATTCGGGATCTTGTAACTATTGTTTGTGTGTGTTTAAGTTGGAATTGCACAGATAGTGCTTCCAAGCACGCCAGGATTTAAAATTGGGTATTGATTAAACCAAAATGTTGCTTAGCAGGAATGTTTCCTTTTCTAGGGAAAGAAACTTTCTAAAGGTTTAGGTAATACTCTCAGATATTCCCAGTGGGATGGAGGAGGGTTTATTTTTCTCTCTGTGTTGGTAGTTTGTTGCTGCAGGTTGGTGGGTTTAGGTCTTCGGTTGTGCTTTTGTATCATACATATGTAATAGACTTCTCTGCCTCTGTCTCATAATGTGAAAATGAGGACTTTGGCTGATGCTATTGTAGCAATATGCATTAGTTTAACCATTGTCAAAGTGAAAGCTGGAACTCATCCTATTTCCAGTGTATTTCCAGTGCTCTGCAGCATGTGGATGTGGTATCACCTGGAAAACTGGGTGCTGCCACAGACACTGCACTTTGTTAAAATATGGATAGGAAAGTATCAAGATTGATAATCACTGTAGAAAATACAGCCTTTGAAGGAAGTTTAAAAGATTTAGTGCATCTTGTATATAGGAAAACAAGATATAAAATATGAGTGTATGTTTGTCTCTGAGTGTGTGTGAACAATTATAAAGTGGGCACTTGTTCTCTGTATTTGCCAAGGGTAGCACAGGAATAAGTGGGCTTATTTCACAGCAGGGGAGATTTAGGTTAAATATTTTTGAAGTAAATGCTTCCTGATTGTAATGTTAATTAAGCAGTAGAACAAAGTATAGAATTAAAAACTGTCACTTCAAACTTGGCACTATAAAAACTTTTCAAACGTATTTTACATATTGCAATGGTGAGCATTTAGCACTTGGTTGTTCTCAAAGATTCATGTAGGGTTTGGATTTGGGGCTATGACTGTGTGAGGAAGAGGAGCACATTAGGAACACAAGAGAACAGATCTCTGTGCAGCTCCACTCCCGGTTTACGGCATCCTTCCACTTGCTGGAAAACTAGAGAGCTTCCTCTCATTTAAGAAGCAAAGTTATTTCAAAATATTTATGTATTTGTTGACTAAAATTGTACTTTGAAGTTCTTGCAAACACGTGATAAAGGTGGAGCCCTGTAGTGTGAGGCCAGTCAGGGACATGGAGACCTTTTCACTCTCCACACCGGCCTGACAGGAGGGTGTAGCCAGGTGGGGGTCTGGCCCTTCTGCCAGGTAACAGGGGCCAGGACAAAAGGAAATGGCCTCAAGTTGCACCAGGGCAAGTTTAGATCAGATATGAGGGAAAATTTCTTCACAGAAAAGTTTGTCAAACACTGGAACAGGCTGCCAAGGGAGGGATGGAGTCACCATCACTGGAGGGATTTAAAAGCTGTGTGGATGATGTGGCACTGAGGGAATGTGGGTTAGTGGTGGCCTTGGCAGTGCTGGGTTAATGGTTGGACTTGGTGATCTTAGAGGGTTTTTTCCCACCTAAATGATTCTGTTACTCTGTGTTCAAAGGCCTGTGTGCTCTTGGATTTGCTGTGGACAATGTGGCTTAAGTATACTGAACCTTAATATATATATGTTGGGTTTTTTATATTCCCTGTGACAATTTTCAGTAGTGAAAGAGATGATCAGTGATAAATTTATTGCACAAAATATTTTTTAAGATGTTATCTTGTGTACTTTATGCAGTTCTGACTTAAATCATGTTTAAGAAAGGTATCAAAATTGCAACAGGCTCAGAAAGTTTATTAAGATGGTCAGATAAATGAAGAGCTATCAGTGAACGAAAATTAGTTTAATAGACATAATGCATTTGAATTCTCAGGTTTTATTAAATAACTGGGACTGGCTATTTTAAATTGCCACACTATTAAATTGGTGTGATGTTTTTGGATGTAATTAATACGTATATACGTTGTGGGTATGTATTTTAGATAGAATTCACTTGCAAATTTATAGCAGAAGAAAAATAAATGCCACAGTTTTTGTGGAACACGGGGGAGATGCATGTTTGAAGTAAAATCACACAGATTGCTTAGTGTCTACTAATATTGCTGAGCTTGCTTTGAAATCTTATAAGCTGAGTTCAAATTCTGTCTCCTGTTCTTCATGCTTTGTCCAAAATTAGATATAGCAACACGTAATTTCACTAAAAGTGGCGTTGTTTTTGTCTGTAGAAAACCCCTTTTTGGGTGCAGCCATTTTCTCTGTTCTGTGTGATGTTGAAGAGCAGCACTTGGGGCACTTACATCAAAGCCACGTGCAGGAACCTGTGTGGTGTAAAGGTACAGCAGCACAGGTGCTGAGGCAGGAGATGGGGGCAAAGCAGAGCAGCAGTACAGAACTAGAACAGGTCAGGGGGACTGCAGTTCATGCACACATCAGCCCACTGAATGACACGGGCAGACTTTGTTTATGGAGATAATTTCATCCTGCAGTATGTGTTCACAGCATCAGTGATCCATCCTCCCTTTTACAATGAGAAGCATAACTGGATTTTTAAAAGCAAACAAGCAATATAAGCCACAAGCCTAAAATATAAATGGTGTGATAAAAGAAAAGTGTCATTTGGATGAATCTGCTGTACAAGTGAGAAAATTCCCTTGTGATTTTTTCGTTTCAGAGAAAAAAAAGTCTTGCCTCTTACATATAAGATGCAGCAGTTTGGGATCAGAATTGGTGGTTGACAGCTGTGATGAAATGGTCAAGAGCAGCAAGTACAGGTCACTGTTCAGGCAGGGGAAGTCCCTGACAAAAGTGACAAAACCTTTGAGGGTAGAGTCAGAGCATTAAAACACCCCAACTTTGATTATTCTTGCTTTCACAACTAGGCCTGCAATAAACTCCCTCCACACAAACATACAAGGCTTGGAGCTGCAACTTCATCTCAGCTTGCCAAAGGCAGTGGAATCCAGGGATTATTTGCATGGTGACTGATTGTATTACTTGGAGACATAAAGAACTGGATCTGACAGATCCCAGTTTGTGAGAAGAATAGAGGATGAATCTAAAGTGTGTATGGACTCTTGTGAGTTGCATCTTAGTTTTTATTTATATGTTAGGTGCATTTAGAATCCTTAGATATTGGCTGTGTTAAATAAAAGCATAATTTATGTGGCAGTTTTCAAGTTCTCACTGAGAAAGGATTGTATAATAAAGATCACTATTCACTCAAGTAACAAAAAACTCCTATGGAGAAAGAAATGTAACTTATTTAGGTGTATTTGATTTGGACTTTATAGTAAATTGTGAAAAAGTTTCAGTGTATTTAACTCTGCCAGATTCCCGTTACTGATCCTCTCCCCAGTCTTCCAAAAAGGGGAAGGAAGAAGGTTAAATAAAGACAGAATAAATACCAGTCCTCAAACAAAGCTCTGCTAATCCTTGTCCTTACAGCATCCCGTACATGCACACCCATTTCCTGTTGTTAATGTTAAACACATTGAATATAACTTTCATTTCATTGTTCACTTCAGTGTTCATTTTACATTACATTGACCGGAAAATCTCGAATCCATCAGAATAAGCACTGCAGGACTCGGGCTTGCTGTGGTGAGAGGAGAGTGAAAAAGGAGCTGGCAGAGATGGGGATGGTTCCTCAGAAGTGCTTTAATAGTTTCAGCCGCAAAGTCTTAAGCACCATAGATGACCTCACCTCCATTCCAGCTTTCTGCTGTAACAGACTTAGAGCAGAGTCTGTTTTTTCATTTGTTTGTTTTCCTTGCAACACGAGGAACAAGCAAGTTCTGTTCCTAACACCGGTGTCCGGGGCTCCTGCCAGCTGAACATGTGCGGGGTGGGAAGCTGGACCGGCCACGCTGTGTCCCAGGCTCGGTGCAGACTCTGCACGGGGGGCATCTCTGCCCGTGTCTCCTTTAAAAGCAGTAGAGTTAACGTTTAGGTTTTTGTGCTACGGTTGAGAAAACAAAACCTGAAATGTGTCTGGTGTTCTGAACAGTAGAGGGCAGCGGAAATATGCACGGAAACCAATTCTATTATAAAATTAAGGAATTTTTGATTGCAAGTTTCTTTGGCCAATATGGCATAAAGAACTGTGATACTGAAATGCAGGGTAGCAGATTCTGGTCTTTTTTAAAAAAAATATTAGAATATAGTATTTTGAAATAATGGTGCCAAAAAGCATCTCTCAGCCAAAAAAAAAGCATCACTCTCTGGGAAAAGTCACTTTTAGATATTTTTGTCTTCCCATGGAAGACACTCTTGGAACTCTCAGAGCCATGGAAATGAATTTATAAGCTAGCTGGATTTTTTTTTTTTTTTAAGGAATGTTGTGTAAAAACAGTGTAAATAGAAATTCACATGGAAATTTGGGTTATTGTTGTGATTTGATGTCTTTCTATAAAGCAAATGATGGTATGCTCCTGCCTTCTTCCCAGCTGCTTCAACAGCAACTGTAATTCCTGGGGCAGAAGGCCATCAACAGGCTTTTGATGTGAACGTTCCTTGTAGATTGAAAGTGCTCTCAGCTGGCTAAGGAGATACTGATTGCTTTTTAAAATTAAAAGAAAAATACTAATGTAATAGAGCTTATTTTCATGCAGACATAATCCACCCTTTGGAGGGTGGCTTGAACCTTTACTGAGCTGTGATATTTGACTTTTTATTAAATATTTGGCCAGTTTTCTCCCCTCTTTCCACATTAATCCCCCTTGGGTTTTATTTTTTACTCTACCTGGTTTCTTCAAATTGATTTTCTTTGGTTGGTTTTGGTTTTTAGTTCAGTTTGATAAAGATATTTTCCCTGATAAGGCTGTACCATAAACTGGAGTGGAGCATAAAGCCCGGGACAGTGAATCCTTTCCTGCCTTTTCCTCAACAGTAAAAAGGACCCAACACTTCATTAGCTAAATGGTTTTCCCTTTTCTGTATTATTGCAAATTACATGTGTGTGTGTATATATTGTATATGCTTATGTATATATTTTTATATTTTAGTGTGTATGCACTTCTACCTACTTACATTTATTTAAATCATATAACTTCATTATTTACAAAGTTATTTTCTTCCAGTTGGCAATATTGAAGTGTGCTCAGATGTATGTTCTGGAAAGACAGTTTTAAAAAATATTTTCATATGAAAACAATCTGAAATATCAGCTAATTAAATGGTTTCCAGTTTTTCTGTATTTTGGACTTTTTGGTTTGGAGGGGTGGGAAAAATCTGTTTGAGTAGAATGAACGGATCCTCATTTGTTAAATAAATTTCTGTACCAAAAACTAATACCTTAAAAAGCAAGTAGTTTTGTGTTTGGTTTTGAAATGAGTCTGTGACTTAGGTCTTAGGGTATGATGTGCCTATGCAAATACATTGTCTTGAACTGTTATTTATTTTTATACCAGTCTATGGGCAGACAGTTTTCCAAGCATTTAGAATGGACAATTTAACAAAAGTCAGCAATTCTTCTGAAAAACATTTCTTTCCCTGTCACAGGATGGGTTTTGTCAAGCTATTTTTGTGCATCTTTGCATTTCATTTCCCAGGTGGTAAAATGTAAATCTGTGGTATTGATAACTAAAACCCTGTGATGGAGAGGATGTTAATCCAGCCTTCCTATAACAATGTTTTATTGCTTTAATTCCTTCAATTAAATCACTGCTTTAATATATAATTGGATATTTTACCTTCTCATCTCCTGTGAGATAATTATGGAAAGCAACTCTTTCCTGATATGTTAAGATCAGGAAGTGTCCTGTCTCTGTAACTATGGATGCAGCCACAGCTTTTTAGGCAACAGTAGCACAAATACTAGGATTCAAAGTTGTGATAAAAAAAGGTTTTTTTCAGTCAGAGGTACCCATTCAGATGCATGTGAAAACACATGCATTTCTAATCAGAACATACATTTGTTACTTTTTTTCATGCAGATGTGTCTCCCTTTCTTCAGCTCTCCAAACACTGTGCAAAAAAGAGGACTTAGAGAACCATTTCAAGCTCTCCTTTTTCCCCAGCAAGGCAAACAGCTTCAGAACGTTCTCCAGTTTAGTTTGATTCATGTGTGTACAAACTCTAACAAAGCAACCCCGCAGAGTGAGGTAGCAGGTGGCACTTGTCCCTTGCTCATAGGCTGGCTGGAGCAACCAGTATTTTGTGTTGGGTGCGTGCCCCACAGTGCTGCAGGATGGCATTCTCAGGGCAACAACGGGCACCGGAGTGACCGCGGTGTAAGGACAGTGCCCTGCCTTTTGCTGCGGGTGTGATGCCCCCCCAGCTCCTCCTCTGGCTTTGTCCTGAAGCTGTTTCACTGGACTCCAGGCATTGTGAAAGGAATACACATGAAGTTGTTGAGATCAAAATGGGGTGAACTTTGTGTTGCTCGATGTGCTGTGTGATTTAAACCATAAAATGGAGAGCAACGTTTAAGGAGGGATTTTCTGGAATGAGGGAGATTCAGAGGTCAGCTGTGTTGTGCTATGGCAACTGAGACAGGCCTTGTAACTCCTTGGGGAAAAGCTCCTCACAAAGAGCAGGGATTAATTTAATGAGCACCTTATGCTCCCTGCACAATATCCACTGCAATCTTTGCTTCTAATCCACTTATTATGGGCAAAGAAATTTATCTAGTAGCTCAATTATTGGATTTTTTTTTTCCATGATGTTCCCCCTCCTCCTTATACAATGGTAATAGCCCTTGAAACTCTCAGAAAATTTAAAACATTCATCTTGCCTGCAGTGGTTAATATTTAACAATTTATATATGAGGTTACTTGTCTTGCATAACCACTGAGACAAACTCAGAGAGAACTGAAGGAGTATAATACTGCAACCTTGCAGATAGCAATGGTATAGTATATGTTTGGTAGATTTTTTTTGTGTGTGTGCGTCTTGTTTTTCAATAAGTAGAAGATCTGAAATACAGTGAGGAGTGATCCTTTGGTTAGCACAATGAAGTATGAGGTAGAGCAAATCTCCTTTGTGCAGGCTGTCCCACCCTTACTCAAGATGGAATTGTTTTTCTTAGACTTTACCTGTCTTCTCATTGCTTTTGGGCTGTACATCCCAGTTGATCCAGATTTGTTCCTTGTGGCTGTTTGGGTATTTAGTTATACAACCTAAGAGTTTGTCTCTAAGCTATGAGCATGTTAATTACTGCTAACTAAATTTTGTGCAGAACAGCCTTGCCTTGGATGCTTGTCCTTATGGATGCTGCGCTGTCCGTGATACTTCTGTGTTTTGGACCCATGTAGTACTTAGAAGCCCACACGTAGTTGTTGCATAACTTTCCCTCTCCAGTAAGAGGCTGTCCTGCCTCATTCAAGTTCACTTTAATCCTGTAGCCTTGCCTGGTGGGCTTCTACTCCATACTATGTAATTTATAGTCTCAATCTGCTCTTGTTAGAGTTGGCCTGTGTTGGAAACGCCACCTTCTGTGTTAATCTGTAGCCATGTGACTGCAGTAAGAGTCTTTTAATCAGTTATTCAACAAAGGAGATACCTATGTGTTGTGTGTGTGGTCATTTGTTACACTCTATTAGCACTGAAATCGAGTCTATTGCATTGTAGAAAGTATTTGTTACAGTTTCAAAATGCATAATATTTATTTTAGAGGTTTGTTTTTGTTTTTTTTTTTTTTTTTTTAAATCTGACCTGTCTGTGGAGTATTGGAAGCACATACTCTAATCAAGCATCTAATTCACCTTTTTCTCTCTCTTTTTTAAATTGCTATATTGATTTTGGAATTAGTTTTCTTTTTTTTTTTTTTTTTTTTCTCTAATATTTTTCAGATTGAGGCTTAGGTTAGCACCATTTTTATACCTCTGTCACTAAGGATGTCAGATTAAAGCAGCACCAACCCAAGCTGTGAATGCAGTTGCATCCTGTCCATCTGTACACTAGAATTATCAGTTAGTGTAGACTCAGGTACACCAGATTTACGCACCATTTTAATTTATCCTTCTCTTGTAGAAACCTGTATTCAAAATCTAAACACCCTTCATTTTATTTTATGTGTACATTTGTGTCCACAGAAGTCAAATTAGGTTTGCAGAATTCTGCAACACGTTCACTAGGATCTTAGGAAATGCTACCCTTTGGGCAAAGGACTGACCTGGCAGATCTCACCCCTGTTTTGTGTTTTTCACAATGAATTCACACCAGCTAAGCCTTGAATAGTAATTCAGATTAGTTTATCCTGTGGAGAAAAGCCCCCAACCCTATAAAAGACTGATACAAGACAAGCAAATATACTTGGTATTATTTCAGATATTAATGCTCGTCGCTCAGTGTGGTCTGGTCCAGAAATTTCTGTTTTCTAGTCAGTCCTTTAACTTGCTGCTAAAAATCAGAACTGTAATGGTAAAAGGGATTTGATTGTGCTTATTCTGAGGGTAAAGAATTACTTTTCATTAAACACTTCTTGCTGTGTAATGTGGTGACAGAACTCTGGATAATGATGATGTTAAACCACAGCTGTCTCCGACTTGGAAATTATTGTAAAAAAAAAAATAAAAAAGGTGTGAGAAGTTACTTCCTGTATTTAAATATGGGTACACAAGTCAAAGATCTGCTGAAAACCAGTGAGTCAATATAAAAGGTTTCAACACCTACAGTTTAATTTTAAAAAAAGCCCATGAAATCAGAACATCTGGATTTTGTGATAAATATCCTTTATCGATGTTCATCAGAGAAACAGTTCTCAGAAACCATATGCTTGACCTTGGAGGTGCAAGAGTTGTTTCACTGGTGTGATGGATGAAACCTGCAGGCTTCACAAGAGCTGGGAGAATGGCTACTGGGAAGGGGAGTTTATCTATATATTTTTTAATAATTACGAAATACCTGCATTGTGTACAACTTATACCAGGTAGCTGAGATTTCATCATCTCATAAGATGCTCTGCATGGCATCTCTGTGGGTTTTTTGCTCCCTAAATTGTTCATCTTTGACTCCAGTAGGCTGGAAACCAAATCCCAGCCATGATTCTGTGTGAATGCTTATCTCTGCTTTGTTTTTTAAGACAACACAGCTGGATTAATCAGAATCATGGGTTCTGTGACTTCTCTTGTTTCCTGAATCTTCCTGACCTGGTAGAAAATGCAGAGATCTGCTAAATGAAATTTCTTACTTATTTGAAGGGTGTAAATACGAATCTTGTGGTAAAACTGTGAAATGACCCAAGGGAGGGCTTGCCATTTGCAAAGCCAAAACCTGAACACAGAGCAGAATGCAATCACTGACATGGATAGTGAGACCCAGAGATGTTACTGTAATTCCTGCAGTACATTGTTACCCTCACTGTATTGACTGTCTGGCAATGGTACTTGATTTCTCAATGTGTGTTTTGAAAAATCTTAAGTCTAGACTTTCAACAAAAAATACAAGTTTCTTCTCCTGTCTCATTAGTTACAAAAGTTCATATCAAGTGCCAAAGTACAATTTACAACTCGGAATAATTACTTAGGCTTTTAGTTACAACTAAGTTTCTTAATTGAAATGAACCTCACTGAGCAGAAAAAGGGACAGCACTTAGTTTACTAATGTGCTAATAGGTAGCTTTTCAACTTAAGAAAATAAGAGTTTATATTCACATCCATGATTATTATAATGATGATGAGGGAAAATAGTTAACTATATATACGCATATGTGTATGACTTCGTTATGTGTACTTGTTTCAGGATCAAGCTAATGGTAGTTGCTATTATTCATCAACACTAAGCTTTTCTTTTCATTTTGTTTTATAGAAAAAACGAAAACAGAGTACTCAAGATGAAGATACAATCAGTATCTGCAGCCTGGATACAAGTGTGAGTCATTGAATTTTCTTTTTTGCCTTCCTTCTCCAACCCCTTAAACTAAAATATGGTTATTAGGGGTACTCTGAAATAAACCTGTTCATTTTCTCAGCTGTATTGTTTTCATACACGAATAAGTTTTTCTGCTTACTATGAAAAAATTCAATTTGCTATATTACTGCTCTCATTTTCTGTGATAAAACTTTTAAAAGAAAAATGGAAAGTCATAATGACAGTTCACTGTAAAGCAGCAAATCTCTTACTAGTAAATAATCATTAGCATGAAAGGGAATTTTGAATGCAGAACTTAAATCCAATCCTTTTATACATTTGCATGGGTGTATGAGAAATTTTATTTTAGTTGTCAGGGGTGGTTAATGCTGGTGTTGTGAAACTGTGCAGTGTGATGATAATGAGATTGTGAGAGCTCCGTGTGTCACTGCTAAAGTGATGGGCTCATCACATCCAGCTCTGCCACCCTATCACACATTTCAGAGGTGAGGGCAACGCCAGAAAACCACACAATTTAGCATGTCTATACTTTTCAGTACAAATATTCTGTATGTTGTGAATTTTGTAGTTGTTTCTGTAAATAAGACTCAAATATTGACTTGTTTTGTAACTTAAAAAAATTACTCCAGTGACACTATAGTAATTTTTAGCTTATTTTTTAAAGTAAGCTATAAGGACCAAACTCTTTCTGTTGACTATGGTGGATGTTGAATCCAAGTTTTAGTGAAGGTAATTATGCAGGAAACTGCAATGTGTGTTGTTTTCCCTGCAAATTTGAGACATAAAGGTACACTTGCAGTTATAATTTCAAATCCATGGAACTGAAATAGGTGTAGGAAAATTTACCATTCCTTCTGTTCAGTGTTTTCATCGATATTTTCAGTGTTTTGTTTACAACCAGCTGTTCAAGCAGTTTTCCCTTTCCGTAGCCTCTCACGTAGTACAGACAGAAAAACTAAGTTTATAAATAGAGAATAAACACTGCTTGTTTTAACAGTTTTATTTATTAGCAGGTGTCAAACCTAGTGCTGCTCTTTCTTTCATGGTCAGATTTTAATTTTGGATTGAAGTGTACCTGTTCTTTGAAGAAGCAATTACATTTCAGGCCTCACCTGCCTGGATGCTGCAGACAGATGTGAGCTCTTGCAGGCACTTCAAGTGAGCTGGGTAGAATCCAGCACTGTTCTGGAAATCATAAACCCACAGTAGCCTGACCTTGTCTGTGAGCTAATACTTTAATGTTACTTAATCCCATTAGACCTTGCATAGGGCCCAACTTCAAAGGAATTGTTATTCCTTTACAGGAGTTTTAAAGGAATTGTTGTTATTCAGGGAAAATTCAAAATTGTTGACTATTTATTATTATTATGGACAAACTGATAGCTTGTTAGATACCCTACTCTGAGCTGGGGTGGAACATGCTGGGTTTAACTATTTTTATGTTTCTGTAATGAGGATGTATTTTATTCTTCTATAATTGAGACAATGATGTAAAATTCTCTTGTGTAGAAACTGTTACACTGCTATAGAAATACTTGGATGAGTACAGGCTTTGTTTTGGCCAATAACTAGAGATTTAAATACTGTTTGAAAGGTACAGGTGCTGTTAACAGAAGGACTTTAGAGGAGGGTGATCTAATGTGACCTTGCCTCTTGAGTTTAGCCCACAGAAATACAGCCAGAAAGCACTGAGCAAAGTGAGTTTTGTGGTTTATTGGTAAGCAAGAGATACAGCTATAACAATGTCCTTAATTTCCAGTTATAAAATACTACTTAAAATTTATAGAATGTTATTTCCTTGATGCTGCTTTTCTGTGTAGCCATTATTATTGACAAGAGAAGTGCATAATCCATATGAATCAGAGAATAGTTAAAACAATGGGATAAATGTTTCTGAGCTGATCTATGAGACAATGACTAATAAAACTACTGAATTTGGATTTTCATTAAAAGATTTGTAAATCCCTACTAAAGAGGGATCTTGTCAAAATGTGTGGAGGGCTGGTAAGAAAACTATTCCCACTGTCTTCAGCAAAGAACTTCACTGCTTAAATTTAAATGCATGCTGGAGTCTCTATTCTCAGAAAATAGTGGGGAGAGAAGGGGCAAGAAAGGAATGTGTGAAGAAGTTTGAATATTTCCTTATGGGACTGCAGAATCACTCAGGTCAACAGGGTGGGGAATATCCCATGAGGATATAATGGGTATGCAGTGCAACTTGAAGAATGATCAGTTTATTTAAATGTACAGTTTATATAGATACTAGTTGATTTATCTTTTTTGCTGAGGGAGCCTCAAGCCTGTCATCCCTTTTTTCTGATACCAGGAAGTGCTGATTGTCTCATGCTGAATGACCACAGACTGTGTCTCTTGTGTCTTTGAAACTTACTTTGCCCTGAACTCCTGCGCATTAAAATACTACAGTTTCGTGTTTAGCATGTGACAGATGCTGTGCCCTCAGCCCTGGCAGGAATTGCTGCTAATGCTGGTTTGCCTCTGGCTGTGACAGGAGACTTGAACTGTCACAGTGACTTTGAGAGGGAAGTGCCTTTGGCTTAGAAAATGAGCCTGGCATGTGACTTCAGAACAACACCCTCAGGTTTTTAGCTCTAGGTGATGGGTTAAGCGTGCCCATCAACACTCGGTGCTGTTGACATTAAAACAAGTTGGGCAGGAAGAATTACCCATTTTCCTGTGACTTGTGTTCCTGCCAATTAGATGATAATCCCCTTGGTAAAGGAGGACTATCACTTTTGTGAACCTCCTGGACATGGCAAATAAACTTTTGGTTTTTTTTTTCCTTTCACATCATTTTGTTCTGATGGATAGTGATAAAGACAGTGCTGAGTATGCATCTAGGTTGAATATGAAAAATTGGAGGGACCTTTCTCTGCACTGTGGGATGTTGTAACACAAAAGGGATGGTTGGAATCCAGCAGTCTGTGCCTGAATACTCACCTGTGGAGGCATTTTCTTCTCTGCATGTGCTTAAATTCTATTTATACTGGGAAAAGATGTGTCTCCTGTTGACTTGGGTTTTGATTTTGGAGAGCCACAGTTGACATTGTAAGCAATTAGAGATTTTGTTATAGGGCAGAGATTTGGTTGCCTTTTGTTCTCATGCTTGTGAAGGCAAATTTCAAAAAGAAAGAACATTTCAAAAAGAATCAGTTCGCACCTCACAGAAACTAGTTGTGGTGGTGTTACACAAAGTCACCTTTCCTTTCTGTTTTGCTCTCCACTCTTCATATACCAAGTTAATTATGCCCAAAAAAGGGGGAGAGGGGCCTGGTTTAAGGGAGAGGGGAATATTGATGAGAAGTATCTGGAATAATCAAAAGTTTGTAACAGTTTCCATAATAAAAACAGTGAAATATGCAGAAACTTATATAACCTGAAATCAAATATACGGGGGAAAAAGATTGGTAAGTGATTAGTTCTAAGGTTATTTATTGTGATTAAGGGAACAAAATAAAACTGTTTGTAAGTTCCAACCAACCAATCAAACCAAAAGCGATGTCTCTTCCCCAAGCATGCAGGGGCACAATTCTGGCACAGGGTGTTCTGGATACCAGAGGTTTTGTGGGAGTTCAAAAAACAAATTGGGCAAATTCATGGAAGAAGAATCTGTCACGAGCTATTAGACTGAGTGAGGCCATCCATCTGGAGAAACCCTTGAACCTGCATACTTCTGAGTCTGGGAGAGTGAGCTACGTGTGTGTCACTGGGGGGTGACTCTGCTTTCACACACTTCCCTGGACAGCTCTTTTACTACTACTACAGCACTTTAACTACTGCTGGCCTGAGATCCATCCTTAGCCTCTCATGGCCATTATAAGAAGACTTTCATTAGCCCTATAGACACCTCCTTTTCTTCCAAGCAAGGACATAATGAAGGCTTTAGGCTTAATTGGAGCCTTTGGATTGTAGGATGATGTAGGTAACTAAATGTTCAGGTTCCTTTTATCTCATAACTGTCTTATGTCCTTGAAAAGAAGTGCCAAATTATTTATATGCATATCTTAAATGAAAGCATTTATTTTCCAGAGCAGCGGCTAAGAATATAAAAATTTGAATGCTTGTGTTCCCTGTCATGAATTTAGATTCTAACTGGGATAATTATGTATCATTAAATTTTTACAGATAATAAATCTCTCAGGCTGTGCAATAAAATTGGTTACTTTTTATTAAATAGCATGTGTATTTGACAAATAAGTGCATTAGCCTTTCCTGTGCAGCACACTGCCTGGTTTACATGATTAGGTGAATGATCCTGGTTGGTTCTTCCAGCTCCCTCAGCTGCTGATGTAAAAAGCACATGCTGCAGTCACTGCTGTGCTGCCTCACAGGCATCACCTCGGGATATGCCTCTTTTTTGTACTTGGCAATGGAAAGATCCAGTCATCTTTACTGTCTAAGGTTTCCAGTTTGTGTGAATGTATCTGCTGGTCACCTTTGCCCATGAGAGCGTGGGGGATGGCAAAGGAAAAGGGTGTTAACCATTTAACAACTGGGTTGCTTCATACCTTGGAAAGTGACATACATATGGGTCTCCTGCCAATTTACATCATCATCTGTCTATAATCTTTTCATAAAAATAGATTTAAAATTTTTTACTATGGCTGTCCAGTGCCAGACACACCTGTATTTTTCATGGGAATCAGTCATACAGACAGAATTTCCTTTCACTGGTTGGAGCTTTGCTGACTCAGGATAAGGACTGGTAACCTAAGCATGTTAAACCATCTTTGTATTTGTTTAGTGATCTGGACTGTGTTGATGCTTCAGGAGTTGATAAACTGGCTTATTAAACTGACTGGTTGGTCTTGGCTCATTTTATTGCCAGCTTAAAGAAGTGGATTTGCAAATCCCCTCAATGTCAAATAGTTTGTGATAACTTGTGACAGATGTGACCAGCAGACTGTGAGGGCTGAGTGCAAGAACATACAAGGCCACTGCAGTTGGAAGTTTGTATTTAAAGCAAGATGTGCATATTATCTGACATGGCTTTGTTCATGTTGGCCTCCACCTGGAGGCTTAATTCAGTCAATAGAATGAATAGTTAATAGTCCATACAATTAACTCAACCAGTGGCATGCGAGATTTGCATATGCATATTGATTTACAGATATTATATAATAAATATGGCTTACATAACCTTTAGATTTTATAGATATCTTTTTAAAGCTTGGGGAATTGTGACAGAGAAACTGAGACAGCTTGAAAGATCATGGAGGGCTAAGTACTTTTTTTGTACCTAAAACAACCCCATGAGCTCTGCTCTGTATTTCTCCTTGTTGCAGACACTGTCTCTCCTTAGTTAAATTCTGAGCAGCTTCCAGATTATTTCTCTCTATGCTTTTACTCCTTGTTACTGCTCTGACTTTTGTTCCTTCCTCCTCCCTGGACTTTGAAATGTGGGTCTTCATGCTGTGCAACCTTCTTGTGGGCCTGGCATAGTGCTGGAGGAGCACAGGAGTTGTGCTCCTCAGTCAGGGACAGGGAGCCAGTTCTTTAGTTATATTCCACAACTATTAAATATGACAAAGTGGTGATGGACACTGGGATATGGAGATTAGTCCATGGAGCACTCAGCAAAGTAGTTAAAAGCAACATTTTTTTTATGACTGTTGCAAAAGGGGAGACTGCAAAATAGTTGAAATCTTGTAATGGTGATGATATCATCTGCCTCAGAAGTCTGAACTCTGTAAAATCCTAGGTAACTCTGGAGGTATCCACAGCAAAAAGCTGGTAAAACCTAATACAAAACTTGGGCTTTTCAGAATAAAGATACATTTACTTGAGCAAAATTCTGTTCAGAAAAAGAATCAGGGTGATGATGTGCAGTTCTCCTCTGCAATTGGTTGTATGTGAATTTGTTGTAAACTCCTGGAAGTTGCTATTGGTTTCTTGTGATATTGAGGAGAAGGAGCATACAACAAATACATGATGAACGAGACAAGTAAAACACTTCCATGAAGAAGATAAAATTTCAGAATGCTTATTTGTTTTGGTTATATAGAACAGTTATCTTTACTGAAAATAAAGCTCTTGCAAATGGTCACTTATTAGTGAATGAAGTGGAGAAGTCTTAGTGCTCATCTGTCAACTTGCAAGTTAATGAAATACGTCCCAGTATAAAATACAAACAAAAAGTTACCCAGACTTAAGCTACATTTGCATACAGTAGATCAGAGTTCATTAATTTTGATTGCTTTTGGTGTGAAGTGATCATTTGTTATGTATTTGAGAGTCAGTATAACTGAAACATTATTTGACCTCATTAAACTTAATTATAAACGCAATAATATTTGATTGCTAAGGTATGGTGAGCTAGCTTTATAAGCTTAGAGAGGATTATTCTACATCAGCTTATCAGAGTTGAGATAATTAAAATATATATTGTATCTGGGTCTTTTGATTTGTATAAACTGTGGTCTGTTGTGTGTTCATAGTGTAAAAGGCCTTCGGCTTGCCCAGTAAGATGTATACAATGTCTGAATTATTCATGACTTGGAATATTGGGTGGTCAGTGCTCCGTCTGGACTCAGACTTCATTAGACAGTGACTGTCCTTAATCCATTATTAATCTATCATATGATTATCATAGAGTAGACACTGCCTGATGCTGGTATTATTTGGAGTAATGTCATGTGTCCTAAGGCTCTGTTTTGTTATTCCCTTGCTAATTCTCATTAAACAAGGCCTATAACTGCTCTATTGGAAAAATGTATAAACTGCTGGTCATGGTGGAATTTTTTTTTCCCCACCTGCATTCTGGAAAGATCTCAGACTTCCTGGGCAGTGCTGCAATACAGTTTACTCCTTATATTTATGTGAACAGCTTCTCAGAGTTTGGCTAATTGTTTCAGTAAATCTCACAGCAAATGTGTGATAAACTTCAACATCTTCAGTGCAAATCTGTCCACACAAATGTGCCAAATCCTTTGGAAATACATATCAAACTGTCTCAAAACAGAGTTGTGCAACTGGGAACTGAGAAGACATTCTCTTGTACATATCCACCCAGTTTGTAGAAATTAAAGCCGGTTTATTGATACCTTAAATGAAGTGTGGTTGTTAAAACTAACTTGTTCTACAGTTTAGCTCAGACTGTAACAATATCTTACTGTGACTCACCAGCATCTATTTGTCTGCTCCTATTTAAATTCATGTCCAAGACATGATTTAATACAGCAGTGCAGAGAATCCACTGATCTCAGGGAAATTTTTCCCTTTTATTACTTGTTTCTTTTCAGAAATTGGACATGGAAGAAAAAATACTTTGACTAACCAACAAATATGGCAAGTTGAGTTCAACTCTGCCTGTATGCAAGACTAGTAAGTGATTCTGTCTGTGTTAGGGTTCCAAAAGCGATTTTTAGTTTATGTACGGTGTTCAGATTGTCTTAGGAGTTCTAATGTGCTTTGTGTTTCATATAAAAAAAGGTCTCTTTACAAACAGAAAAGAAAGAATATCTGAGTAAAGAGTATCTGTTATTTAAGTTGGATCCATAACTGAAAAAGGACTGAAAAATTGGTATCAGAGAAGGATAATGCAGTTTAGGAAGGCTACAGTCATCTTGTCTTTGGTAAACTAATAAAGCTTTAGGAAAACAAATATTGTTGCCAGTGAATCTCTGAAGTTATGTTTTAGAGAGAAAGAGTAGTGTACATGAACAAGCAATGTTTATAATAATAATGTACACATATATTTATAAACTTAATATTCATTTATGCCAGCATGTTAAAAAAATTATCAACTAATTGAAAAAGAAAAATACAAGTCCCTCTGAATACCATGTTAAAGAAATTACATATTCTTTGTAATGAAATCAAAGCGTAACCAGAATGAGCACTGTGTTCTGGCAGAACTTCTGAAGCTGTTGCTGTTCCAGCAGTAGGTTTAACACGGGCAAAGTATCTTCAGACAAAATGGAGGAGGGAGGGAGAGAGGGGCAGAGGGACTTTCAGACTTTAAGTGGAGTTTATATAGAAAGTGTAACTCAAATCTGCAAATTGTACTTTTTTTTCCAGAGAAACAGGAGTTGTTTCTGTCTGCACTAACACACAGAGATCTTTTAGTGTTTTGTACTTGGTCTTTTAATGGTTGGTGCTTTGGGGGCAGAACTCCTAGCTCTGAGTTAGTTACCTGCGTTTCCTTTATACTTTGGAGATTTAGATCGTATTTTAACAAGAACATCTAAAACACTGCCAGCTCCTGATCAGCTGCAGGGCAGCACCCCTGGATCCCTCAGTGCTCGGCTGCTCTCCAGCCACTCCTCTCCCAGTGCTGCTCATGTGGGGTCCCAGTGCTGCTCATGTGGGGTCCCAGTGCTGCTCATCTGGGGTCCCAGTGCTGCTCATGTGGGGTCCCAGTGCTGCTCATGTGGGGTCCCAGTGCTGCTCATGTGGGGTTCCAGTGCTGCTCATGTGGGGTTCCAGTGCTGCTCATGTGGGGTTCCAGTGCTGCTGTGCACAGCCAGGAAAGGCAGAACTGATCCAGCTGAAGCTTTGGTGCTCTTCCACGGGAGATCAATACACAATGGGAAGAATTACACTAGAAGGGAAGACCTTAAGGGGTTTCCTTCACCAAATTACGTAAACCTGTTGGTTTGACTGACTTTGAAGTGGTTTAATAGTCTGGTTGAAATAACTGCTGGAAGTCAGAGGAACTACTTAAATGCCTGACATCAGAGGAGCATGTTTGAGTGTGTGTCACTGCACTGCAGTAGGAGCTTTCGACTGTAGACTTTACATTCCATGTGTCTTGTAAAATCTTTGAAAGATCAGAAGATGCATTATTAAGGGATGTATCTCTTCTCAGGAAGGGGAAGCACATCCACTTGCTATTTATGATCTTGACTGGAAATGGCAGAGTTGCACTAACCTAGTTATTGTACTGGTAAGACACGTAACATGTCTTAGGACACGTAGAGGAGAAAGTGGTAGTACAAATTCCAGAGCTAAGGATGACTGACATGTGCATAAAGATAAAACAAGCAGTAAAAATGAAATAGAAATGTCTGAGGAAAAAAAAAAAAAGATAAATGCTATTTATTGTTTAAGCCTTTTCATCTGCTTTGAGATTCTTTATTTGTGCAATTCTTGGCACTCTGCAGTCTCTGAGGGGGAAGCAAAGCATGATTTTTTGGGGAACTTGTTGGTTCCTAAAAAGCAATTTTTTCATACTTTTTTTTAAATTTTATTTTCTTCTTTTTTTTTTTTTTCCCCTTTTTTCTGATGAGTCATGCTCAGGGTTACTGTCCCCAAACTGAAATGCGCAACTGAAATCCAAACTGAAAAGAAAGATGTGATAAAACCCCTTCCAGAAATCCAGAGATGCTTTTCATACACTGCAAAGCTTTGCTTATACGTTTGCCATTTGGTTTAGTTTTTGATCAAATCTGAAATTGTGATAAAGTCTTGGTAGCTGTGGGACACTTGTGGTACAAATGTGGAAACAGATTGCACCAATTTTTAGATTAGGTGTGCTTTGGTAACATGCCAATTTTTTCTTCCCTTGACTGTGAAAAGAGAAGAAAATGAACTAATGTTTTCCTTCCAAATCTGAAATGTTTCATTGAAAAGACCCATGCAGTTTGTGTGCTTTGCTCCAAACAGCAGCAAATTACCTGAGTGAAAAATATATGAGACAAAAGAGTAGTTTATCTTCAAGAAATACAAATATTATTTTTATTTCTTTTATTATTAATTTATTTTTATGCCATTTACACCTAACACCGTTAATCTCTCTGACTCAATCAAAAGTAGACATACTGTGTTGGCTTTCAGGAATTGCTTTGGGTGGTGATGGCAGAGTGTGCTGGGTTCAGTTCAGCCTGGCTGCTAGGTCAGTCACTCAGGGCCTCGGGGAGGCCTTGCAGCTCGTGCTGGGCTCTAAAGTGGGATATTGGGCTGCTTGTGCCAGGTCTTTACAAGCTCTGTTGGCCCTCTCTGCATAAACTGCAGTCCAGCATGTCTTAAACTACAGTAGTTTTCTGCATGGCATATTAAAAATGAATTTTTAATTAATTTTCTTTATTATATTTTCAATCTTAGAAGAGTGACTTTATAGGCAGATGGTGGTTAGCAGGGCAGTGTTGTCCTTTTACTGTTCACATCACGTTGCAGTGGAGCAATTTGATGAATTGAATGTTATTGTCTTGGCCAATGCCCTTTTTCTGTATGAAATTCCACCATAAGAGTAAATGGCAATTGAAGTTGGAATTTTGGGTTACAGAAGCAGACTTGATGTTTGCTTGTTTTCAACATGGCAAACTGGGAGCATCTGTGGACCAAAATTAGCCAGATGTTACTGACAGCTCTGAGGCTGGATATCCATTAAGCACTGTGTGTGGTGATTGATTTGATGGGGTTTTGCAGAGCAGATCTTCATTATGAAATCGAATCAAGTAGTGAGTTACTTAGTGAGTTTATTTAGAGGTCACAATAAAAACTTATGTTAGTTCTATAGTGATAAATATTGTATAATCCAATATGTTTGCTAAAATTAAGTTTTATACATCATTACTGGTAACTATATTTTATATTGAATCTATGATATGGACTGTGCAGATATAATTTGCAAGAAAAATGGAGGCTCTGTGTAAACAATGTGCTGTGTGTGGCCTTGAGTCAGAGAGCTGAGTTTTTCCAAGTTATACTAAACTTTTGATTGAAACCATCTACCTATATTTATTCCACTGAAGAGGGAAAGGATGGCCCACCCATCCTCACATAATAACCACTGGGAGTGTTTTGGACGTGGTCCAGTGCTCACTGCAGTCTCGAGTGGAAGTCAGGTCAGGATTTCACTGAGTATATGGCTCATGCATTTCTGCAATGCCAGCTCCATTTGACTATGGCTCTGGAAGTGACCAGCCATAACAGGGAATTAAGTTTGTATGGAAATACACCAGGGTGCCTCTGTACATCATAGCACTGGGATAGGCCTGGTGAGGGCATTGTCCCATCCCTCTCTCAGTGGTTGAATTAAATGACAATGAAGTCATTCGTTACAGATAGTTTTGCAAATTTTTTTTTCTAGAAGCCTCTGCTGTTTTGCAGGCAATTCAGTCTAGAGCTTTTTCTAGTCACAAACCAGTTAAAGACATTGCTTTATTCCATACATGAGCATTCAGATCAATGTGAGACCATAAAATCCACTGAACAGGAATGGGCAGGGAATCCTATACTGCCCTTTTCACTGTAGCCAGTACCTACTGATAACCACAGTCATTTCAGGTGATGCCTTTTGCTTAGGCAGATCAGAGGAGCTAGTATTTGTTTCAGCAAATTAGAAATTAAAGTATCAGTGGGTTGACCTGATTTTCATTAAATAATAGATAATATCTGCCTGTATATGCTAAAGAAACCTCTTATATGAGATTTTGTATTTTTTAAAATGAGCTGCATATTTGCAGGAAAATTATTATCAAATAACTTCTTGAGCAAGAAATAAGCAACATGAAAAGCAAAGACAAGCTTACTGTTAAAAATTTTCTAGTAAGTACTTTCTAATTCCAGCTGGAAAAAGTAGTTTAAAAAAAAGAAGATAAGGAGTTTCATTCAGATACTTGTGGTTACATGGTCTACTTGGCTTATATTTATTCCATCATGAGCCTTAAGTTTTTTGTGCAACCTTCAGTGAATCATTGGCCTTCTCTTTTGATCAGATTCTTGTCTGAAAAATGCAAGTAATGATGCATGTTTGTTTTCCTAAGCTGCTGTGTGACCAAAATGCAAACATTCCTGGAGCATGTCCTGCTCTGCCATTGCCCATGATTGCAGTTGGAATGGCAAGTACCAAGGCAGGCTGCCAGCCAAGCACCTCATGCAGAACAGCGTAGGAAGGCACAAGCAGGTGAACTGTTACACAGAGAAGTGTAACATGATTTTACATAAAAGTTTCACTAGTTTTCTCTGGGCTAATCTTAGAATGCCAGGGTTATCTTACAAAATTATCTCTGCACAGCAGTGATTTCTCAATTCATTTGGTAGCCCTTAAGTCCTCTTATCTCTTAGGGAAATTGTTTTATTTTTATTTCTACCATTCCATTATCACTGTAGCTGTGTAATCAGGACATCTGAAGGGTATCTGCTTACAGCTGCTGACTCACTTTGTTATGTACCTGCTTGCTGTTCCCTGTGCCATGGTGGGAAAAGCAGCAAGGCAGAGAAAGCAAATATAAGCTCAAGAAGTGTTTGGAAATGCTCTATGTATTTTACAAATGAAACAAAAATTCATGTTATTTTTTTTAGAAGTGTATGAATATGTTTCTCAATAGAATGTTAGTGTGTCAGCTCTATTGATGAACAAAGAGCTTACTCCCTTCATGGAGGAGGGATCCTCTTGATTTATGTCAATAATCTGGCTTCTTTAGGGAACATTTGATACAACTGAAAATTGAACCGCAATCTGTTTAAAGCTTCCTTCCTGGAATGCCAGCAGTTTTGCTGCCAGAGTATTCCTTGGCACTACTTAGAATTGTATGCCTGGTTTTTTATAGGTGTTTAGGTAGTGATGGATGCATAAATCTGTCAAAGGTGCTGAAGCACTTAATTTCCAAACAACAGGAGCTAACCTAACTTAATGCATTTAAATATCTATTGCTGTGTGCTTAATGATTCTACTAGATTTTAACTTACTGTGAGAATGTAATTGACTTTAGATTTGATTTTCTAAAAATGTAATTCAGAAGATGGCAATAATCCACTGGTCTGGTTTTTCTTTAGCATGTTGATTAAAAACACTTAATGAATTTTCATGCATTTCCTCTAAAAACTGTTATAATTTGAGATCTTTCCCTTCCAAATTACCTTACTATGCTGAATTACGTTGGTAAAGAGATGTAAATTTGTCATCCTTATGTCTAGAACAAACTTGATTTTAATATATGCAGGGCATGAACCCAATGTGGTTTTGTACAGCCTAAATAACTTATCTGCTTGATAAAGTAGAATAAGTGGTGATAAAGTAAATATGGTGGTGTTGGGAATGTCAAGTTTATTCTATACCAGCTGCATATTACTGAAATAAATTTCCAATTTATAATGGTTTAGTTTTACAATTAAGTGGACAAATAACTGATTATTAAAGCTTTTAAGAATTCATATTACGTAAAACAAGAATGTGCTCCTGCTGGTGTAGCTGTAGGCTAAGTAGGTAACCTGGTAATTACAGAGAGTATCCAGAGCACTCTTAGAATTACAATTCAGCTATTTAAGCCCCAAGTTCTATTTCTGTGATTTTAGTTTTGTGTTACAAGTTAGTTCTTCAGTGAAATGCAAAAACTGGCTATGTGTCATTTGGCCTTTTTTGAATACTCCACATTTCAAGAGATCTCATTGACTTTATTGTAGTTTTGAATTATGGGACATGCAAATGAAAATGTAGGATAGTTGAGGCTTAAATATATACCCTTGGTAAAGAACTTTGCTGGGTTTTTTGTAGCTGTTACTCCTCTGTAAACACTCGTGAAGAGCTTTGAAGGCAACAAACTAATAGCACACTTCCAGAAGTTCAGTAATTAACAAAACAAATACAAGACCTTAGCTGGAGGGGGATAAGTAGCAGTAAATTTCTTTTTCCTGTGAAGTTAATGGAATTTCTTCCAGAAACTGTTGATTTTGGGAATGGTTAGGAACTCTTAACTCTTCCTATTAATAATATTAGGAACCCTGATCGTGTGCAAATATTTACAAAGTGCAAGTTTTAATAGGCATATACTCTTATTTATTACTTACAGGTATCTTTGCATCAGGTTTGTCAGCATCTAAATCAAATATTTTAATGTGTATCTCTTGTTGGATGTAAAGGTGGTTGGTGATGGGTACGTGGTGGGATGTGAACAGGATGAGACTTGGGAAGGGGCAAACTGTGACGGGAGCAGAAGAGTTCTTTGAGAGCCTGCCCTAGTGTTTGTTATACTGTTTACTAACTAAGGGTTAATTAAAGTTCTGAAAGGATTTATAGGTAGTACAGAGTAGTTCGATGAAGCTTTTGTTGCCTCTTTTATGAAAGCTCCACAGTTGCTTCTTAATTAAGCCAAATGAGTCAATTTGGAGGCATAAAGAGGAGAGCTGTTGGAGCATTGTTCTAATGGAGTCACTTGTTTACCTTATGTCATTTATTGCATGCATTGTGTTATTTCTGGGAGGTTTGTTGTTTCATATTCTGATGGTTCTTGCTTACAGCTGAGGCATTTTAGCTGTGCTTCTTTTGTGAATTTTTTTTCTTTTGTACCATCACTTAGAATAGCACAGTGACTTCCTGCGCACTGGGAAATTCACTGTGTGAATTCAAGCAGCTTGTGTATTTTGTTGTTTGGAGACTTTTATGTTTTTAAACTAGAACCCCTTGCCAGAATAAGGAGCTTTTTATGCCCTTTTCTGCTCACATGAAATTTCTAGTTTATAGATCATGAACTTGCTGCCCATGTCTGTGTGAAATGGGCTGAGGGAGTGATGTGGAGGCTGAGTTTGTGGCTGCCTGAAGTTACAGGTCTATTTGTGGTTACGGCACATATTTCTCATGAACTTCACATATCACCCATTCTGTGGCTTGTTTTCACTGCTTAGAAAATTATGATGAGTTTATTTTTCCTTAGTGATACTAAGAAAATTTATTCATCAAATGTAAAGGAAGAGGGAAAATGTTATTGAAATGGAAACTGCTATTCTGGTATTCACTTCTTATGCAATTGGAATTGAGCTTGCTCTGGTTGCAGAATTTCAGGACCTGTTGTGGTTGAGACAGTCTTTTGATGTAGGATCCATAGCTGTGGAAGAAGCAAAGTAAAAGCAGTGTCAGGAAGTCCTTCAGTACAAATTTGTTAAAGTCAGTTTACTGCATGAAGTCAATGCGATGGTGTTCTGTTATGTAGGTAAAAGGGGGCAATAAACCCCAAAGGACAGGAGCCAGCCATCAGATAAGTGTCCTGATCTCTGTCTGCCAGAATACTTTCTAGCCAGTACCCTCAGCAAATTCTCACTTGACTGTTGTGCACACAGGCTTTAAAAATGTTGCATTAAATGGGCTCTTTAATTACCTTTACAGAAGGTTTAAAATTGCTCAAAGAGAGAGCTAATATTTGTTGCCCATTTGTTGCCATTGTCATTCATCATTCCTCTATCTTCCTTTTTTAATTCAGTGTTCTTTTTAAACTGCATCTTGGGTCATGGATTAGATGCATAAATGGAAGCTTTTGCCTAGCTCCTCAGGAAGCTGAGATGGATTGCCTCAGGAAGAAAAATTTTCCCTGTGGCATCCTGGCTGGGAGACTTTCTTTTTCCTGCATCTGGGGATAGGAAGAATGAATGTTCCCTTCCTTTAATTGAGATGCCTTGTTTCCAAAACAATTTCTTTAGTAGCAATAATACAGCTATACTGTGATTCTTACTGTTGTCATCCGTCTTTTAATGGTCTTTATTTACATTAGGAGAAAATATCAACATATGAAACGTTTTTAATCCATTAGTTAACCAACAATGTATCTCTTGCTGGATATATTTTTCTCACATTTGTCACTTAGTGCTCTTTAAAAATAACTTCCTCTTTGTGGTGTTCACTGTTTTAAGTAGGCTAAAAAACCCTCTACACATGAGACATACAGAGTAGGACATGTTAAAAAGCAGTTCTTAACACTAAGCAGACCACAAGGTTTTAAATAAACAAGTGCTGTATGGATTTACCGGTAAAGCTCTCATCGTCTGGTTTCCTCCTAGTGATTTTAGTTTAAGAAGCAAAGAGAATTGCTGAATTCAGCAGCATTTAGGGCTTTTTTCTTATAGCCTGATGTGTGAGGTCATTGCAAAATGGAAACCTCTGTGCAAGTAAGAAAGGAAGGATTGATAAAACCTTTATAAAACAGTTGCTGTGATATATGGAGGTACAGCTACATTGGTAATGAAGCTTGAAGCTTATGTAGATTTTATTACTTCTTAAAAGTAACTCCAAAAAATGAGTTTAAATTTCCCATTGGGTAAAGAAATAGGAAATGGAAGTAGGAACAAATCATTAATGGCAACATTAACATCTTTTGTCTGTTAAAAGATTGGCAGAAGAGCTGAAATGTTATAGCTCTTCCATGTGGAAGCTTCTATATGGAAAAAGTGGGTCTTTTCCTTGGGGATTACAACGGCTAATGAAGGAACCTTTTATTGTTCTCAGGTTACTGTCATTTCCTGATATGGAAATGGTTTGAGCCAGCCAAGTTTGCACTTGTGATTTTGGAGTGGCATCACCTGAAAGCCTATTTCAGTGGCTTCTTTCTCCTTAATAGAATTATTATTAATAACTACTTGAATTGATGCTTATACACAGCAGAACTGAATCTGTATCTCTTAAGAAAACTGATCAACAGCAACTCTGTGAATCTGTAAGCTCCACTGTGAGCAGCAGCCACTGCCACTCATAGGTTATGGTAGCTGTTTATGTGATGTAGCTGTAAATTTACAGAAGTAATCTGTGCTGATTTCTTTATGTACATCATAACATCAGCAGCTGCTTTGCAAATATTCCGTCAGGGCAGTTAAAGCAGAACCCAGTACTAGAAATACTCTTGTAAGATCTGCTGTTGCTTAATGAAAAAAATAAATGGAAGGAAATGCTCCAAAAATAGCTGGGATTTTTTGTCTATACCACTCCAGAGATTAATCTTTAGAATACAGTGGTGAAATACCTGGCCTCATCTATAGGAAGGGGCTTGTGCTGAGCACTAAGAGCTGATCAAGAAGAAAGGTTACAGAAATGACATTCCTGTCATGAGTCGATGAATCCATGGAGTTGATGCATTCCTGACCCTGGCCTTCCAGCTGAATTAGTAGTTGAAATGCCGATTCAGTGTATCAGAGGTTCCAGCTGAGACTGCTTGTAACAGCTACAGGAATCCTATGGCTTTAGACAGAATATTTACAATAATTCTAAGACCAGAAACACTGAAAATAACAAAGGCTGTTGTTTCTGAGGTAGGTAACTGCTCTTCGTGTACCTGGTTGTTCAGGTAATGGCTTGGCAGCAGCCAGAGGGACCCCGATGGTAACAGTGCCTGCTGGGGGCACCCTCATATCTGTGCTAATTGGCCTTTGGCTTTACTGCTTTACCTCTCCACAGTTTGTAGCAATAAAAGAGTATTACAGAAAGCAGCAGTGTTTTCTCATTACTGCTTTCCATGCTTAATTGTGTGCTGCATTCAAGTGTGTGCTGGTTCCACTTCATTAATTAATTCCAGGCTGCCAATTACAGGAGGCAGCCGAAATATGAACCTTTTGTGCATGTTGACACCTCCCCTCCCCCATCAGGTGTGACAGCTAAAGCCATGCGTGACTCAGTCGAACAGGAAGAAGTAACACTTTGAGATTTAATTAAGACAAGGTGTCTTTAAAGTTTTTTTCCCCCCCATCCCCCTCATCCTCCAGTTATTTCCTGATACATTTTTGGGGCCAACTTTAGCGAGTTTAGGAAGGAACAGGTTTGAAAAACAGATGCATGCTTCCTGAAAAGGACCATTAAAAACTTCCAGGAGTTTCACAAACAAGACATCATCCTCACCCTGTAGGAATTGAATACAGTAGGAAAGAAACTGTGGTCTTAGCGACTGGAACTTATTCACATATGGAAAAATATTTAACAAATGATCATATGAGAGTCTTAAAAACTGTAAGCAAATTGTTATCTCTTTGAAGTGCTTCTTTAGTATTCTTGCCTTTTTTTTTTCCACTGATGAATACTTGGGGGATATTGAGTGTCATTTGATTTCATTATTTTATTCTTACTCTTTTTAGTGTTATGTGAACTGTTCAATTACTTTGCAAATATTGGTCCCCTCACAAACACAGCTGTTCCTAGTTACTAAAAAGATCTAAAACACTGGTCCTGAGATTATGGATGGCAAACAGCACTGTCTCTGAGATCACCTTAATGCTTCTTGTGGCCACATGAAATTTAGAAAAAAAAATCCAAAATACAATCCTGAAGCTGTTGGTAAGCTCACCACTTCCATAATGTTGTTGTTCATGATCCCTAAAGTTTGGGGATTATGAGTGTAAAATCTGTGGAGTTTGTATTTGCAAAGGACGTCCAACCCTTCTTTCTGCTTGCCTGTAGAATGTGCTTACAGAGATAACTGCTTGGGGATATCATGGTCAGAAGGCAAAACTGAGTTTGTGCTGTAAGCTTCTGCAAGGGTAGACAGAGGATGAGAAACACTGCATAGTATTTCTGAGGTCATTTTTCAGCATGGTGTTTGGTGATGTCTTCCTACTGAGTTAGATAGGAAGTCTTAATGAAAGCCACTCATCTCTTAACTCCAGAGACTCATCTTAACACCAGGGCAGATTCATCAGGGTTAAAGATTTCCTGCTTTCTGTTTTCTCTTCTTGCAAGGAATACAACTTTTTGTAGTAATTGGTTAATTGGGTTTATTTCTGTTAACATTGTTTTTTTGAAAATTGGCAATATCCCACTCAAAACTGCTTTCTCATAGACTGGATACAAAAGTAAAATACAGGCTAATGGGATTTTTTGATTGCATTGCACCTTACAAAGAGTGAGGGAATACTGCAATTCTGAAATGTTGGGTCAGAATCTGATTAATTTAGTGGGTTTTTTTAATAGCTCAAATGTTGCAGATACTGGAAAAAAAAAAAAAAGTGAGGGCAGGCAATGATTAAAAAAAACCCCCAAACCTGAAAGCCACAAACAAACCAACCTTCCCTCCCCGAGCTGTTGTATCTTGGGGAAATAATAACTGAATCATAATTCCACTGCAGGTATCTAAATGTATAGCTCAGAACAAATGAAAATGCTGGTAGGGTAGGTGGCAGTTGTAAAACAAGTGTACTACAAGGCAGAGACTCTGCCATACATAGATCTATGGCCTGGTTATTGTATCTTTCCCATATGTGTGAATAATATCAGACTGGAGATTGAGTTTCACAGAGATCAGGGAGGCTGCTCATGTTCAAAAAGGTCTTTGTAGCTTCTTATTTCAGCTGTTTGGCTTATTCATGTGCTGTGGTTAATACATCCTGCACCGGCACGTTTTAATGCACATCTGCTCTTCAACAGCACGTACTGAAACAAATGGCACTTCCTGAGCTACCAAAGAGATGGATTCTTGTTGTGGCAAAACTGAGATCATTTGGGGAGCATAGATAGCCTTTATTTTAATCAAAATGCCAGATCTAGAGGAAGCAAATATGAGCAGAAGCAGGTAGTCTCTAAATATTTGTACAAAACCAAACCCCCCCAGATTCCAGAGGACAGTATGTAATAACATACCTGTGTTTCTGTTGCAGATATGAGGTGCATTCCGATCTTTATTGTACAGCTATGCTTTTATGGAGCTGTCCTTTCAGCCTTCCAGTTTTGATTCATCAGTGCAATGGCTGCACATTTCGTAGAACTTACCATTTTTCTCTGTGGATTATCATTGCAACTCCCTTAGGTCATCTTGAATATCCAGTCTGTGCTCTTTTCCTGTGCCCTGTTTTGTTTTAGGGAGGAATGGAGTAGTGAGCTCAAGGAGAGTTGGCAGAGCACTCTGAGAACACCTGTACCAGACAATGTGCTTGAAGTACAACACAAGGATTAACATTTTTCCTTCTGCTTTATTGCAAGATGTTCACATGCCAGGGCTCTGTTTGCTGGTTTTCTCCCACTTGTTTGATACTTGACTTATCCTTTTCTATTCATTATTTAATTATCATATCTAGAATAAGATAAGTATACAGGCACTGAGATGGTTATCAGGTTTATGTATAATTATTACTGGAAATCAGGCCCCATATCCTACAGTCTGGAAAACATGTTTTTACTCCTGTTGCACCTTTTACTTCCCTTTTCCTCTTTCAGCTTTTAAACTGCTGCTTGTGTGTGAGATGAAAGATGGTGTTAAGTAAAAGGAACGTCTCTAGGAATTTTCCAGTGTGCAGTGCTGTGTGCAGTTTGCCAGTGGGATGTTCATGGTACAGAGCCTTCAACACAAAAATTTGTTCTATCCACCAATTACAGAACGCATATTGCCACACATAAGATTCAGATACAAGACTTCATTTAATGTGACAATGTCATCTCTTCTAAAATTCTTTTGCTGTGTTCTTGAATGGCATCAGACTCATCTGAGGAGTAAGGCCTTTTATACACCCTGCATCTAATTTTGTATATTATTTGTCTGTCATCAGGACTTTTTTTTCCTATTTACAAAAGTAAAATTCTCCTTCAGGACCTTACTAGTATTGCATTTTGATTATTGCAATGTATACAGCCTAATGTTATTACAAAAGCCATTTTCCTGGGTGATCACTTTGATCATTCTATGCTGCTCTTTGCCATGCTCCAATGACCTCTATTTTGCATCAAACAGAAGCTACAAAGGCTTTTGAAAGGATACCTAAATTATTTATCCCAATCCTATGAGTCATTCTGCCATTCAAGTTATTCACTCCTGTTCCTGTCTGGTCTGAAATAACAGCCTTCATTCTTATCTTGATTTTTTTTTTAAGTCTGTGCTTTTCTCAGCCCCATGTTTTCAGAAGAATCCTTCCCAAAAGTTACATGTTGCTCAGAACAAACTTGACAGCTGTTAATCATCTTGGGCTCTGGAAGCAATGCCTGGTATTAAAAGAATATGGCTTTTCTATCCCCTCTGCCCCAGCTATACTTTGTTTAACATGAATCCTGAGAACAAAATCAGTGTATGACTATGGGTTGATATTTGTTTCCCCACGTTGTTCTATAGCCCCTTATGTTAACACTTGACTGTTTACTAGGGTCTTAAGAGTTCATATTTTTGCACGGATTTGAAGATACAATATTTGATATCCATGTAATTTAACACCAATCCCAATTATGTTAAAAAACCTGAATGCTTGCTAAAAGATCTTTGTTTTCTGTTCAGACAATTGTTATGTTTTCAACATTAATAGATACAAAAAGTATATTCTAATGCAATTTTGAGTTGTTTTTCAGCTTTTAAAATAATAACCAATATTTTCTCTGTGATGGTTGGAAATACTTTCAGAGACTTTTTCCATAACTATTGACTCTCCCTTCTATTTTGGGAACTAAGTTAACTGTGGTCAGTCACTATGGACCTGTCCAAAATTCATAGTTGTTGGGAAATGGAACAATTGTGGTGGGTTGTGGTTGTGGATTTGATAATGGAGATCACATAAAAGCAGGACGAACTCCATCAGTGCCAGGTAGCTGTTTGTGGGTAACAGCTTGGCCAGGAGACACACTTCACAAATTATAGCTGGCTTTCTTAAACCAGGAAAGTATTCAAGAAAACTCTTCCCTATTTATATTTTTGTGCCAATTAAAACTTTTGTACCATATGGGATGACATCATTATATTTACACTCAGGAAGTCTGTTATTTTGTAAATTTAAATAATAACTTTCTGTAACCCTAAGGAAAACATTCCTGGCAGCGACTTCTCCATTCCGTAACTCTTGATAAAGGGATCTCAACAAAGCAGTTCTGTCCTAGTGTAAGTTCTTGCTGTCTGTTTGAAGATGTTGCATCCCCTTTCAGCTGTCTTTTAAAGATTAGTCACATTGTTGCTTAATGCCACATCATCTCTAAGGTCACACATCTACAATACAGTGGCACTGGGAGTAAGTCAGTTCTATCATTTGTTCATGCATTACCAGTTTTTGCAAGGACACTTCTTTTTGAAGTTATACCATGGTTTTCCTCCTCCCTCTTAGTAGGAGGATGTGGGTAACAGATGATTTATTTTTGTGTGTTCATTTTTGTCTGATGTTTTTGCAGATAGCACAAAATATAGGTCATAGCATATGGGAATTGAACAGCACTTTTGAAGTTATTAAGGGACCACTACAGTGAAATGCTATAATTTGGATAATCACTGTGATACTTTGGATTGTAAGACATTATGTGATCCCAAAAGCTCTGTTCAGGACCAAAGGTGGAGGTTTTGTGCACTGGGTTGCCAGTTAGTATTGCAGTGGGAAAGAAGGCATCTCAGGTTCAAGGTTGCTTTACTGTAGTTGAGATATTAAACTCTTGTTTCTGCTTGAAAAGCACTTAATAGTCTTACTATTTTGCTTGACTTTCATCAGTCTTTCCCCTGGATGTCTTGTAATCTGTGTCCAACAGTTTTTAGATACTTTGAGTCTAGAAACACTGCTGGCATCTTCTTGGCTGTGGTCTAGAAAAGCAATAGAAATTTTCATGCTTCTTATTTCATTTTCCATAATTAAGTATTAGACTTGTAAGATACATTATCTCTAAACTACTAGTATTGCACAGCAGTTTAATTTTATGTGATCCTAATTTGCATTTTTTTTTTTTAATATCTTTTGCAGTTCATATATTTATGTTGTGGTGGACAGTGCTGAGTTAATGGTTGGATGTGATGATCTTAAAGGTCTTTTCCAAATTAAACAATTCTATGATTGTATGCTCAGGAGAACATGAAATCAGTCTCAAGGTTTGTGTTCTAAACATTTATTTGAGAAGCACAGATGTTCTCTTAATTGCAAGATATTCAAATTGGCAAACATAACTGACCAGACAATGAGTAACACTGCACAGTTGTTATGGAAATTAATAGGTGGGTTTGTTTTTAAAAATAAATAAATAAAGCTTCTGATCCAAAACTTTCATCCAAAGAATGAAATGATGACAGTATTCTTTGGGTATGACTTCATGAAACGAGCTGAGCTAACAGTTTAGAGTTATTAGGAGGAGAAAAATGAACTTTTTTTCCCTGTCCTGTCCTTATTTGTACCCCTGCACTTTTCCACCATTTATCGTCAGTGAGTTCTGGTGCTTTTCTCATGGCACAGTAACTTGTTCAGCTCACAAAAACAGCAGACAAGAAACCAGGCAAAAAAAGTGGTTTTGTGTTTTGGGGCTGCTGACTTACCTGTGTGATGAGATGGGTGCCAGAGATGGCATAGGTGGCAGAGAGAGGGTACAGTGCCAGTGTTGTTAGCACTTGGAGACTTTGCATTTTGAGTACAGCACTTCTCAAAGTGGAAACTAAAAAAATTAATCAAAATAGTATAATATTAATGAAGGGCAGAATGTGATTAACTTGGATAACTTCTCAGGACTGGGGAGAATCATACAAACAGTTCAATATAGTAAACAGTGTCAAACTGAACACACAGAAATGTGTAACAGGCTTTGAAGTTTGTACAGCTAGACAAAGCGATGAAGAGGAAAAGTCAATTCTTTACCTGTGTACCTGAAAGCTCTTCTTTTGTTGTTTGTTTGTTCTGGTTGTTTTAGGGCTTTTGTTTGCTTATTTGTGTTTGGGATTTTTTTATTTGGTTTGGTTTGATTTTTGATTTTTTTCTTCCCCAGTTCAATAATTAGGTCTAATAAACCATATTAACCCCAAACTTTGCTTTACATATTGCAGTTGGAGGGGATAGTTGAAAGAACAAACTGAGTGGTATTTGGCCTGTATTATGTGTGAGATTAGTTGTAGGAGGGATGAAAATTCCTGTTACTTCTGAATATAATGGAATTTTCTTCTTGCTTATATCTAAGCATACAGCAAAAAATTACAAAATACTATCCACTCTGAGGATAAATATTATGGAGTTGCTCATGTAATATAAATGTTATTATGACAAGATTTAATCAAAAGAAAAAATAGACCACTACTGTGATGTCTTGGTAAACATTTTGCATTAGGGATGATGATTTCTCATAAAGAAATTTGTTACTTAATTTTCCAGTCAGCAGGAGTGCTCTGGAGAGAAATTCCTGCTCCCAGACTGCCTGTAACTTAAACAAACGTATTTTAATTACATTTAATCTCATTTAAACATCATACAAGTGGTTCCAGTAATATCCTCTCCCTAGAATGCCTTTCAGTGAAAAATTCAGGAAACAACACTGCTCTTTGGGTGATGATTTCACCCTCTACAGAATCTGAGCAGCTGTTTAAAATCCGCATTGATAAATCGGTACAATCCTTCCCAGCTCCTCCTCTTTGCTCTCCCCAAGGCTGCGGACTCAGAAAAGCTCAACCAACTGAAGGGTGACTCCTGGAGGAGCCAACCTCACCACACCCTGTGCATTCCCTCAGCAGGGACCACCCTGCTGGGAATTGGGGAGCACTGTGGGTGTGGGAGAGAGGTGGGGAAATGTGAACCCTTCCCAATTTCTCTAGCCCAGCCAGCACACCAGTCACTATAGCAGTTTTTATAAAGGAATCTGAGGCAGCTTTAAATGGCAGCTCTGCCACAGGCAGGGACACCTTCCACTATACCAGGTTGCTCCAAGCTTCATCCAGCCTGGCCTTTGGACACTTCCAGGGATGGGGCAGCCACAGCTTTTCTGAGCAACCTGTGCCAGGCCCTCACCATCCTCACAGTAAAGTATTTCTTCCTAATATCTACTCTAAATCTACTCTCATTCAGTTTAAATGAATGGATGGTGCATATATGTTAAAAAAAACTCCATAAAGTGCAAACTACCAAGTTTACCGCCCC
>VXBX01002340.1:223457-241752 GCA_013400415.1 Scytalopus superciliaris | reverse complement strand
GCAAATCCCCCAGTTTCCCCCCCCCCCCCCTTGAAATATGTATGCAATATTTCTACTTAATTTAAGGCTTTTATAGTGCATAAAATTTCCAGAAACTTCATATGCCAAGTACTCTTTGCACGCTTAGCCAAAATTGTATAGGAGATTCTGGTCCTCTGCAGCACACTTTGCATTAAATCTTTTACTCATTCCATAAACCTGGAGTAACTTAGCTAGACAGCTGAGCTACTCCACTTAGGATGACTCACAGACTACCAGATAACTTGATATTCTTACAACAATTCACCTGTTCTGAAAACAGAGCAATTGTACTTAATGTAGTTTTCTTAAAATCAGCTGGTAATATATCTGAAGACCGCAGTGATAGCACAGTAGGTTTGCTTGGTTTGGTTGGTTTTTTTTTAAGCACTACATCTTTCCTTAAATTCTTGTCTTGTTACTGGAAACTTGTCAGGTAGGCATATGTTTCACCAAGAAAGCATCTGTGTGCATAAGTGTCTATTTCTAAGTCATCAGAATGGACAGATAAAAAGGAAGAGTTCCCATAAATACGAATGACAGGAGAAATGCAGTTAGTGGTTTTCTTTTAGTTTTGCAAGTTGTAATTAAGAAAACAAATAATTAGACTGAATTGCTCCAACTAAGGTTTGGCTTCTTAGGCACCAGTGTCAAACACAGGCCAAAAGAAGCCAAGGACTGTTTTATATTGTGTGAGGGAGGAAAAGCAAAGGCAAGCACACAAACATTCAGAGTCTCTTCTGTCTCGGCATACCAATTCCATTTATCAGATTTTATTTTTTTTACAGACTGGCAAAAGAGATTTTGACTTTTAAAAGTGAAAGCAGTCATGTTAGCATATGAGGAACAAGAAGGTAGTCAAGATCTGGGTGTAGAAATCTCCAAGTATTTCTGTTCAATCACAGATTCTGCATTTCTGCAGAAATCTATTTGTGAGTTTTCTTCTTTAGGCAGAGTTCATCTTTAATTGATAATTTTCTGTTCCACTGAACTCCTTAAAGGCCATGACTTTGATGGCTGAAGATTCTTCACCCCATTGGGCTTTTCCTTATTTGAATGTTTAGATTAAATGTTTCAGTTCCTCTTGCTACTGCTTAGTGTAATGGCTTCTTAAAGGAAACAGGTGTGGTTTTGGGGTTTTTTTTGGTAATTTTTTATTCTTTTGACATTGTGCTTTAGATCCTTTGAGAAATCTTTAATAACTGTATTTTAATTTTTAAGTTTACTCTGATCAAAGCTATATGGATCTTAAAGATTAGCATAAGATGAAAAAGACTTCTAGCCATGTATGAAGGTGTTTTAAAGGTTTGAACCTCAATATCTCAAAGGGCTTTGCTGTGCAGACAGATGCTTTTGCAAGAGTTCGTTCTGTGTTAGCTTTTGGGTCTGTGAGGAAATGAACTGAAGGCATTGGTGTGAACACCATGACCACAGAGCAGCTCTGTTGGTGAACTCCAGTCCTGAACCAGCTCAGCAGTGGTGGCACCTTTGATAGCAGGTCTTTCCAGAGTTACCAAATAGTTTACTTACTTAACCCTGACAGATAAGTAACTAAATTCTGCTGTTGGCCTGTATAAATAAACACACACACACACCAAACTAAGCCCACAAAACCCCTATTCCATAAATGGCAAAACCAATGCACTGGCCTGCTCCACAGTCTAGTCATTAGCATTGTTTTGTCATAAATACTAGTTTATTTTTTGAAAGTAGCTTACAATTCAGGTCTAATTTTTACAGTGTTAGTGTAGCCTTGTAGTCTAAGTATAATTTTTGGCAAGAGTGGACTCACTGGCTCCATACTTACAAGACTCCTCAGTGGAATCACTGAAACCTTTGTTTCTCCAAGTGTATAACTGGAGTTCTCTGGGGAGTCTTTCAGGCACAAGTTTATGGACTGCCATTTGGCTCTGCTGGGGCGTGTGCACACACACAGTGCAGGGACTATTGATGGGCAGTCACTGCCAGCTAAATTCATGTAGAAACAAAATGTAAATCACTACTAAGTCTGTAAGATCTTTCAGAATGCAGTCGAGTGTTGTATTTGATATGCAGTACAGAAGGGACTCAATACCATGACTAAACTGTAATCATAATTTGTTATTTTTAAAGCACATAGCATTCTACAGACAAATTCAGTTCTCTGAAAGAGAGAATTGTTTGAAATCGTACCATTTGAAGTTAGGTGCTATTCATCAATGAACTGTGGGTCCAAATTTCAGTTCTAAAACTGTATGATGAAATAAGCAAACATCCACAGAGTCTAATGAATCCTGGTTTAGATGTCACTGAAGTCTATCTTACAGGGACAAGATGAAACTAGCATGAAAGTCCCGCCTATTAAGAATCATATTCCTTTTAGGACTAATTTTTCTCTTGTTTTTCAAGAATGCTTAGTCAGGCTGAAGTGCACTGGCCTGATTAATGGAGAAATGACAGAATCCCTCTCTTGGCATGTTTTTTTTTTTTAATGTGTATAAACCAAAGTTCATTATTTCAATGTCCAAACCAGTACACTCTTGTCTTGTGTGAAGTGCTGTTTATGCCATGAAGCATGTTACAGGATTAGATTGCTTTGAGGACAAGCCCTGAAGACATTTTGTCTAAATGATTTAAGTGAAGCTGATTTTTGGAATGGTGTTAGCATACACCTTCATAAACAAACATACACAGATGGTATTTGAAATCAAGGCTTCTTGGGCTGAAATGGTTACAGAGCAGCTGCACCATTCTCAGGGAGGTTCTTGACCATTTTATACAACTTGTGTGTGGTGGTGTTTTGCTGTGCCTGAAATGTGAGGAGAAACTGTCCAACGTTATGAGGCTGTGCTCAGAGGTATGTCCTCTGAACAGCACACTGAAGAAGACTTGCATGTTCGTGTGACTGAAGTAACTGTTCATAGGTTCAGAAATCCTCAGGTAAGACAGGTACTCTTCAAATAAAACACTACATGCCTTTCATATTTTTTTGAAATATGGAAAGGAAGGGGGCTGCTGCAAGAATTGATCTAACCTAGCACCAAATCTCCAGTGGTGGTCAGCAGGAGCTGCCTAGAGGAGAGTCCAAAACAGAAACAGTCTGTCACGATGCTTCCCAAAATACTGTCCCGGTAGTCAAGAACTTGTGTCTGAGAACCTTTCTTAGTGGCAGCATCTTGTGACAGGTACTTCCACTGTGTATAGCACAAAAATTGTACATAATGTGAAGAATTAATTAATTTTCCTTTGCTCTGAATCTGCCACTATCTGTTTTAATCTGATGAACCATTTTTTCCCTCTAGTTGGATACAGTGAAAAATCATTCCCTACTTACTTCCTCTGTCACTAGTGGTTGTAGGTCTTTATGACACCTGCTCTAATCTCTCTTTTCTGGCATGTCCTGTCTGCACAACTATTATCTACATGAAAGCTGTTCAGTGTCTCTTGTCAACACTTTCGATTTCAGTGAACCTTGTCCCGTCCTACTGTGATGGAGATGAGGAGAGTGGCACTGCACATAACTCTCCAAATGTTCAAATGTCACATTTTCCTCTAGAATCATTGAACATCTAGAAGACTTTGTTCCAGTGATTTTGTGGGAACTGGGGGTTTGGAAAGCTAGTGGGGTTTTTGTTTTATAGGCAGACTAGCACAGAACAGAAAGGTGTAACAGGCAGCAGGAAAGCGTCTCTGGCTGTATTGCAGGTAATAGCTGAAAAGGCCTAGGAGGGTAAGTGTGAGAGCTATTATTATAGATGCTTGTGAAGCCAAATTCATCATACAATCAGTCTTTAAAACCAGCTAATTTTTTCAATCTCTATGAAGTTATTCTTGGTTGTGCTGTTTCTATTTATCTGAAAATATCCTTTCCTTCTCCCCCATCCAGCTTCCTACTGAGTTTCCTTTTCCTTGTCTGCCCTGTAGTCTCTGTCAGATTGATCCTGTGTTGCAGACAGGGCCCCTAATGCTTCCTCTCTCTTTTCAGGAAATTTTCACTACCTTTGTTCTAAGGCAGCCATCAAACAGAACTTGCCTGGCTGCACAGATACTGGAATGTCCTATGAGGCACTTTAGGCAAAGGTGTTTTTTCCACTTTCTCAGCTCATTACAATGAGGGCTTCGGGTAGGGGAGCTCTTTGGTTGAACAACAGCAACAAAAGTGGAATTTTAAAAACGCAAGAAACAAACTCCAGCTTGCCGAACAGGAAAAAGCAACAATACGGGTGAATTAAAAAAAAGGCCGGGGAGGGGAGGGATGAAAGCAGTGATGTTGTGGCACCATGACACGATGCAGATTCCCTCTCTGATCGGCAGAACGCAGCGCACGGAGCGCAGGTGCCACTGCAGTCCAGTCTGTGTTCGAGACAGGATCGCTGTGCCACTTGGGACCGCTCTTAAGCCAGCCCCGCTCCTGCGGGCCCCCCGGCTGCCCGCAGAGCCCGGCAGTGCCGCAGCGGCCCCGGGAGGGGCGGGCAGGGGCCAGCCCGGCCCGTCCGTGCGTGTGCCCGCTGTGAGTGCCCCGGGGGCAGCGCGGGGGCTCTGCCACTGCCCGGCACAGCCTCCCGCTCCCGCAGCATCCCCGCGGGTGTGCGGCGCTGCCCAGCGACTGCCCGGCACAGCCTCCCCCTCCCGCAGCATCCCCGCGGGTGTGCGGCGCTGCCCGGCCACTGCCCGGCACAGCCTCCCCCTCCCGCAGCATCCCCGCGGGTGTGCGGCGCTGCCCGGCCACTGCCCGGCACAGCCTCCCCCTCCCNCTCGGTGCCGGTGCCGCTGCCGGCGCTGCCGCAGTGGAGCGCAGCCGGAGCGGGTGATGCGCCCCGAGCCTCGGGCCGGGGCACCGCGGAGCCACAGCGCTGCCGGGGGCCGGGCACGGCCGACGCGGCCGCGGCTGCTCGCCCCGAGCTCGCCCGGAGCCGCCCGAGAGCCCTCCCGCTGCCACCATGGTGGCCAAGGACTACCCTTTCTACCTGTCCGTCAAGAGGGCGAACTGTGCCTTGGAAGTGCAGGCTGTGCCCAGCCCAGCTAAAGAGACCGAGGTACTAAATATGCTGCTGACGCGGTTACAGCTTTATTTTTCCTTGTAGTTTGACCCGTATTGCTCTGGGGGGAAAGCAACGTGCTTTGAGAACGGGCTGCAATGTCTAGGCATCCTTTACAGCCTTCTCGAGGTATTGAACTTTCTTTTGAAATAAGGCAAGAAACAGAATCTAGATTTCTGTCATCTGTCACCTGAAGAAATTAAAATTAATCTTTAAAATAGCTAATTGAGAAATACTTAAGTGATTTTTTATTTTGTTCTAGGGCTAACCATTACTCATAAATTGTTAAGCTTATGCAGGAACTGGGAGGGAATCTGAAAGATGTTGTCTTAAAGCATTAACTGTCTTTTCCTCATCAGCAATAAACAGGAAATTAGTCCGATGTACAAGTAACTGAAAACTGTGCCCTGTCAGCGGGTTGACTACTCTGTTTCTCAAAAGTCATGAAAGTCCTTCTTCAAGGAACATGAAAAATCTTATTTATTAACCCAAATGACATATTCGTTTGCAAAATTCTCAGAAACGGTGAAATGTTTCAGAAACAAATGTTCGTGAAAGGTTTAAATATTTGATACGTTAGGTTGATGTTGCTTTGTGTTTGGGTAGAAGACAGTGTCCTTAAGGATTCTGACGGCTCTGGAGGAAAGGTAACATTTCTGTCTGGAAGTTTTTATCACTTAAATATATAGCTTCTTCATTAATCTTGTTTGCTGAGTAACTTGAAGACAACATACTAAATTGGGTGCATTTAATACATCTCTATCAAAGATTAATTAACCCCAGCTGTTGAATAGATCTGAAGTAAAAGTAACATAAGCCTGGTGACCTTATTTACTCATGATGCTTAAGCTAAGAACATGATGCTGCACTCTTGTTTTTCAGTGTACTTTTACATAGATTTAATTATTAAAGTTAAGCAAAGTGGAATTTTTTTCAACTGTGTGTTTTTGAAAAGTAATACCCTGAGTGTGTGTGTGTGTACAAAACACAAGCTGTTAAGTACCAAACGTCTCTCTTAAGGATATTCATTTTACTGACTATAATATTAAGGAAACATGTTTTAAGCCTTTCCTTCACGAAGGGGTTTTTTTTTTTTTTGTGAATGAATGGAATTGTCAGATCTGAAGAGCTGGAGTGTTGCTTTGTTACAGTTTGAAGAACAGTTTGATTATAGTTAAATTTCAAAGAGAAAGGCTCAGTGAAAGCTGAGAGCGTGAGGAAGTATTGAATAACAGATGTGATCAATCAACATTACAATGTGCAAACAGCTTGTGTTTTATACGAATAAGAAAATGCGCCCTATACTTTCAGGCTGTTTTCTGAGAGTAGGATGGGCATTCTGAACCATAAACTGGAAAATATTCTGTTTATCTTAGGAGGGTAAGAGCACCCACCACTCCAAAAATGTGGTTAAGGAAGCAGAAATAAAAGCTAGTGGTTAGGAAACGCATTCTGAGGCCCCATGTATGCAGCCTGTTTCTTTGAAATCTGTCAATATGCGGGAGTAAACTCCACGTTTCTTAACACGAAGCTGTTCTTCCAGCCTTTCGTATTTACAAGGCCAATTAAAGCTGTTGGGCGCCTTCTACCACAGCTCCGTGTTACTGCACCGAACACCGGTATGTGAGGGTTAGGGGTTTCTGCCTTTGAAAATGTAAGTGTCATCTGTATTATGAACAGGTGAAGTTGGTTGATTTATTTAATAACCCAGCTTGTGTGTAACTGTTGATGTTTTTGGAGTAGAACAGATTTCTCCTATATAGATGATTTCAGGAACAAGTTCATGGCAGAAAAGAGAACCGGGGCTTTCTACTTCAGTTCTTTAAGCCACATGAGCTCCCTTGGCATAAATTCTGTGGAAGTAGCCCAGTCACAAAACAATGACAAATGAAATTTCCAAAATATATATCATATATAATATATGTATGAAAAATTTGAATTCTCAGAAAATGTTAAAGTTCTAGTCTAAGTACAATTATAGTTCTAAGTGCAGTTTAAGGGCAACAAAAGACTGCAGTACCTGAGTCAATACAGCAAACACTGTAAGGCCTTTACATACATCATTACATGCCCCACACAAAATCCCACAGTGTACAATTCTAGGTGTAAGCAGTACAGAGGTGTTGGGCTCTTCACCTTTGTCATAATTCACAAGTAGAGAAAGTGAAACTTAAAATTTGCTTGCTCTAAATTCTAAAAAGCCCCACACCTTTCCTGATAACATCAAACCATTTTCCATGTTTTTCTGGTTAAAGCAATTCCCTTATCACCCCTTCTAAAGTAAACACCCAGATGGTGGATGGGCAGCAGGTGAGAAAGAGCATTCACAGTCACAGATTGAGGTTTAAAGATCTGAATGTGAAGTCAGGGGAAGGAAGCCCTGAATTCTTCAGAATGAGGATGTGTATTGTTCTGCTAGACAGGAGCTAACACAGTGCCTGGGCTTGGGCTCCAGAAGCTACATGGAATTCCTTTGTATCTCTGGTATGTTGCATGTTTGCTTACAGGTCTTATACTGCAGAGATCTTAGAGCTGGGACTCAGGGCTGGCTGTCTTGTGTTGCCTCCTAATACCCTCCCAGCACCCTCATGCAGGACCTTTCGGCTGCCTGGTGCTCAGGGTGGTGCTTGATTTGACATGAGGGATGAGGGAAATCTGATGTGAAGGGGAACCCGTGAGCCTTTAGGCCATGGCACATCATTAACAGGAGAACCAGGCATGAAGCCAGAGGGAGAGGGGCCAAAAGATTATGAGATAAACTCCAAGTCATGAATTTTCTTTGATCTTCATAAATGTATGTATTTCGTTTTAATGAAATATTAGCGGGTTGCAGTTTTGGTGTATTTCAGGTAAGTTCATGTGCAGTGTGACTGGAAACGTGTCAGACCCCTGCACTTGGAATTGCTGATCTGTTCTACTTAATGGCAGTGTGAAATAAACAGCTTGTCTTTATTTTTCCATTCAGTAACTTGCCATATGATGTGTGCAGGTTAATTGGCAGTCCAGGTTAATACCCAGTTTGTTCCAGAATGGAAAAAGTCTTTCTTAGGTTGCCTGTACGAGCAGCTTCTAATGAGAGGAAATGCAGAATTTAATCAACTCTGTATTAGTTGTCTGGGTTTTTCAGGGTTTCTGTTGCTTGTGTTAATTCACCTCAGTGTGAGGTTTTTCTGTTAATTGGCCTTCAGTTCCTGACTCCTGATAGATATATTGATTCCTGGATATTGCAGACAAGCGAGTGATCAGTGAAGATAGCTGGATGCAACTTGTCCTTAGGGTACTGACCCTTCAGTGGTTCTGTCTCGCATGTGGCAAATGAAAAGGGAGGTCCAAGGGTGGTGACTAAGGAGGGCAGCCCGTGTGTGGGAGGAGTCAGTCTGTGATGAAGCACATTGTGCAATAACGTGCTGCGAACTTCAGCTGTTGTCCCTGGCCAGGAATAATTCACCACTTCCCTAAATGGCTTTTCATTGTACCCCAACTATCATTTCAGGTTCTCTTCTTTGTAACGCTGTGATTAAATCTCTGGATTTTGCTTTATTTGCTTGCAGTTTTTGTGTGACAGAGGAAGAATAACAATCCTCCTCCTGCTCCCATCAGAGAGTGCAGGTGGTGAATGGAATCTTAGGGATCTGAAGAGAAGTTGTATCAGCAACGCACGCAATTTATTGGATGATCAAGTTGCCTTTAGGTATCATTTAAATCGTTTGATAAATACCTGAGATGCTGGCAGTTTTACTAGTGGGATGCCTCTCCCAGGTTCTAGGATGGACTTGTGCACACGAATACAGTAACTTTTGTGCAACACTGAACTATACTTAGAACTGCTTTAGAGTCACCTACTTTGTTTTTTTTGACCATGGGCCTCAGTTCTGGAAGGGTAAATGTTCTACAATTTCCCAATCAGAGTATTCCTAAGATCCTGTGAAGCAAAGGCAAATTCTCTGCTGTTTCAAGTATAAAAAAAATTACCCTTTTTAGTGCCAAAATCAATTGAGAATGTTTTAGACTTGATTCATTCTGAAGGTACAAAAACCTTGAGATGCCGGGATTAATTTACTTTTAGGTTAAGTGTTTGCTGTGCTAAAGACTCAGTTGTAACATAGGTTGTTTTTTTCTATTTTAACCTTTTTTTGTTTATTTTGGGTTTTTTTGCTGCTGAAGGTTAAATACTGATAACATCCTGTGGAACACAGCCTGAATGTGGGTTTTTTTTAATTAAACTCTAAGTTTTGGGGGCATTTATTAGAACTGTTTAATCTGAGGCCAATTTAACTAGTAGCAGACTAATAAAAATAATATTGTTGGGCTTCCTGCCATGACAAATGTTGACTTACCCTTATAAAGTTGACTAAAAACTAATAACCTTTAAAGTATGGGCATATGGAAACACAGCCTGTTACATGAAGTCTGAAACAGAGTGGTTCTGTTTGAGTTTTCTGGCACTGCTTGTGAATTAGATTTTAAAACAAAGGTTACTGTACTGTTGCAATTTATTGTGTCTTCCATTTATTACACTGTTAACGCTTTTGAGACTAATTTAAGTTAAAACATTTTGCCCTATTGAATGCTCCCCTAGCACAGAATGAATGCTCTGGATATCTGTTTACCTTGACTTGTATCAAAAATGAGAAAAAAACCCCAAAACCCCCAAAAAAACCCCCAGCATATTTTTTATAAAATACCAAGCAAATTAGAAACCCCAAATCCAGAATTACTGCTGTAAATAATTGTCTCAGCACTGAACTCCAGTAAATGAGGATGTTTTTAAGAAGTGTTGCTGATTTCAGCTGTTTCGGGTGTGGGTTGAGACAAGGTTAGTTGGCCTTTGAAGTAAACAGGGTAAATTCTAATATTCCGAAGTTCCTGTACCAGTTTTCTGAGTTGCCTTAAAAACCTCTGTAAATTCCTTTTTTTTGAATACAGCCAGAAAAATCAACAATATGGTCACAGTAGTGCTGCAGACACAAGCGTAATGACCCCTCAGGGACATATTTTCCCTTGTTTGTCAGATTGAGCACCAGTTCTCCGACATGGAGACTGTTGTTGAAGTTGCTGATAAGAGGTGGGAGAGTCAGCTGGAAAAATAATCATACCAGCAGTGAACATCCATTTGCTGTTCACTGGGAGGAAATCAGTGGCTAAGCTGGTCAGGGGCAGAGTGAAAGAATTTTCAAGTGAGGTATTGGAGCAAGTGAAGACCTTTCAAATGGCACCTCAGCTACTATTCAGTATGTGTCATCCAGGTCACTGGTTCTTATGTTCTTAGGGCAATATGAAGGGAATCTGGCCTCGTTCTTTTTGTTTCCTTTCCTTATGTTTGTTAGAAAATGGAAACCAGTCTTTTGCTAGAGCGATTTATCCATCAAAGTGTGATAATTAAGCTGTGGGTGGCCTTGTTGAATGATAATGTATCAAAAACTGAGTGGTATCATTATATGGATTTAACTCACTCTGACACTCTGCTTTGAACTTTGGGAAAATTCCATTCTTTACATATACAAGTAAAAGAGGGTTGGGTTTATTCTGTTCTGCAGATGAAGAACACCAGAGTGTTAGCTTCTCCCTCTAAAGAAGCTCCTAGAAGCTGTCCTGTCTGTGTAGTGTGTTATTGGATAAATATATCCAGTTATTAGGTGCCAGTTTCACTAGTGAGGAAATAAAAATAACATCAACTTAGCTGTCAGTACATTGCAACTAATCTAAGTGCCTAATTGTTCCCAGGATCTGCTTTAACACGTTTCTGTGGCTGTTGAGGTGGAAGAGGGTGCTTTGTGCTAAGATTTGGGCTTTTACATGGTAATTCATGTGCATTGGAGCCAAAAATAATGATACAAAAGTTATCTTTTTGCCAAGACATTGTCATTTTGCGATGACTGTATTACAGTTTGGAAAGCAACACGTCACTCAGTTATGCAAGACAAAAAGACTTGTATTTTACAGAGAAGGGAGTTGGCAGATACTACTTTTGTGAGTGTGGCTTCCTGGTAGTGCTGGAGCTGAAGCTGGTTGCTGTATGATTTTTCCAGCTGTCCCACAGCACAGGGCTAATTTTTTGGCTTATACATTAAAAGACAGAGCTTTCCTTGCTTACTCATTAGTCTAAACCATTAAGTTAGAGTTTAATATACAGAAGATGGTACAATTGTGCATATGTAGATATATAAAAGCCACAGAGTAAATTACAATAAAGAAGCAATCTTTGTGCCAAATTAGAAGAATGGTGAGGCATGGCAGCTTTGAAACTTACTTGATGCTTCCCATCTTAATTTGGGACTATGCCCATTGTGATTAACTTTTCTTCCTGCTAATTTCCCAGAAAAGTATATTATAAAAATGTGCTCTCTCAGAAGGACACAGCAGATGTTTGAAATATCCACCATTTGATTTTCAAAACTATTCATATTTTGGACACAGATTTGCTTCTTTTATCAGTTTGTTCACAGTTCCAAGTTCTTGCTGAGGCTGCACATATACACGGTATTTCCAGCTTAAATTTTTTTCCCTCTGAATTCAAATGTTACCAATGTCATCTTGAGTTCAAATATACAGCTCCCTCCAAAAGCCATCTGCTCTTTGTTCTAGCCTAGTCAGGTATTAATTTGACTTCAGTTAACTGTTCAGCCTTTGAAGCTCCTGCACTCATGTCTCCCTCAGCTTTATTTAGTCTTATATCAAATTTAAAGCCCTGTCAGATTAACATTACTTGTTCACATATAGCAGCTCTGCATTTTGGAAACTTTGCCAAACTGTAGTCTGAACCTTTTGTTTTTTTTAAACTTATTTCCCATACTGCTTTGGCAAGCCTTCGTGACTCTGAAAATGCAGTCTAACATGCAATCATTTCAAAACTCTGAAATAAGTTTTCTTTAATACCAATGATAACGACTTGAAAAAGTCAGGCAAAACATTGTAACTTCTGAATTTTTTTGTGTCATAACTTGGCCCAGTTCCCAGCCTGGACAGGTAATGGTTGTTGCAACTGGATCTAGCAAGTCCTCTCTTTCAGTCCCCTCTGCTTCCATGTTCCCTGAACTGGGAGGGGAGAGGAGGAGGAAAGGTTTTTGGTAGCTCTGAGTCTTCTGAGTGCACTCAGAGGTGCAGGCCTGCAATCTGATGTTCATTCTGCCTGTGCAGTATGTCCCTACTGGAGCCTCCTCGTGCTGGGCAGACACAATTCTGTGTTCCCACATGCCAAGATTTGTACCCCAAAGGATTTTATGATCGTGGGACTGCTGATTAAATAGAAATCAAGAGATTTTTCAGAGACAAATTAGTAAAGTAACGAACATGTTCACAAGGAATTCTTAAGTGCAAAAGCAATATATTATTTTTAAAATAAATTTAAAAAATTGAAGAGGCTTGGGAAGCAGCATCTGGAGAGCAGCTCCCTGATCTTATTGGACTAATGTGCAAGTGCAGATTCTGATCAGCATCTCTGGGTAAAGCAGTTCACACGGTCTTCTCTTTCCATTTGATCTGTTGGCTGTGAAGAACAGAGTCCTTGGTGAGAAAAACAGCCACCTGTTTAAAACTTGCACTTGACTGTGGAATTTTTCCCTGTCTGGATTGTTGGTCTCAATGGCTTGTTCAGCTTCTCTGTGGTGCTGGTTTGGAGAGGTGATGCAGCTTGAGAATGAGGGTGTTGATGGAAGGGGAGGTGAGGGCAGAATGGGTGTAAACTATACAGCAGAAATACTGTGATCAAGTGTTTCACGGTTTCAGTATTACTGTCTGATGGTTTTAGAGTTGCTCCACTAGTGCTTTATTTTCATTGCACAGTCAAAGCCTTACTTGTTCAAGCTTCATCTTTCCGTGGCAGAAAGGGTGACTCAGTGCTGATGGTCTTTGTTAGACTTCTGTGAAGGAGATGACACCTGGAACACTTAAGATCTGATGAGTTTCCACTTCTAACTTGGTATCTTAATGTACCAGACAGTTTCTAATGCAAGGTGAAAATCATGTTAGAAGTATTCAAAAAAAGTTTTTCTCATACTTAAGAACTTATGATTAACAAGATTTACTTTAAGAGCTCATTAGTATAAAGTCTCAGGCTTCCAAAATGATCTTAAATAATGCTTTTTGAGAGAATCCTGTAATAATGCCATTTTCTTTCTATAAAATTGAATTCTTCATTTGATCTACCTACTTAACTATTGAGAATTCTGGTCAGAATTTTCAGTGTCAGTCAGAACACAGTACATTGCATGAGGAACTCAGGATGGGGAGCTGAGACAGAAGGGGGTACGACTGCAGTTATCTAACTTGACTTTGCCTGCTGGGAGCAGAGCTGGCCTCTGGTAGCTCACAGCAAGAGGCTCTGAAGAGCTTAGTGTTTCCTGATGGTGGCTAAAACTGGAGTTTTTGTCTTTAACATCAGTTTCTGTTTTCAGTGAGGTTTTGCATCATGAACACTAGTGAAAACATTACTGCCTTAGCATTTTTCTCCTTGAAATGGATGGGAGATGGACCCCCAGCCTGTACTGATAGTGAGGGTTGCCTCAACCCAGGTGCAGCACCTTGCACTTGGTCTTGTTGAACCTCATTTTTGTGCATGAGTTTTGTCTTTCATTAATAGAACAAATGCATTGTAGCAAAGCTGTAAGATACCAGAAAGGATACGGCAGTGAAGAAGGAGCAATCTTGTGTATTAATCATAATCCCCCTCTCTCTGTCTTCTGAAAAATCCATACAACCTTGATTTCCAGGTTTTGCTTTTGGGCTGGGGTACTGATTCCTAAGCAACCTTTGCTGCTAAGGTAGAGCTGCTGGCACAAGCTGTGCAGCTGGCATGGCGCTGCCCGGCTCCGTCTGGGGCACCGTGTCTTTGCGCTGCAGTGCAGCACAATTCCTAACAAGCAGACTCTACCATGGGATATTATCTGTGCACCAGCACTAGGATTCTGAATAATCATAAAAAACAAGTGGCTGATGATGTGCCACCAGTTAGAGAAGAATTGGAGTGGAACCTCAAAGATTTTTTCCTTTTTTTGGGGAGTGGGGGAGGGGGATGGGCATGCTGCTGCTGTCGATAAATATGCTAGTGGTGCTGCAATGACGTAAAAAAAATGCTCCTTCTAAAACCTGTCTCAAAGACATGGTTGCTGAAAAGGAAGGTTTATGAATAACAGTGCAATGGTGAAGATAAGGATTTAGCTTGCTTTAGGCTGCTGCAGTTCTTTAATGCCAGGTTTCATGTGTGATGGAATACATTATTTTTGCTAGAGGGTTAAACACTTTGTCGCTCATCTCAGCTGGCTTTTATGGATTTCCAGGTCTGCCTGCTGAGAAGTAAATTAAATATGTAGCTGCTTCTCACCTTTCCTCTGTTGCTGCACTAATGGAAGAGGATTTTTCTTGCCAGTAATACAGATGGTGATCATCGCTGCTGAGACTTATTATTTTTTGGTATCAGTAAGGTTGACAAATCTGCATTATTTCTGGAAGGATTTATATTTCTGAAGAAAAGGATAATAGGCATGCTTCATTTTCTTAAAGCTGCACCTAGGCAATTGGAGGCATAGCAAACCTACACAAACCTTAGAAGCATGGCTGAAAAAGAAAGATGAACTGCTTTAGGATGTCCTTGAAATATGGTGTTAGATGGGTTAACTTCACTTTGAAGGTTTGGCTCTTTTTCTGTCAAAAGTTGCCTTTTGCATGTGCTGTTCAGGATCCGTTAAATGTCAGATGGAGGTTAGGAAGCCAAGGGTAACTTCTATTTTTATGTATTTATAACCACCTTTTTCTTGTGTTATGATTAGTTTGTTTTTTTATGAAATATATATCTGCAAGACAATTGGCATATTATTTTGAAGTGGTTATATAATACTTTAAGTGCAGGTATGCTGTTAAATGTTTTTATATATGCTTTTGAATGCTATATGCTGGATTTTTATTTAATTTTCCTTTATATTTTATGCAAAAAATAAATACATATAAACATGTTACTGGTGTGTTTGCCTGTATATGTATTTCTATATGAAACTTGCATTCAAAGAAAATGAGAGTTAGACATTTCTGTCTAAATTATATTTTCTGGATAAAAATACATTTAACTGAATAGAGTCACATGATGTTAGTTCCAGGAGCAAATAAATAAACAGAGTTGTTTTTATTTGAAAATATTCCTTTCAGCGAGAAGAATATCAGAAGCTTATCATATCATTAGCTGCAGAGCACTGCTGAAAATTTCTCTTTTAAGAATGAGTTAATATAATCAAATGATTCAGTCTTTTTTTACCTTCCTCTCTTCCCCTGCTCCCAGCCATGCCAACTTCTCCATCATTACATTTTCCAGCTGTTTCCAGGACCCGTGTGTACCAGCCAAGAGCAATCTGTCACTGTCAGTGTTTAAAACTGCTATTGTTTATTTACCGCCCTAATTAGGGGCCAGGTTTGCAAACTTGCATGTTAGAAATGCTTTCTTAGGGAAATCAGCAGCAGCTCAGCAATCTTGGTCTGATTAAGCTCACTCTGCCCCCATTTTTTTTCCTTTCCCCTCCCTCCTCCCCCTGCTACAGGAGCCCAGTAACAAACGGGTCAAGCCGCTTTCCAGAGTCACATCCCTGGCCAGTCTCATTCCTCCTGTCCGAGCCACTCCACTGAAGAGGTTCAGCCAGACACTGCAGGTAATGGCAGCGGATCCAGCTGTGTTGCCGAATGGGGAATGTGCTACAAGGGGAATGTGGGCACAGCCACAGTTTCTTTTGGGTTTATGGGAGCAGGAGATGCACGTACACATACCCACCCCACTGTAATGTGCCCAATAGGTTCAGGCACCTTGTGAATATGAAGTCACTCAGCTTAAAACTCTCGACTCTCACCTCAAAAAACTGCTTCTCTGTCCAGATAATTAATGTTTTTCAATTACCAGTAAGAAAACTATTGTCCCTGTGGCATATGAAACTTGTTTACTAAAGGATTACAATCGCATTCTAAATTTGGTGATGAGAATGTTCCATGACACTTTCTATTAATTTTGGTTGGTTTCTTTGAAAGAGTTATTTTTGGTCATGTAGGACTGCTAAATTTCCTTCTGTATTGTGAACTTTGACTTTGCCTAAACAAAAGAGTTAGCGAATAACCAGAAATTTCCAAGTCGTTTTCCAAAGCTGATGATGAAAATCAGTAAAGGGTAAGCAAATTTTAAATGCATTTTTTTTATGTTACAGATTAGGTGCATAATAGTTAACATATTTAGACTTATGGAGCTTTATTTTATAAAGCATTTGTGCCTTCAGATCCAGAGACTGGGAAGTATTTGGGTGCTCAGGTCCTAAAGGCTCTCCTGGGTGCCTGCTGGGAGCTGTGCCACTGCTGTGGGTCTGGCCTGGAGAGCCAGACTGCTTCCTCTTTAAAACAGTTTATACAAGTAAGCATGTATAAGATCTAAAGAAAATTATTTAACAAGCTGGATTTCTTTGAGAGGAAATATAAAAATAACTTGAATGTATTAAAAATGTTCCTTAATCAAAATTAGCTAAACTAGGGCATTATTGAAGCTACCTGTTAAGGAGGAAGGAAATAAAATTTCAGAGCCTTTTGGCAGGTAAAAAGTCATGGGGAAGAACCCCGTTTTTCTGTAGTGGTAATTATCTAGAAAACAGGTATTGCAGGGGCTTTCTGACATTGGTTTTCCTGTCCTTGGTTCGTGCACCATGTGAAGTGCCGACACTGCCCAGAAGAGCCGCGTGTGAGGGCCTGGAGCAGCAGCAAAATGTCTGCAGAGCCCTGAGCTGGGGTTTGGGCCAGGTGTAGCCTGGCGTGACTCGAGCAGGGATGCCTGTATTCCCTGGGGTGCATAAATCTCCTCCAAAGTCTGCCTCCAGGAAAAATTGGCCCGACTCTGAAAGGGCTACATTAGTTCCAGTTGCGAGGAGTGTGGAAAGTGAATTAATTTTTGGCTAAGCTGCTGCTGAGTGTGGTGCTTCCCTTTCCCCAGCCTTCCACAGCTGTGGGCCTCAGCCAGGTACCTGTGCTATTGTTCTGCAGCGAGTGCCTCTGTGACTGTACACAGTGTCCAGTCCAGCACTGTATTTAATAAAGTTGTTTCAGACTATCTAAAACAACTCTCCTTTCATGTATGTAGTAGCAGCTTCCTGAGATGAGAGCTGTATAAATGTGTTTCAGGGCAAATTTTGTCAAAAATAGGAGGGGAAATAGTGGTTTTTCAAGTCCTATTGTTGGAAGCATTTCTGTCTTGCTCTGGTCATAATGACTATAAGAATATATTATAATTAATCATCTGCTTCTAAGCAGATTGAACAGTGATGTTATTCATACCATCCTCTCTCACTGTGTGCTTGAAGGAGCTGCAATGAGAAATCAGCTTGTGTGTTTTCTAAATCCTGGGTCTGAATCCATTTCTAAGTGATGAATGCTGGTGTTTTCCCTCAAGACTGCTTTTACAGTTGGCTGTAAATTGACTTCTTATCTGATTTTGTCAGTAACTATAGAACAGGGTCAAAAAAGACTGATCTTGTGCTCAGGTGTCCCATTTGGAATTATGCAGAAACATTCTGGGAAGCACGTATAGCTATTTCACTTTATTATATTGACATAGCTGTTGTTGTGTCTTACAAACAGTTTAGAGCAGGATTTCTTTTCATGTTGTTATTTCCTGTAAAAAGGAAAAGTTGATTTTTCTTACTAAGTGAACTTTAATGTATCTTCATTATTATTTCAGTAAAAATCCATATCTTCTTGTATTGCTGCTTAGATGTTCTGTATGTGTAAAATGAAGAAAATCACTATCATCACCACAACATGCCAAACAAATGACTTCTTCCCCTGGAAGAAAACAAAACAAATCCAACAGAACATCCATCTAAAAAGATTACTCCCAACAGCATCAGTAAAAAGAATTAGAAAGTTCTGAGATTCCTTTACAGCGTTTTAAACACACCAACATATTCTTCTGAATGGAGGATACATGTAAGAGGAAAAACAGTTTATTATGCATAATTTTCCTTACCTCTGTACGTATCTTTGATTTCATATATGAAAAATATGCTAAGACTTTCAGCATGCAGGTTGAAGAGAAACATCTCTGTGTCAGGGATTTGTGTAGTGTCTTTTAAGATAAATTCTTATCAACTTTTCATGTTTTGCATTTTTTATTGATTACAGAAGTATCTGATTATTTTTGTCGTATATTTAACTTGATTACAAATGTCCACTTATTTTCAATACTTTTTCCATAAAGATTCCAAGTAACAAAACACATGAAGTCTTTCTGGTTTTCTTTCTGGCCTTTT
>VXBX01002340.1:204915-223332 GCA_013400415.1 Scytalopus superciliaris | reverse complement strand
TTTTTTTTTTTCCTCCTTTTTGACTATTTGCAGTCATTTTGTTTCTGTCCCGTAGAGCACTGTAGAGTGGCTGACTGAAATAGTGCTGTCAGCTTCACCTCTGACAGAGTCTGGCTGTATGTCTGCGGGATACTCATGCTAAGCAGGTGTTCTTATTTGTTAATCCACCCGGGGAACCAGTTTGTTTTATATCTGTGTTTTCAGTCTATATGAAGACAGACTAATGATTATGATGATCTGCTTGGTCTTATTCACAGCTGTGCCGTTCGGCTTAAAAGCTGAAAATAGGATCAGAAAAAGAACTCCAGCTGATGTTGGAGAGGAATTGAAGTCTGGCTGGCTTCCTCTGCAACTTCAGTTCTCATCAGTATGTCTTGAATTTAAGCAGGGAGTCCAAATTAATTTTATCTATCTTAGGACACCAGAAATTTCTAAAAATCCTGAAGAAGAAAACTCTTTTTAACGTCAGTCCTGAATGCCAGGGCTTTGATTGGTAGTGCCCTTTTCCCAGTACATGAAGCTCTTTGTTTTACTGCAGCTGAAATTTGTTTGTTAGTTGCATCAGTTAACATCAGGAGCACATAGACCCTTCATGGTAACAGTCCTGTAACAGCCAGGAAAAGCTGTTGCCATCAGGGAAATACAGTAAACAAAACAAGGGATTGTGTCTGGATTCTTTCATTTTTGGAATTATATGATAATTTTAATCATCACAGATGGCCATAATTTTTAAAGAGTGTCTGAGACATGATTTTTAAGGAAGCCAGAAACTAGGAAAATATTTTTAAGAGCCTGTAGATGTCGAAATGCTGTTTCGACATTCCTGCAATTGCTTCATGGGATTCTATCATGACTGATTTTTCTTTTTGCTTCTTGGCGAGTGCCAACCAAAGATACCATCAAGTTGTTTTAAAAAAAAAAATTAGTTTAGTGCTCTATTCCAGTAAATAAATAACATCAGTCTTGTGCCCTTTATTAGTGTTAAGCAAGGTATGGTTTTAAATGGTTAATGAAAAGGCTGAATGTATGTAGTATGACAGAAATCAGATACATACTTACCGTGTCCAGGTAGTGAAGATGCAAAACAAGCAAGCAAGCAGGGTCTTGGGGAGTTTGGTGTCCTTTTGAGTCTCTTGGCCCTTTTAAGCCACTCCTGCCCGATGAGGAGGGCTTAGGGCCCTAGAGAACAGTATGGAATGTTCTCATGCAGCACAGAAATGTTGTGTCAGTGCATGTGAACTGCTTTTCTCAAAGAACTGTAATATGAGTTTGCTATAAAGGGTGGGTGCCATTTTATAACATGATACGTGACATTGTTAAACGGTTTCAAAATCAAGGCATTTAGTTTAAAAATATGTCTGTCTGGTGCTTTTTAGTCTAAGTGCTTTCTTCATTCAACGTAAAACATTGCTTTAGGAGAATGCCACCACAAAGGATCTGTATTGAACACTGGAGGGTGCACGTGGGAATGCATGGAAAGGGGCATTCCACCCTGGCTCATGGAATGTTCTGCTTGGTTGCATTCTTGTGCTTGGTGATTTATGAACACACTGCATCTGCCTCTTTCCCCTAATCTTTCCATTTCCATTTGAATATAAGAGGTTCCATGATTCCTCATTATAATTAGTGTAAATTAAGCATGTAATTTCACATGTGTTTCTTTGTCTTCTTAAATCTCGAAGGAAGACTAGCACCTGACCTACAAAGTTTTGGAAAATTTGTGTGTTTGTGTGTGAGTTTGTTTTGTTTTCAAGGGATTTGTCAATTCCAAGTGGGACTCAGAATGGCTTCTTTTAAAAGGCATAGGTTTTATTTATATAATATGTCTTCTGATATTGTAAAAACATATTGTATTTTTAGGCACTGTTTGCATTTCACAGGCTCTTATCTTTGGAGGGGAATCTTGTCCTTTGTTTATGGTGCTTTCAACCTGGAAATGAAGAGAATTTATTGTGTTTTAAATATTCTTACCCAAGGCAATTGAAAGATGATTGTGTTATGTAAGGCATGTTTTAAATAACAACAAAAGTGTAGAGTATTTCAACTATGTGAAATAGTTAAGGCATTTCAGAGATAGGACCTCAAAAAGAAGACTCTAATTTTAATGAAGCAAGAAGGGAATCTTTTCAAAATAGCATAGAAAGAGCATAAAGTATCCATCCTTAGCCTGAATTCTTTCTGAGAGTCCACACATAAATAGAACTCTCAAGTCACTCTTAAATTTGGCTTTATTGAATTTTTAGGACTAGACCACATAATAGGTACAGAGATGCTGGCACACACTGGCAGAGTTTGGAGGCTCCAGAAGTACTAATAAGGATTCCACAGCAGTAGAACACAACAGTGGTATTTCAGAGTTTTCTGCCTGCTAGCACTGATTGCTAAGGCAGTTCTTCAGCTGCGAAGAAGTAAAGTAGGAGCAAGTGAAAAGAATCTGGCTTGTTGCTTGTCATAAACATTAACATCTGAATATTGACATAACTTTTCCTTAGAGTTTGTTCTTCTCATTTCAGTCAGATACCCATTTCACACCTTTCTATGTGAGTTAGTTTCCTGATCTTATTATACATCTGAAGAGGCAGGATGTTACCAATTGAAAGGGTTCCTCCATGTATCAAAACCAGTTTGGTCAGTTAGAGCATTATAGCACTAATTATTTAATCCTCTTATGGGCATATCTGTAAGGATTATGCCAATCACATCTTTGATTCTGACAGTTAAAAAAAAAAAAAAGTGCTTTCAGGTATTAAGACACTTAGTAAGGTAACAGGAAAGGTTTTGAAAGGAAGTCTCACTTCATGCTCACTTCATGAACTCTGCCCAACAGAGAAAACCTTTTTCTTAAGCCATTAATATGTGTTTGATGTAATCAACACTTTCTTTTGATATCCTCAAGGTCTAGAATCTGTTGTTTCTCAGTACAGACATCTTTGAACAATCCCACCCCTCAAAATAAATAAAACCTAACAATTCTGTTGAGTTTCAGCTCATGCACAGGTGTATCTGCCAGATTTTACTGTCTCAGCTTTCCAGAGTTTCTGTGTAACAATTATTTCTTTCCAAAATAACCAGAAAAAATGTTCATAGAGTTTCCTCTCTAAAATTTGCATTAATTTTAAATTTTTAAGTATTAGGGATCTAACGAGGCAGATATGTGTAATGCATGAATAATTCCTGTCTGTTTACTGAATTGAAACTTTGATCAGTTATGTTAATTCAATGTGTTGGACCATCCTAACCCTGTAGTTCTCTCTTGTTGCATGGTACATGAATGCATTGCATAATTTTTGAACATGCTGAGGACAGGACATGGACATAGTTCCCTGCAAGAGTGCAGGTACTGGCCTTCCATGAAGATGTATTCAAATAATTTTTCTTCCATTCCCAGTACTAAACATTTCTATGAAGTTCAAAGTAAAAACTGATTACATAACACATTTGTTGTACCGAACAGTGTGTATAAATTCCTTAGAAAACAAGAGAAATGAAACTGTTCTAACCATAAAAACAATTCTTCCCTGTTCTTGCAGCGTTCCATCAGTTTCCGCAGTGACAGTCGCCCGGATCTGCTCAGTCCCCGGCCGTGGGCTCGGAATGTGCCCCCTGCGAACACGAAGCGCAGAGACAGCAAACTGTGGAGCGAGACCTTTGATGTTTGTGTCAATCACATGCTCACATCGAAGGAGATCAAGCGTCAAGAGGTCTGTATTTGTTTGTAACCCTAAATTTCATGTTCGAAAGTTGCCTTTAAAGCACAGAGTTGGGAATTCTGGTGAGCATTGGGGTAGCACTTGAAGCTTTCCTGCAACTGAATGGAATGTCACCGCTTCCACTAGCAGCAGAATTCCAGCCCTAGTCTTTGATTCAAGCTGTACTAGATAAATGTGCTCTTCATAAAAATTAGCTGATTGTATTTCCTTAATAAGGGTGAAGTTACTAAGGTCTGTTGTCCTGTGACTGACTGGCTGCATGTGTGTACGTGTTCTGTATGACGCTGTCTGTATTCATGGGTAGTATTTTGATGTTTCATTTTGTTGTCCTAGTAATGCTAGATGAGCATGCTGTGTCAGGAACAGGTATTCCTCAAGGGATACATACACACAGAAATGCATCATCATTTCCCTTGCTGGAAATGTGTTTGAGGCAGTTTCCAGTGCTAGAAAGATGACATACTATTCACAAGATATGTCTTCCAAAGCAAAAAGAGAATGTCAGTGGTTTTAATGTGTTGTACATGACAAAGTATAAATAGTTCATATTACAATCAATACAGAACTCCTACAGAAGCAAGGGGGTTTTATTTTCAAAAGAAATTTCTAGTAGCATCAACAAAGCTTATAACAGTCTCTCTGAGAATACTTAAGGCACTGAGTCATAAATCAAACAACAGCGCAAAGCATTTCTTGTGCAAATTTTAACAATGTAGAAGAATTCCTAGGAAATAACTTCTGTAATTGAGAACTTATTGAAGAATAAACTGTAGAAACTGCTTGCATAGCATAACAGTCATTGCTGACTTGGGGCAGGAGCCAGGACCCTTGATACAACCCAACGAAGTGAGCTGTATTGCAGGAAGTTTTGCACTAGGATTCTCTTCTGTGCCTCTGTGGAATAGCTGACCCACTTCCATGGGGTGCTGTGGGAGACCTCACACCACAGCAGTCCTGCCAGGGGTGTGTGACTGAGCCAGGGATCTGCTCCAGCTGAAGATGTGCTTCTGTAATCTAGGCTGGTTGAAAGCCTTAACTGTAAAGCTTGGAATTCTCATTGCCCAAAATGTCAGTAACTATACCCCAGGTTAGAATGAAATCATGCAATAAGTTAACAACGGTATTTTGATAAGCCAGTGAGTTAGGATGGTGGTATTTCTAATCTGCCGGTTTTAAAGTCTCAGATGTGCTCCAAGAGGAGTAACAGGTATCACCCAGCAGCTAAGTAAAGCTTGGCTGTTTTTAACAAAAAAATGAACTGGTACCAGAACCGAAGTGATCATTTGAAGTAAGATCAGTCTCTGCTTAGTGGATCATCTGTGACTTGCCTCTGCACGTGTTGCAATGGAACACAACAAGCTCCTGTACGAGCAGGTGTATAAATGGTTAAGATACAGTTGAGTCAAAATACCACACTGAAGATACCTTTCCCTATCTGGGAACACACCTCTTTGGAAAAAAAGAAACCTCTGGCTATTTCAGATAAGTATTTAATGAACACTCTAATATAGCTCTGTTTTAAAAAATACTGCACTTGATTCTGTAGCTAGTTTCTGTAATTAGATTTAGCAGAAAAATGCTGCTTTGTGGTATTAAGACAGCTGGTCAAAAAATAACATCAATTCACTAAGTGGAGTATAGACTAAATAAAGATATTTTAGAATATTTGTGTCTCTTTTACAGGCTATCTTTGAACTTTCCAAAGGCGAAGAAGACTTGATAGAAGATCTGAAGTTGGCAAAAAAGGTATGTTTAAAAAAACCCAAGCAAACCCACAGAACACAACAAACACTTTTATTTGGTTCATAATGCTTTAAAAATAAATTTTGCTTTTTCTAATTGCTAAGACAGTAAGAAGGGGGAGAAGACCCAAAGCATGTTTCTGTAGTTTAATATATGGTTAGGAAACTTTAAAATATTCTTAGCAGTTGGTGTGCTTTAACTCATAGGGAGCTTTAAATACTGTAACTAATTTTTCAATTGCCAGTGATATATTAATAACAGAACTCTCCTTTTTTTCTTTTCAGGCTTATCATGATCCAATGCTAAAGCTGTCCATAATGACAGAGCAAGAGTTGAACCAAATTTTTGGAACACTGGACTCTCTAATTCCTCTGCATGAAGGTAAAACTCAGTCTTTGCATTACTACAGCACATAGATTTAAAGTCACCTGATTTATTAAGGGAGGTTTCCCTTCTTTTTTCCAATGATCAGATCTTCTTAGGCGACTTCAAGAAGTCAGGAAGCCTGATGGAACAACAGAGCACGTTGGCCACATCCTTGTGGGTTGGGTAAGGCAGAGTTTGTCATCCATTTGGGGACTCTGGTTTGGAGCTGTAGTTTTTATCAGATGACTTCTTTTTCATATCTGGCATAACATGTCAAAAATATATTCTCAAAATATTTTTAAAAGGTAAGGCAACCATTTATAGATATAATGGAATACTTTCAGGGATTTTCCATAAAAAGATTTAGACTAGGATGTTGTTTTTAAAGCTTTTGCTATTCAGGAGACAAGCTGTAGTTAATATACTTTAAACAAAAATTGAGAGGCAGATTAGAGTTTGTCTCCTGTAGGTTATTTAAGAATCTGCCCCCATTTGTATTCTGGTTTCCTTGAAAAGTCACGTTGTGTAAAGGCACCCTAAAGTTAGTTTTGAATGCCATTCTGTTCCAGTTGTCAAAGTTGTTATTTGCTGTCAAAGATACTAATTTCTAGAAGCTGGCTGAAATAAGGTAAACAGGTATACAAGAGAGGTGCTATTGCTGCCCTACGAAAGAAAATGTTGCTAAGTTCATGTTTAATAGCATCCAACAACATAAACACTGAAAATAGCTTTTGTCAGTTTTGTTGATAAAAGTGGTCATTATATTAAGAAAGAGCTTTTTTAAAATACTTAGATATGTGAGATGTAAGTATGTAAATAATGAAATTTAGTGGAGAGAAAAGGGGCTTGACTTTTTACAGGAATTAGTTAATAGTATTTAGCATCTCTGTGTGAAAGGGTGGCCTGTTGTCAATAAGGGAAAAATATCACTAGTACTACATTATGCAGATAGTTAATGATAAGTTTGTAAATGTCAAAATAACCTCAGTTTTCCCTGAATAAAGTAATTTTAAATATATTTGTTTTCTGGTGTGTTTGAACACCAGTGAACTTCTCTGGGTTTGACTACGTTTGAGTCTGGTTTCCTTCGAAGATTTGATGTATAATTATGAGTTGATACAGGAGCTTTGTAAATGGATATATTGCTCTAATCAACTGACAAAGCTATTTTTGGGGTTTTTTGAGATTTAAGGTACAGTTTTGTCATGTTTGGTTAAGGTTCTTGAGGGCAATATAGAAGTTTGACTACAGAATTTTGCACATCTGAAAAAGGCCAGGTTTGGGAGTACTTATTCCTAGGCTTTTATTTCCCTTCACAGTTAAAGTCAGGCTTCTGTGTTCAACTGTTGTCTGCATTAAGCAGTGCTCAGTCTTGAGTCACTGATATTTTTAATGCTTTGAAATAGTGTTGGAAATCTCTAGGAACTGAGAGATGAGCAAGTACTTGTGAATTACTGAAATGTTGAACAAGGTGCACTGAGGACCCTTGAAAATGTTATATGTGTTGGAAATGTTATCATCAATAAACTGTGGATGAATCTCCAGTTTAAAGAGTCTCAGCATGAATTCTGACATCTTGAATCACTCGAAACTTTCAGTGGAGCAAACTGTGCTTTGCTTCGGCTGCACAATAATTTATTCCTTCCCTCAGCTTCCATGCCTGAACTCCTATGACAGCTACTGCAGCAATCAAGTAGCAGCCAAAGCTTTGCTGGATCACAAGAAACAAGATCACAGAGTGCAAGATTTCCTGCAGCGCTGCTTAGAGTCTCCTTTTAGCCGCAAACTGGACCTTTGGAATTTCCTGGACATCCCAAGAAGCCGTTTGGTTAAATACCCATTGCTACTCAGAGAAATTTTGAGACACACACCAAATGATCATCCAGATCAGCAGCACCTTGAAGAAGCTGTGAGTAACTGTTGGGTTCGGGGTTTTTTAGGACATTATAGCACTCCAAACTTACTAATGACTTAAGGGTCTTCCTCATTAATGGAAAGGGACCCAATTCAGATATTTCTAAGACTTCTGGTTTTTCTCATGTATATATAAACACACACACATACAGACATATGTATATATATATATATACACACATTAAATTCAATAATATACACACACACAAATGTATATCTGCAAGTAAATGAGTTTACTATAGCAGACTTGTTTGAAACACATTTCTAAATAAATGAATAAAGAAATATCATCACTGTTCTGCTTTTGAATAGTATTTAAATATAAGTAAAATCAGTAGTTTGAGGACAAAATTTATGATTTGCCTTGACTTGAATATTTTGTACATTTTAGTATTTCTTTGCCAAAAAACGATTGCCCTGCTTTTTTTACGAGAGTCCATGTTTCAAAACACATGTATCTCACCACTGCTGTTCTGCTATTCCTTCCTCAAATCCCTTGTCCAGCTCAACGTCTCTGTTGTAAAACCGGACAAGTATCACTTCAATTCAAAGCTTGGATACTCACATTTAGATGTAGTTTCCCATTGTGCATGTTCTTTAAAACCCAAACAAAAATCATAAATATCTCAATTATTCTGCTATTTCTCAAATTTGTTTTTCTATATAATGTCTGGTAATATGTTCTAGAAAATATTTTAAATGCTTTCCTCCTGTACTTGTATTTTGTATTGCTTCAGAAAATACAATAATGATTTTTGTCCTGATATTCCAATAGCATTATCTAGGTTTGTGGTGTTCTGCTGCAGCAGAACCCTTGGTCCTTGAAGTGATGTATATCATAAATTGTGTATTTGCCAAGTTAAATTAGGAAACAGAAATGACTCAGTGTGGTTGGCTCTTAACACCGTCCTAGGCTTGTGAAGTACAGTTGTCTTCCTATCTGGCCATCTGCTCTAAGCACCTTGGGCCAAGTTGATCCCTGATTAATCTCCTGGGATCAGCAGATTCTTGAATTACCTCTCTGGGCCTGTATGTGTTGACCCATCCCTGCTCCACCTCCAGTTAATTAACAGGTGAATTTGATCAGTCTGAGCAGTCTCTGATCACTGTTGGAGTGGAGTGAAATCCCCAGAACTCCACAGCCACATACCCAGTTAAGGAGCCATATTTTAAGTGTCAGATAAATAGATCTCAAGGTCCTGAAGGACTGCCAGTATAAGGAAGTTCAAGATAGGCAGTGTATTTTTACAGAACAGGCAAATCTTTCCTTTTGATGTTTTTTAAAGTAAAAAGGCAAGAAAATTATTACTTTAATTGTAAAATTGTAGGTATATGCACATAGTGGAATTGCAAAATAAAATTAATTTACTGTGTTTCCAGAGTATAACTAATAATGAATAAAAGCTGAGAATTTAGTGGTTTGGGCTAATTGCATGTTTTGCAGGACAGGGATCTTGATATTCTTCTGTTTCTTGTACTCTGATGTGACGCACCAGTTTTCAGAGAATTATTATCCATTTTTAAGGCAGGTTTGTTCTATGTCATTTATTGGCACATTTCAGCTGACAAAAATATATCTCTGATTATATTTCTTACATCTGCTTATCTTAATTCTGGCTATTTTGGTTTGATAAAAAGAGATAAATGCTAGATTTTTAAGCCATTGTTAGAAGTAATAATAAAACCAAACTGAAGTGGTTTTGTACAGTGTAGTCTGCTTAATTCTATTGTGACTATTAATTTTTCTATAGACTGCTCTGCAAAAAATTAATGAAAAATATACTGTAAATTACAACATATTTTCTTGTAGCCACCATTCAAATTATTAGGACATAGCTCTGAGTATTGGTCTAATTGAAGTTCATTGTTTTCACTGTCTTTCTGTAGATAAATATAATTCAGGGCATAGTGGCTGAAATCAACATAAAGACTGGGGAATCTGAATGCCAGTATTACAAAGAGAGACTTATTTATCTTGAAGAAGGCCAAAGGGATTCATTGATTGATAATTCACGTGCTCTATGTTGTCATGGTGAACTGAAGAACAACAGGGGAGTGGTAAGGAATAAACATTTTATCATAAATAGCTTTTAAAGGTATCCTAGTTTTGCATGACAGCTAAAAGAGCTGCGAGTGTACATAGAGAAACATCATGCTCTAATATATAGCAAGTTGGTAAATATTAACTTATATATAACACTGGTCATTTTTGGTAGTAGTTCAATATCTGTATGGGGAGGTAATAAACTTATTATTGTAATTATATGTATCTCTGTTATGGGGCATAACAGTATCTTGGATAAATCTGATAAATTTCAGTACTTGCAGGATTACATGTCCTATAAATAGAGGCACAAGTGGTAAAAAAATTGGACTATTCATTGATATAAAATGATGCATCTTATGTGAAAATACAGAATGAAGATGGACATTTTCAGTATTAGAAGGCAGCCAAGAGATATTGGGAAATACTTCTGCTATAATTACCATATAATTACATGAGCTACTGGAAGATGAGACATTGAGCTAAATGGATCTGAAGCTCTATCTTGTGTTAATCGTGCAAAAATGTGTTAGATTTAGAAGCCAAGAACAGTTACTTGTGATAAGGAAGAAAATTTTGGCAATGAAAACCAAATTAATTTCAGTGTATGATATCGAGTGAAATGAATTTAAAATTTCAGTTTGTTTATTATTGGAAGCCAGTGGAAAGTGTCAAACAGTGAGGAGGAACATAATGTGAAGATGGTAACAGGTGACTTGTACCCCCTAGGAGCAGAAGTAATTTTCTGAGCTTCAAAGAGCTATGGTGAAACTGATAGTGAGGAGCATGTGAATTGTAAGAAGATTACTTATAATTGTTCATTGAAAATATCTGGATGAGTAAGATTGCTTATTTCTTATTAACAGAGGCAGTAGAGAAAATTTGAGAAAGAATAATTTATGTAAGTGTGCTGCTGTAGAGAGAGCTTTGAAATGTGATGCACATTTCAAGGCCTCAGCACTAAAAGGTTTATGACATAAGAAACTGAGAAGAGGACAGGAAAAATAATTCTAGATGTTTGTAAGTTGTTGTATTTGCATACTTACATGCTGTTGTGGCATGTAGTGGGAGGAATGGAATATTTATTTAACTGTCGAAAACTCAAGGTTAGAACATGCTAGAATGATTTTCTAAAAAAAAAAAAAAGGGGGAATAATGCTTTATTATTTATTAATGTTCAACAGAAACTGCATGTGTTCCTCTTTGAAGAAGTGCTGGTGATTACTCGAGCTATCACCCACAATGAACAGCTCTGCTACCAGCTGTACCGGCAGCCAATTCCTGTGAGGGAGCTTGTGCTGGAAGACTTGCAGGATGGAGAGGTTCGACTGGGTGGATCCATACGTGGGGCATTCAGCAACAACGAGAGAAGTATGACCACATCTTTTTTATTTGCTTATGTAGGATCATTTTAACCTTAAGATGCTTGCCAATGAGATATCAGAATCTTTTCTCTAAAATTCACATTGTCTCTATGCACCATCTTGATTTTTGTTTCAAACTGGGTTATGTTGTAAGTTGTTTTCTTTTAGATTCTTTCTCAAAGCTCACTATATTGATAATTTCTCCACACACCTACTTCTGTACTGCATTGAGAAGGGGAGAATATGCAGGCTGTAGTGGCAAAACTGAAAATACACAAGTGTATTTTGAAATCTTAAGCTTTAGTTGTCATGCCTTTCTTTGTATTATGGAGACATTGATTACTACTATATCATAACCCTTTCAGCTGGCAGATACTGTAGTCCCTGGTGTCAAGACTTCAGCTATTCATTAGCTAATTAGGCATATTATAAAGATGCTTCTTCTATTACAAGGGTCCTTGGAATCTCACTCACCTGATCAAAACTTGGAGGGGTTTTTGTGTGTATTCACTATATTAGTGAAGTGAATGGAAGAGATGAGGCAGTCTCTGGCTGCCACAAGACACAGTATTCAGTGAAGGTTCTGGAAATTTGCTTCGCAGAGAAGGAGGAAGAGAGGCGTGGAAGTGTGGGAGAAGCATTAATCCTGCTGATTCACTTCAAGCTATATGGATAGCTTGTGCATGGCAGAACCAAAATTATTTAATTCAGCAATACGGATTTATTAGAAGTGCTTGTGGTGGTCTGTGACCTTGACCCACAAAACAAGGAGATACCCAGACTCTTCTCTTTGGTCTGACATAGTATGGCAGGAAAGCACCTTAAGGCAAAGATTTTGCAGGTTCTGTTACTTAAATATACTCCAGTTATAAAATCCATTCAGCCAAAGCACTCAAGGTTTTGATATGTATTGTTTCTTTCAGTCAAAAACTTCTTTAGAGTCAGCTTCAAGAATGGATCTCAAAGCCAGACTCACTCTCTCCAAGCCAATGACTCCTTCAACAAGCAGCAGTGGCTTAACTGTATCCGCCAGGCCAAGGAAAAGGCTACGTGTGCAGGCAAGGCAGGCGGGCTGAACTCGGAAGCGCATTTTCTGTTGGCAGCAGATGGGCACAGAGTTCCCCAGGGAGAAACCAGCCTGGAGCAGATGGACCAATCCGACTGTGAGTCGGACTGTAGCATGGACACCAGCGAGGTCAGCGGTGACTGCGAGCGCATGGAACAGACGAACTCTTGCGAGCATGAAAAGCAAATAGAAACCAATGTTTGACAAAAACTTAACAGTTCATGGAAGAAAATCTGTCTCTTACCTGTACAGTATTTGCATTCCATACATGGAACCATTTGGAGAAGCACTTTTAGGAAACTTTTTGTGATGATGTCAATGCAGTCCTTCTTGTATTTGTACCTGTGAGTGTAGTACTGTGACTGCCCATCTGTATAAGCTGGAATCTCTTGCAACTCATGTCCTGTGATTATATTCCATAAACACCTAAGGTGGATGAAAGAGGTACTTGACCAGTTATTCTCAATGTCCTGCTGTAAACAGAATCTCTAAACTACTCTTTATATATGCATTACATAAATAACCTTTCCTGACTTTAAGAATTTTATTTGCCCTTTAACAGGGCAGCTGAAGATGTGGACTTAATATGGAGTTTCAGGATGGGCTATTGAGATAATAAGTTTTCTTAAAGGCATGGAAGGAAAATACGATTTCTTGGAAAAAAAGAAAACTATCTTGCAATAACCTGTCTGAACTCCTGTGGTATTAAATCAACAAGAATATAAACAGCAGGCCATGCAACCAGGGGATCTTTAGGGATTAATTTTTCAAAATGAAGCACTGTCCTGAAATCTGGCAACTAAACTTACCAAAATCTGGACATTTCAAATGGTCAGCATAGTGATGTGGTTTCTTTGTCAAAGGTTGTAATGCTAAAAATAATTAACTGAAAAAAACCCAACCAAGCCTCTACAGCCAGCACTGAATTAAATGAAATGCTGAGAATACTGGGTATTTGTAAATAAGCTGGTAGTTTGCTTTTGGTGCCATATATATATATACATATATATATATATATATTATCCCAAACAGGATGAGAACGGAATAGAGCTTTTGCTTGTGAATAGGCCCTCTTCAGCATTTTGCACTCCACTGACCTCCACTGTTGGTTTTAAACACCACTAAACTAATGTTAAAACATTTAATTTTCTGTAAATGTCTGTTTACAATTACATGTAGTTGGTTTTTAAAACTAAGTGATGATTTTATATAAATGGTGCTCTACATATACCCCATGGGATTATGTAGAGAAAGTTTAAACAAAAAGGGAATTGTTTTTCCTTTAGGATGTATTACATCCTTTTTATTTTCCTCAAGTTTTGTTTTAAAAGTTTTTGTTGCATTTAATCTCATGCTGTAATTGGAAATGTTACTGTGTTTTCTGGTGGCTTATTTAATCTACTCATTATGATGAGAAGCAGATGAGTCACTTAAATGTCGTCTAAAACTGTTAAAACTCCTGTTACTTTCAGGAATCCCCAGATAATGTTTTATTTCTTATTATAAGAAATAATGCCAGTGCTGTATGGCAAGCTATGAAAATGATATATTAATAAATTTAAATGATTCTTGATATCACACAAGATAACCTGTGCAAAGTACTCATCACAACAAAAATAGAAAAACTGCTAAGTTATTGCCAAAAATATTTTTCTTGTGTTCTACAAGTTTACAGAAAATTTACTATGTCAAGTATCTTACATATATATATGCTGGTGTGCATTACAGAAATCAGTGTGACAAGATGATAAACAATATAAAACAAGGTATTTTTATTTTTTAAAAAATGGCATTTTTACCCTATAGAACATATTTCTGTATTTATAGTTTTTAAAAAAAAATCAATTTTCTTTTCTGTTTCAGGCTTTGTAATTTATTTCAACTGCTTCATTTTTAGAGCTGAATGAATATGCCAGTGAAGATGGGAGAAAGGAAAAAATCTGCAAAGGCATAGGAAAGCTATTCAGCAAAATGTTGAAAAAGAGCAAAAAGCATGTAAAGTGTTCAGATAGAGAGAAAGAATGAATGTGTGTATTGACTTCTTTTTCCTTTTAATAACAGCCTTAAACTTTTCTGGAAGCATTTCAAATAAATTACATTAAACCATTTTGATTTTTAGTTGGTTTGGTTGGTTGTGCAAGAAGATTACAAGAAGATTTCAGTGGTACAAACAGTGAGGCTCAACAGCAAGTGACCAAGGATCATATTTTGGTTCTCTATTTGGATCTAACTTGCTACATACACAGTAGTAACAGAGAAATGAGTCAGTGCACTCAGTTCACCACATTGCCCAAAGTTTTGTTAAATAATTAATTAAGTAGGTGGAACAAAGAACTAACATCTTGTTAATCAGTTTCTCTCCCATGATTCCTCAGAGGTCACATCTCTATTATTCCAAAATACTGAGATGATTAATTCTAGGGTATGTATAAAGCCACCACCCAGCCCATGAAACTCAGAAGATTAATTTACATTTGTTTACTCTCATTTAGCTGCCCACTTAATGTCATGTTCAACATTCTGGAGTGCAAGTGGTTTGGTTTTGCTTTGTAGTTGACATGCACTTAGCTACTGATTGATCTAATAAAGCATAGTAATATTTTTTCTCTTCAAATCATCTGAAGGATTAAGCTTTCCAGTTTAAGAACACTAATACAATTCTGGATTTGATTAGCTTGTTTTATTTCTAGCACTTTTAAAATGGCCTCTGCTTTTGAGAGAATGACTTTTGATTGTGGCAGGAGTGGGGTGGGTTGGGCTTGGATAATAAAAGGTACCAAAATGGATGGGTAAAAGAGAATGCTGAATGCACAGTGAAGAGAAAAAGTAATATACATCAATATGTTAAGGGATCATCACAGTTAATAATCCTGGTGTCTGCAGAGTGGAGACTGAGAGGTTGCAGCAGACAAAAGACAGATGTCAAGTGCTTCCAGGATCTCCAGGGGTGGCCAAACGAGGAGAGGGATGAAGGTGCTCCTTGAAATCTGAGGTATGAGGGCTCTGGATCTCACACTCTGGGAGATGAGGTGTCCTGCTCTCCTGCAAGGAAATCAGTGCTCTGAGGGGGCAGATTTGTCCCTTTTTCACAAACCTGAGCAACCTGTTTGCTCTTCTGTTTCTGATGAGGACAGTCAGTGTAGTATGGAAAGACCTGATGAACCAGAAGTAATAAAGGTAAAAGCAGACATTGTCTTGACTGAGAAAAGTAAGCAGAGACTATGGCCTTGGAGGTCTTTGAACTATATGGGTCCTCTAACAAAAGATCTAACTGTCTGTGGCCTCTGTTTCCCTAGATTTGCTCTGCAGCACTGAAAAGAACAACTCAAGGATGAAGACCTATCTCCTGGAACACAAAGGTTTGTTCTGAGACACCAGGAGAAGTAAGTTTAAGGTCTCTGAAGCTCTGAAACTCAGTTGCCAGAAACTGGGTAAAGAAATAGGCCCAAAACTGTACTCTGAGGTAGAGGATGTATTTCTCCAATTCAACATGACCCACCTGAACCAGGGATACTGCCTTAGGAATGCCTTTGTGAGAGTGGAAACCAAGCTTCTTGAAGTTTGACTAAATTTCTAGAATTTGAAAGCTACATCAGAACTTTTAGATACCAGTTTAATGGATTGCACTTTTTGAAAAAGTTGATTTATTAGGATGACACTGCCTGGCACTTAGCAGACAATGCTTGGTTCCCAGGATCTAATAAGAGTCCAAAGTTCCACATATATGGAAGATTTGTTTCTTTTGAAAAGGGGTTCCAGATCCAGCATGGACAGTTCTGTATTTAATACTTACTCATGAATACTGATTTTAAAATATTGTAATCTGTTGTACAGGTTGATGCTGCCATCTAATGGAAATTAGGATGTATTTTATTTGATTACATTAAAGTATTTTAAGATATTAAATGATAATGATAAAAAGAAAGTATTTAAAAAATACAAGCAGATATTTTCAGACTTTCACCTGAGGATCACAAATTTGTTAGAGAAAAAAGTCCTAGGTGAATTTCTGCTACTAATCCTTGGTCTTACAGAGCCAAGTCAAGACTACTGCCCCATTTTGTCTCACCTTTTAGTATCATAGGCATATCTTCTTCATGGCTGGTAAATGATACTAAAGCTCTTTCCAGGTGTGTAAATTAGATTTTCTTTCTGAATTTTCCAAGGGTGCCTCTCTTTGCATGGTCTTTGAAGAAAGATTAGTGATACAGTTCCTCTGTCTTTGATCTCCTGGCACCTGACATTTAGGCAGCAAAAAACAGAGCTTAAAACATTTGAAGAAATGATACGTGTTTCGCATCACTAGAGTAATTTCTGGAAAGCAAAATAGTAATTCCTAGTTACTTACATTAAACTCTGAAAATATGCTCAGATGGGAGTAATTTTGCATTTCTAAGTGTGCTTTCAGAAAGGAATACCGAGGTAATGTCTGGAGCAAGCATCCAACTTTGCTCCTGGAGCCTTATACAACTCTCCCTTGAAAATGTCTCATCTTGTGGCTATTAGTCTAATCTAAATCTGTATTACTAATGTGTTACATATCATCTGATTTCAGAATCAAAGGGATCTGCAGCTGCTTTGTACTTGGGTGGGAAACCACTTGGTGCAAGCCAGAGTCATGGTTGAATGCCTGGCAAGTATCAGAAACCACAGAAACCAGAAGCTAGAGAGACAAGGTGACAGATTTTATAACCATTTTTACTTCAGAGTATTCAAGTAATCTCTTCCTATGATGTTTTTTCACTGAACCTTTGTTTTGTAAACTGGGATTCTTAGTACCTGTTGTATATCTATCAGGATTTAAGATGCACAGTGATACAGTAATCTGGAATTGTTAGATCATTTATAAAGGAGTGCTTGGTAATTTTTGTGATTTGCAGACTTAGGTTAATACCTAAAATGAATTCTGTACAACTACAAAGACATATCTTTTTAAAGCAAGTGATAAATAAGGAAAACTTCTTTGTGTGTTGCTTGGCAAATAATCAAGACTTCATTCTTTCTTTGGTCCAGACACCAACTGAACTAGTTGGAGACATGCACAGCCTGGAAGGGATTTTAACAGCTTTGCCAATTCAAACTTAATAAAGCAGGTTGACATGTTTGCAGATGTATAATGGATCAACACAGCCTTAAGTAGCACTAGATTAGTATTTCCTTCTTGTATATGGAAATTCCATTTGAACAAGGTAAAGCATAGCGAAATTATTCCAATAATATATCAACTCATCTGTAATGTTTTCTTTACCACCCCTGAAACCTCACAGAGGCAGGACATCACATTCTTACAGAGACAGGCTTAATTTATCCATGGGACGAACACCGCATTTGTGGGTTTTATTACCTCTGGATAATGGAATACCGTGTTTCTGCAGCTGGATAAATAATTGGTGTTATGGTTCTGTAATTTATGTAAATTATAGTTACAAATAGTAATTACCCTGTTTAAACTTGCTGGCTCTCCAGAGACTTCTAAGAACCAATAATTATTAGCTTATCTTTTTTTTAACACCCTGGAGGCTATCACTAGCACCAAGCCATTTGTGAGCTGGTAGGTTACTTGTATTTTCTGACTTGCAGGTAATCTAAAAAGAGGTCAATAAAATAAAACAGGGTAAAATATATGTTCCTTGCATACCTTGCAAACATGGAAACTTTGCATTTTTAAGGTCAGTAGCTGCTTTTGAGGTGGCAATATAAAGCTAGTTATGAGGGTTGAAGGTAATTGGTACAAGTAGCTAATTAATATACAGCCCCGCCGGCTGAGCCCCCCGGGGTTCCCCTCAGAGCAGTGATGTTGGAATTTTAAGGTGTAACAAGAAACAAAGTTTTTGCAGCAGGATGTGCCGTACAAAGCACCTGCCTCTAGCTGAGGGAAGCGATCCAAGAGGACTAACCAAGCAAAGTAAAGGAACAATGAAGGGAACTGAGGCAGCCAGCCAAGCAATGCCAAATTAATCCGTAACCAGGTGTGTTGTTTTAAAGAAAGCCATAAGGCAGTCACTTAGAACTTGGGGACTCCAGATGGACAAGGCCACCAAAGACCCTCAGTGAGGCCCCTCGGGGAGACCTTTGAAGGATATGTATATATGGTAATAAGTGTCATGAAGGGAACGAAAACTGAACACTCATGTGATGTTGATATATTGGCTGTAGGTGAGTGCACTTTGGCGAGCTGAGTGGCGGGGGGTTCCCGGCGTGCTGTGACCC
>VXBX01002340.1:172010-204884 GCA_013400415.1 Scytalopus superciliaris | reverse complement strand
GGCGGTGCACCGTGACACGGGCCCGGGGACACGCCGGCCTTCCGCCGGTGCGGGGCCGGGCGGCGGGTACCGGGCGGGGCGGTCAGTGCCCAGCGGGGCCAGGGCGGGAGCGGGACTGCGGTGCGTACAGAGCTGGGCGGTGTGTGCGGTCAGAGACCATCGGGACCGTCAGTCCCCAGCGGGGCCGCAGAGTCCCCATCGCGGCCGGTGCCGCCTCATCCCGGGAACCGCTACTCTGGCCGCGCCCCTTTTTATAAGGTGTGCCGCGAGCGGATTGGCTGAGCCGCGCTGGNCAGCGGACGGAGAAGACCAGCGCGGGCGTCTTCGGAGTGGAGAGTAACAGAGCAGGAGCCGCTGAGGACACCACACAAAATGGCGGACGCTCTGAGAGCAGTAGCGCTGGGGAGTCGCTGCTGGTGGCTGCTGCTGCTGCAGAGGACAAGGTCCCCACAAATCTCAGCATCACTGGCAGCAGCCAGCGCAGGAGCAGCATCGCGACGGCACATGAACAGCAGCAGCCGCCCAGCGGTGTGCTCGGGGGGCCGCCCCCTCTCCCTAAGCCCCCAGAAGACCACCAGCCTGTTAGGAGGAACTTTCAGATCCCCAGGAAGAGCAGAGAAAAGAAAGGTTGTTCCTTCCCTTCCCCTCCCTTCTCTCCCTCGCTCCCCTCCATCCGATCCATCAGGCAGGCTCCCAGGCACCTCACACGGCTGCATGCAAACCCTGCGGGTGTGGAGGAGGCTCTGCTGGCTCGCACTCGCGAGGCTGCTGGGGAGACGATTTTAGTGTCAGGCTTTTACATTCTTTCCCTACCCCTCCCTCTTTTCTTTCTCCCTTTCATTTTGTTACAAGAAGGAGGAAAAAAAAAAAAACCAAACCAAACCCCAAACTCGGCTTGAATTTCAGACCGTTGCTTTAAAAGGAGGAGAAGGTCGATGCGATCAGGGTGGGCTTCAGTCGATCACGGCTCCCCTTCTGGAGGTGCAGTCGTATGCGAGAAGATGGTTCTCTGGGACACTGACATCAGAGAAGATGGTTCGCTTTTCTCTTCCCTCTGACCTCCTCCCTGCAGGAGAGGGGTATAATCCTGTTTAGGATAGACTTAACAAACACAGAGCAGAACTGTCCTTCATTGATGATACACAGAAGACTTTTCTTATCTGCTGAAAGTTCTTTGCAGGGGGAAAGGAGCATCCCACGTTCTCGTGCTTCACCTTGGAAGCATTCTGCTTCCAAGCGTCCAGGGTTTGGTTTTTAGTTTTTTTTTTGTTTTGTTTTGTTTCTGAGTAACTCTTCCTCTAAAAGCCTGTGGTATTTCTTGCTTTTCACAAGACTCCACTGGCTTCTGCTTAAGTTCAGTTTGGTAAGTGGAGTTGAAGACACATCCGATTTCCTCTGCAAAACTTACCTCAGTTCTTTCCCTTCTGCAATCTGGGGTCAGTAACTTAGTCCATATCACAAAAGTACTTGTTCGCATAGGCCTCTAGTTCTTCAGAGAAGAGTCTAACATCTTAACTTGTTGAAATGCTTTCTTCTGTAAGGAAGAGATGAAGGTAGGTTTATTTCATTATCCAGTCTTTTCTCTCCTTCCATTATGTTCCCATTTTCTTTCCCATTGCCACCCGCCTTGGGGTGACACAAGACTGGCAGAGATTCATTGTAAAAAGGACTGGGTTGATTTTGAGAAAAAAGGTCTCTTATAATTCATCTGACAGAAAAATATCTGAATGTAACATGGTGCCTCATGCACTTCTGTATATCACGCCCAAGTGTGATTACATGTGAGTACCTTTATATCTCAGAAATGTTTAGTACTTAACCACTGACATTTGAAGTTCCAATGTGAATGAAAACCTGCAAAATACCTTTACAGTCATCTAATTCATCATTTGCCTATGCACAGCCATCTTCTACAGTGTGCAAAAAGTTGTAGGTATGTAGTTCAAACCTTAGGCTTCTGTGGCTTCTAGGATAGAAGAGGAAGCCATTCTTACCTTACTTCAGAAATTGACTTGCTAATGTCAAGGTCATTTGAAACATTCTTTAGGTTTTACTTTTTAGTGTAGTTGTCTCTTTCTCCCTTCCAGCCTACAGAAAGCTGCTTGGGCATTTTAAACATTCTGATGACTTACGGTTTTGGAAGTTCTCAAAGCAGGCCTTTATTCAGTCCATGGTGCTTGTGGCCTTTACTGTGGCTGAGTGTTGGTCTCACACTGTGTGATACCATAAAGTGCTGTGGGGGCACCTGTGGTCAGCAGCCCTAGAAAAAGTGGGCTGCCAGCATGGTCTTTGAGGACAACCAAATTGCTGTTGGGATTTCTGTTGTCGTTTGAAAAATGGTGCAATTGAATCAGTTCTGGAACTGAACTAGAAGCTCAGCAGTGCGTTGATCATCTGATGCTGTAGTAGCATATACTTAGTGCCAAATACATCTTGTTAAACTGCAAAGTAATCAGTGTCATCAGTCTGTCTCAAAAGAGCTCTCTTGGCTTTAGGTTCTAAAGTTCAGCATCAAACAATACACGTGGAAGCTTCCTCCATCCTTCCTTGCCTTGGAATGGTACTTGTTTTGCTTTATAAACTACCATTTCTTTCCTGGACATACCATCCTGAGAGATGCCTGCAGCCTTGATTGTGAAGGCTTAGCTGTTATGTACAAAGTATGTTCAGAATGACTTTGTTACAGGTGTCTGGTTTTTTTCTTTGATTTTTCATAGGGTTTTTTCCTGATTTTTAAGCACCAAAATATGTTTCAGCGACAATTTTTGATTGTAAAGCAATTAAAAATTGAATCTGTAAAGCAAAATTATAAGGGAAACATCCTAGAAGATTTAGGACTCCACAGCTTATTTAGCCTTCCTGGAATTTATGTCCATTTCTGAAGACTTAAGTAGGGACTGAAAGTCAACAGAAAGTCAATTTGGAGAATGTGGAGAAATGCACCTGGAAGAAACATACTATTTAAAAACTAACTGTAGTTAGTTGTCACAGAGTTTCTGACTTCCTCATTCTTTTTCCCAGTGTAAGAATTCAGGAAACAAAACTGAAAGAAAGGTTGTCTGTGAGATTACTTTTTCAAGGTGTGCCTGTCTTGAAAGTTTGTTTTTCTTGGTACATACAGTTCAGTAGGGGTGTTAGTGTGCTCTCTTGAGTAGCTTATCTCTTTTGTTTATTTTCCTGCTTAGCCTGTTGTATTTTCAGAGGTTTCCGGGTCTACTTGAAACTTCAGAGATCCTTAATAGGATTAGGAAAACACATTGTAAAGATAGAGCACTGGAAGGGCACTTTTAACTTACTGAATTGTGAGTGATCCTCATACCAGAAGACAATTCCAGAAATCGTGCTGACATAGCAGCCAGTGACTTTAAGGGGTTACTTGTTGATTAAGGCTGGACTTTTTTTGCAAAGTGTGCCAAGGTAAAAAACGTCTGCTGTTTCTCAGGCTGAGTGGGGGAAAAAGGTCTCCCTTTTATCCATGAAGCTCTCAGTGATACTTCCTTGGAGGTCCTGGTTGTCCCTTTCCTTTTTAACCACTTTGCCTTGTGTTTTGTCTTCTAATTTTCCATATCTTTGGTGGAGATGTGTGTCTGCTATTTACTATGTGGGGAGTTCAGTCAGTCCTTGAACTTGATAATGATTTAGGCCTCCTGAGAGCAAAAGACATTTAGGGCTGAAAAAGTCATAAAGGTTATGGTTCATTTATACCACATATTTTTGATCTTAATCTTAAAAAATGAATACTTAAAAAACTGAAGACTTAAAATGGTGCTTCTCAGCAGAATTTTTGTAGCAGGAGCACTTGTGTGTGAAGAGCGCTAGCATTCTGCCAACTTAGGTGATGAGAACATCAGTAATTATCTTCACTTAAAAGGTGCTTCAGGATTTCTTGAGGAGGATGTCTCTGTCTTCTTCATATTGTGGCTTAAAAGCAAACAACAAACCCACTAAGTCCAGTCTGAGTTTTCTGCAGTTGAAGCATCAGACAGCTGTGAAAGAGAAGCATGGCATGACATTCATCCAAACATCTGGTCCAGTGCCTGGCCCTGGCTAGTACTCATTAATTAAACTCAGTTTCCACCTGAAAATACTTACATATGTTCCAGTGCCCTGGGTAGAAGCTGAACAAACCCAGTATTTATTTACTAATTTTTACTTATGCAGAGCAAGCCAGCAAACCCCACAATATAATTGGCCTGTGTTATTAGGATGCTGCAGGTTAGTCCTTACTTTAATTACTGGTTAATTAACACAGGTCAGTAAAGGTGCAGCATATCCCTCTCAGGTTTGTACTGCAAGCCTGCAAGATACATACGTACACACTGCTGGTGTTTGAAGTCATGTAGGACTGGCAATAAGTTTAGTGGTTTCACATCTGCCTGGGAGCACAGGCTTTGGTGATGCTGTAGAAAGTCTAGTTTAGTACTTCTCCTTATTTTATTTTTGTCTTGCTTCTGAGCTCCTTCCTTTAAGTGATATACAAGCTGTGGTGTGGTGACATTAAAGTTTTAGAACACCACTGCTTAGGTGACAAACTGAAAAGTAGTGCCTTGCTACACTTCATTAGAGCAGTGTTTCAGGTGTGTATTGAGAACCTGAAGTCTGCAGTGCTTCAAGTTCTGGAAGAAAAAACTGCAACAATCTTAAAAATAAAATCTCTTAAGTTTTTCTGTTTTCATAATTTAAGGAATAGGTAGACCCCTTCCATAAATCTGCTGAGAGCTAATTTTATAGTAGTTTATGTAGGTTGTCCCTAGCAGGAAAATGGGGACTTGCTCCTTTTGGGCATGTCTGAGCTCACTCATCAGCTTTTCACAAAGCAGGAAAGGTTTAAACACAAATGGGAACACAGTTGACAATATTTGCACCTATGACAGGATCTTAATTTGATGCGATCATATGCCTTTTCCTAGATTTGGATCTGGGAAGTAGGTAAGACATTGTGTATGGTTTGTGGTCTCTCTTGCTGATCCTGTGGCACTTTCTACTTGCTGGCGCACCAGCTGGAAGGGAGACTCGATTTCACTGAGCAAGTATCTCAGGGAAGGAGGGGGAAGGGGTGAGGTCCTGTAAACTGTTAAGAAAACAGGAAATTTGGACAAGTAGCTGGCAGAGATAACCTTCTGCCTTAACTGGTCCTTTTGAGGAGCTGGCCGCATGTGAAACTCAGATCTTTCTGAGAGGAAGTTACTAAGCCCTGGTGTTGTATTGCTGCAGAACTGTTTGGGCATAGGGTGGAACATGAGGTGCTTTTCCAGTGTGTGTATGCCTATAGAAGGCTTGTTTTATTAGTAGGCGTTTCTCTCTTCAGTACAGATGCATTTAATCTTAGCAATGCTAAGATGAAAATTCCATTCACTTCCAGTTACCTTTCCTCCCATACTGCTGTCAGCCTTTCAAGAATGAAGGCACTGTTACCAAAAGGAATGTTACATAAGCATGATTTCTTAATCACTATCAGAACTTCCATTCTTAAAAAAAATCACTCATTGTGCTGATGTTGGAACCATTGCTTGACTTCCGGTTGCCCATGTGGTATTACATTCTAAAGTGTGTGTGTAAAGGCAGCATTTACTAGATAACACAAAACAGTTCAGTTCTCATTAGGAACATTTATCTACTATTGAGGCTAACCCAGTAAATATTTCCTGCAAATGAGGAAAAGATTGCTATCTAAATCTGCTGCTATATTATTTAATGAAATTGGAGAATATACTCTGAAGATGTTATGAAATTTAATTGGCTGTTACAGTACTGGTAGACTGTCTTTTTCTGTGAAACTAGTGCTACTTAGTTCTTCCTAATGTAACTGTTGTAAAAATTCTATACTTCTGGTGCGTGGTTTGGAAGTTACCCTGAGAAGAAACACTTTTTTGTGTTGTACTAGTTCAGTTGTCCCAGAGACGTTACTTTCTTGGCCACCACTCTTAAAATCTGCTTTCACATCTGCTGCTGGGCCACTCTGGGGTTGTTCCTCTGTTCAGTTTGTCACTTTGATACCCAAATGCAGAGAAAGGAGCTTGGGGACATGGAAGCTTCCCTGTGGGAACTCTGGCAAAGGTTTGCCCAGAAGGAGAATTTCTACAACAGCAGATGAAGGGCTTTAATTTTAAAGCAGTTATTGTAAGGGATGAGATCATAAAGCAGGAACGCAGGCAGTGTTTTTTTTTCATAGTAGGAACTTATTTGTTTTCTTAAAAGAGGATTGAATTTATTCATATTTAGCTAATTGCCATAAGTAAACAAACACAAACCCCTTCTAAAGCAAGGCCAAGCTATGAAACTTTTGTTGAGGTTTTCATTGGAACAGTTTGTTCCTGCTTCTTAATTAAAAGAGCTAATTAGTGTAATTACAGTTCTGAAAGTTTAATTACAGTGTTTTGCAATACATATTAGATGTTTTTCAAAGGGTAAATTCAGACTTGAGGTGCTTCCCTTATAAACTTCTGACAGCTAGTAGCTGCTCCAGAGGAATATTAAAAAAGCATGAAGAAATGTGATTTTTCTTTTAAGATGCTGTAATTCTAGGCTACGTTAAGATAAACTTTATTAAGTCCGTTTTTTCCAAATATTTTAGGTGTTTCATATTCTAAATTGAATCATGAACCATTTGTCTTCATGCCTAAACTGTCAATGAACTGGAAAATTTTGGATTTTTTTTCACATGTATATTGGTGCTAATTATTTTATTTCTTCTCTTTCTTTTAGCCCTCTTGCAGCCAGTAGTTCCAGGTTCTCGAGAATTTGAGGATATTGTGAAGATTCTGCATTCATCTTACTTGGATCCAAGTTCGGTGTCCAACTTTCGGTACAAGAGAGTCCACTTAGTTCATAGTGAACTGTTGGAAAAGGAAGTGAGTATATTTGTGGCTTCTCTTTAAGGTACCAGTCAAATGACAGGAGATTATTTTCTACTTTTGTGCTTGATACTTAATTGCAAAATCACATCCCCAGAAATGTAAGCAGTTATTTTTCAGGCAGGTTTATTACTGCGTAGATGTAAACTCTTGGCTGCCAGATACTCAAAAAATGCTGAAAGAAAAATTGTATTTGGCACCACTTCTCTCTTTGTATTTTTAGTTTTCAAAAATTTTCTTAAGGATTTATGTATTTTTAATAACCTGGAAGGATGACTTCTTTGCAAGGCCTGGTGTTTCCTGTGAAATTTAAGATTAAAATTTATGCCTTATACTAAATTTTCATAGTCTCTGTAGTTTTGTTGTTTTCCAAGAAGTACTTTAACAAGCTGATTACGTGAACTTGTAAGTGGAGCAGCTTGGTTGAAGCACTTCTGGTGAACGTTACCGGGTGTCTCTGAAATCCAGTCTTGGCTTGTTTTCATCACTCTGAAATAAGTTTTCCTTCCCAGTGCTAAAAAGCTTCATATGTGAAGTAATTGAATATGTAATTCATTTGCTGTAATTACTGTCTTGAAGATGTAAGGTAAAGTGAAACATTTTCTGCTACTGTAACATTGAATATTCATGGTTACAGCTAAAGAGTATTGTAGCTGGTAAAAACCACCTCAGTAGCAGGGAGGTGCATCTGCAAAAGTACATGCACAATGCCATGTCTCCTAAAAAACCAAAAAAGTCTTATTTCTGGAGTTTCAGAGATGGTATGGAAGGCATTGAGCTGAATGGTTCTAGCCAGTTCTGCTACAAAGATAAAACTAGAATGTTACTGCACAGGTTTGTTTGAAGAGTGTCTCTTTCTTAAAAAGCAAAGAAGTACTTGGGCAGATTAAGCCCATATTTCTCCACAGATACAATGTTTTTGAAATGTAATTTTAGCATACTATAGTGTCATTTGGATTCTCTTTATTATTTTTGTACACTTGGACCTATTAATGTAGGTGGGGCTTTAAAACCCTGGCTCTCGACTGCGGAGCAGTGATCTGTCTGCCTGTGTTAAGAACTTTCTGTAATAACAGTTCACAGAAAAACGCAGGGAGCTGAAAGTTGATGGTCGCCTGGAAAAGGAGCTTTCTGAAAGCTACGCGTTCCTGATGGTGGATTGGCGTCAGGTGAGAGAAGGAAACATTGCGGATGAAATGCTTTCTCCTTTATCCATGTTTTGGGGTTTGGTTTTTTTTAATTTTATTTTTTTCCCGAGTGTTTTTTATTGACACAAAATTACAAAATTCAGCACTGGAAGGTGTAGAAGAATGGGAAAGGGATATAATATGTCACCATTTAAATCTTCTACTCTCTGCTATTTAAGGTCTTTGTCAAGTACCTTTTCTGGTTTAGGCTCTGTTTTATAAATAAAAGGATAGATTTTCTGGATGACGTGTGGATTTTTATTGGTTCTGTGTTTGAGATTTATTTTTTTTTTAATGAGGAGGAATATTTCATGTTTTCATTGTTGTTTTGGTGGGTTTGGGGTTTTTTTTGCATCAACAACGTAACCTGTAATAGAAAAGGGACGTTGTCTTCTGTGTCTTCTTTGATCATATATTTTTAATCAAAATGATAGAAAGGGAAATTCTCTACTTTTTCTGCTGTTATAGTATGAGCCAAGATTTTTTAAACATTCAATCATTTGGCACGTTTACTTCTGTTTTAAATACTAAAATTTTCTGTATTAAAAGCAAGTAATGTTCATAAACAGTGTTTAAGGTATAGGGAGGCTGTTGTTTTTTAAGATACAGTGAGGCTGTGTAACTGCTTCATACTCAGTGTTGGACTTACACAGTTTAACAGTGTATAAAGCAATTCAGACTAGTCTTGCCTCTGTAAGAGTTGTTTTTTTAAAAATCTCAATCTCAGTTCTGTAATTGTCATTTCTCACTGTTTGATCTGTTCATATCCTGACTTTCCTGATAGACTTGCTTAAAAAAAAAAATGTCTGTTCCCTTTAGGTCCAAAGCATATGTGAAAAGGGGCTGCAGGTTGGCCACTCCAGAATGTCAATTCTTGGCAGCCCTTCCATGGGTAACTACCTTTTGCTTCTGAGTGCTGGTGTGATTCAGTATCAGTTGGCAGATGAGATGCAGTTGTGTAAACTTTCAGTCCTTTTTCTGTCACTTGCTGCAGGAATATCACAGTGAGATATTTTCAGCGAAGTAGATAGACATCAGAATGTTATTTCATAACTCTGCTTTTGACTAGTTCATTTAAATTCCCAGAGGAAAGAACTATTTCTCATTTTGGCTTAACTCAAAGGAATAGACCACATCTTTCCATAAAACTGGGAGGCCAGAGAGCTAATGCAGTGTGTGGCTGTGTGCCTTCTGTGTTTGTACATACACATATGTGCATTCAGAAATATCCAGTGAACACAGGAGCTCAGCTCAGTACTGATGTAGATAGAACTAAAATTCTTGAATGCACAAATCCAAGAAGAGCATAGATACATTGGAGACTTAGAAGAGTATTAAAGGTTTTGAAAGTGCAAGACAGTAAGTTCCTTTCTTGAAGCTTTTAACATAGAAAATTAGTAAATAATTTTGTCATCCTCTGTAAGAATAACATGGTATGGAGGTGACATGAATATTGAAAGCAGAACAGATATGAGGTGGAAGAGAACAAAAGTATATGAGCGTATAATTTTTTACTGGTGTAGCTGGTAAAGGTTCTGGAGCCACTTTACAAAAGCAGTTAAATACAGACTTGGAATGAGAGGAACCTAAGCAAAGAGTGCCGAGTTCAGTTGTAGTTCTTTGATCTGAGGTAGTCAGCCAGACCAACAAATGACAGTGTGTGTTTGAGGCCTTAAAATGTATGAAATAATTAAGTGTTGAAAAGCACAAAATTATTTTAATTTTGCACTTGAGTGTCAGTTGTGTTGTTATTATTTGGTGTACATTGATCTTTAATCCCATGTAATGGTTTTTAAACCTCTAAAAATGTTTTAACAATCAGCATAATGTATTTTGTTGGGTCTTTTTTATACTCCTCTCAGGTGTATATATCTCGAAGTATGCTGATTTATTGCAGCCTAATCCTCTAGAAACAGGAGCAACAGGAGATGTGATTGTTTTTAAAATACTAAAGGTAATTTTATCTTGCTATTCTTGAAGGATTGTATTACTTACTGATAAAACACAGGTAGCTTTAACCTTAATTTTAATTTGCACAGTCATCTGCTTATAGAGAAACCAGAATCCTACCGGCTTTAAAATCCAATGTTGACATTAAGCTTAAATAAAGCATAACTTTTTTATAAAAGGAAAAAATGTATTGTTTTCTTTGAAAGTCTGAAAATAATATATTTCTCTAAGTTACTGTTTTAATGGCCTGTTTTATTTTCCCTGCTCTTACTTCCTTTGGTACTTGAAGCAATTTGCCAGTTTTCAGGAAAAAGCTTCTGCTTACAATTCTTCTGCTTTATTACAGGGAAGAATGAAAAGCATATATGTCCAGATTGGGATGAAGGCAATGGAATCGAGTGTAAAGAGTGTGTTAGATCCAACCCCAAAGCACGAGTGTCATGTTTCAAAGAATGCACATAAAATAAACTCCTTGCTGAATTACGGAGCCTACGAACACACTCAGGTAAAGCTGAGCATGTGGTAGCTGCTTATTTAGAAACTTCAGAGAGAGAACTTTTGAAATGGCCAGATCACTGAAAACACAACAAATGCTGAGCATGTTCTGTAGAGCAGCAGTTGGGTATGTGGAGTAACCCACAGGTGACTGTATTAGAAAATACAGACCAACATCAGCCTCTCCTGTTTCGCTTGTATGTACCTGAACCTGTAGAGTGTGGGTGGAATCAGAAATAGCTAGGGAATGCACGTGGGAACTGGAATGTGGGCTGGGGAAGAGAGGAGATAATAGGTGGAGTTTGAGGTGTGAAAGTGTAACTGGCTTGTGGTGTTAAGTGATACTCATAAAAGAGAAAACGTTGGCTAGGAAAGAATAGTATTTTTTCTTCTTTCTTTTTTTTTTTTTTCTTTTCTTCTTTTGTTTCCCTTATAAGATTCTCAGGTTTGGAGATGGTGAGGGAGGAGAGAATGGAATCAGTTTCAAGCATTTCTGTTCCTCTAGGTGTTCCATCTCCATTACTGCAGTAATGTAGTGCAGTCAGATTATTCCACCAAGTCTGTACATTTCAAGATCCTTACGTGAAAGCATTCTCTTCAGTATTTAACTTCTTTTATCTTCTGTAAATGAGAGCTGGATACTGAATCAGATGGCTAAAAAATGAATATATTTTTTCATTTCTCATTACAAACTTGCCTTAATTAACATTGAACATTAGAATTTTGTGATGGAATTAAGGATAGACTCCAAAACTCATTGCAATATTTCCTTTCCTCAGTGAAATTTCTTTCTGTTAGTTGTTCCTTACCTCATTAAGAATATACTTTCAAATAAATGGTGCAAAATTAATTTTTCATTCTTGATTAGCTCCTGAAGTAGTGTCCCTGTCAGTGGTTGATAAAGGAGGGAGAAAGTAAAAAAACTGCCTTAATTGATTGTATTATAGAGTACATTTAAGAACAGCATTTAAAAGCTTCCTTATTTTACATACCAGCTTTTGAAGAAATTGACTGTTAGTCCAGACTTCTAATTTAACATGTGCTCACTTTTTTTCCCTAGTACTATTTTTATGAATATGTCTTTGATGAGATAAGGCGAAGACCAAGACATGTTTGTCCTTATGCTGTTGTTTCATTTACTTATAAAGATGACATGGTGCAAGGACCAAAATGCTTGCCCCCATCAAGGTAAGCCAGGAAATGAGTTTTGGAAGGACTGCATGCAACATGAAGAATTCACAGCTCTTGGCAGTAGCTTAAAATTGATTTAAATGAGTAGTGCTGAAATGAATGGACATGTCACAAGGACTTAGCATAATAAATCTAAAGCAAAGCAACAAGTGACAAAATTGGTCTTATGCAGCTGATTGGCCCCTGTGGGAAGCACTTCTGCTGCTCTTTCACCTGCTTGCCTAGATGGAATTCATGTATAGTGGAAGGGTTTTACCTAACTGAGGAAATTTATGGACATAAAAATGTTCACACAGTTATCTTGCTTGGTATTCTAAAATAATATTCTGTATATTTTGTCACTGAACTCTTCACTGGTGTTTTACTGCTGGTGATGAAACCAAAAAACCTTGGAATAAAAGAAACTACTAAGAGACTTTTGGATCTTTTAGCAGCAGAGGTATTTACTGTAACGTTGGGCAGCTCGCCGGCTCGCACTGGACAAACTAGCTCCAAATCATCAATGCTAAACAAGCCATTTTATACAGTCTCAATACGTGATTGCCACATCTAATCATACATATCAATGAGGTCATGACATCTATTCATACATGTTAGTGACTAGGTGAAGCTTGGGCAGAGCCTTCCAGATTCTTCTTTTGGCATCCATTTTGGGGGGTCACTTCTGGCCTCCAGCCTCAGTTTGGTGGATTTGGAGCATCTGCATCTTGATTGAACATCTAACCTTTCTTTGTTAAGTGACCTGATTCTTTAAGCTTGCAAAAACCCTTGGCTCATGGCCTTCCTATCTAATTCAAATGTCCAAGTTACCTTGATTTATTACCACTAGGTTTGTTGTATAGCAGTCCTAGCATTCTTCTAGCCTTCTGGTCCATTAAGCAGAACAGGACAACTTATCAGCTAGTGCCAGACAGAACAAGCATTGAGAAATTCTCTTCTAACAGAGCAAGGTTACTCAGTTAGCCCTTTTAGGCCTTATTCTGCTTTCAGTGGAGAGAATATCTAAATGGGCAGCTGATCACAGATACCGTGTGATACCTGAGCTGATAGGAAGGCATCCAGATGTGGGAACTCAGCAATTATCAAGGTATCTAAAATAGATGACATGAGATGCTGCAATGGTGATAGCTCGAGGTTAGAGAGTCAGTTTACCAATGTTGCTGTTTTCTTAGACTGATAAATATCCTTAATGTAAAATGTAGTGGCCAGAATTTTCTGTTCAACCTAGTCATTCTGTCTCTCTTCTTTTGCTTAGACCAAACACCTTCAACACAGATAGAAGAACAGGTAAGAATGAATTGCAGTTTTTTTGTTTTTATGATACAGACATGAAAAGTTTTGGATGTTTTTCCCCATGTGGTTTTATGTTTAACCAGCTTAATTATGCTGACTGTATACCTGAATTTTATCATGTACCATGATGATTGCAGGCATCTCTTCTGACACTGGATGGTGGAACATACACCTTCTTTTACCAGAATGAACCAGAAGTGAACAAAATCAAAGTTTTTCCCCCCCTCCTTTTCTACTTATAGTGTAGTAAGAACTGATTTTCAGTTCCTGAATTTCCCCTTCAATGGCACTTCAAGTAATATGATCCTCTGTCATGCTTTTTTTTAAACCCCATTTAAGCAAAACTAGTATTATGACAGTGGTTGACAGTTAGGTAAGCAAAGAGGATATCATTCCTCAGATGTTGGGATCCAGGATGTGCTTATATGATGCTGAGAATCCGCGCCCCAAAAGGCATAGAAAACTGCACAAAGACAATTTTGTGTCTTTATACAGCGAGGTATTTATTAAGGCAACGTTGGGGAACCCCCAGCTGGCGCTGGACAAAATGTTCCTAGATAGTTAGTGTAAAGTCAGGGTATTTATACAATTTCTGTGAGGGATTACAACATTTCTACATAAATATTCATAATATTGCAACACCTAGTTATAATATTCATAGTAGGCGGTGTTCAGGTGGAGTCAGAGGTGTGGTCATCCTTTTGAGGAATATTATGGTGGGAGTTCCTGTTACTTCATTATGGTAGTGGTCGTATTCTTTCTCCTCATCATCACGAACTTTTGAACTTTGCTGGTTCTTGCTGATTCCAAGGTGGGATATTGCAAGAGTTAATCAGGGGAGGGGAAGAGAATGTGTATTTATGACCACGAACTATAGGGGAGGGCAAGAAGTGACACAAAGCAGACTTCAGACAAGTTAGGGAGTACACATAAACTGCAGCCAGGCATCCTTGAAGGTACAGGATAATGGCCATCTGGAAGCTTGCCTTATCTTTCAGAAGGTCTCTCCCAGCATTTTCCCAGGGTTTTACTGACCTTTCAGACAGGCCTCTGATTTTCAGGCTGTTTTCTGCTCTGCTTCATATATAGGCAGCTATAGGTAACATCCAGCCTCCTTTATTCTGCTAAGACAGGTCAAAACATGATAGGATTGAAAACACCATTTCTGTTACCTTTTAACATTATTGTCTGGTCTGGTATTAATATAAAATTTTCCCTAAACTGGTTTTGCAGATTCAGCAGCCTTTTTGCTGCCATTTTCTTTCAGTCCCACCTAGCAAGTGGTTTCACTTAGTCTTCTTTTCTCCATCTTAATTTAGAGAAATCTGCTGTTACAGTATGGAGGGGACAACTTTGGAATAAAGGCAAACTTGTGTGCCATGTTTCCTTAAAATCAGCAACAAATTCTTTCCCTCCATGCAAGCTGTGAGTATTGCCATTTAAACATTTTGCCATTTAAGTTTAAAATACTGTTGTGTTAAAACTCTTTCTAGTAGAGACTGGTGGATTTTGGGTATATTCAGATGAAAATCTAAGATACTGACTAAGTGCTTTAAATATCTCCAGTCCTGAGAAGCTTGAGGTTGAAAAAGTTGTCAGCATCGATCAGTTGAAGAAAAAGATTTCACCAGCATTGTTCTTTAAAGAAACTTACCAAGGACTAAAAGAAGGTAAATAGCTGAAGTTTAATTTTTTTAAATTCAGAGTTTTCGAGTTTTCTGAATTACAATTTTGTTTCTTTTTCTTCCTGCCTTCTCTTTTTCCCCTTGTGTTGTGTCAGTGTTGAAGAACGGCATGTACTGTAGCCTGTATGAAGTTGTGGAGAAGTCCCGTTCTGGGAGTCACTTGGAGGGCTTACTTCAAAAACTAGAGAAAGAGAAACTTGTGAGTGTGACAGATTTGACTTAAAAATTTGTTCTTAAAAATAATTTTTCTAACTAGTAATTTGAGGCATAGTATAAGATCGATAATCTCACTGGAACTCTGTAGCTGGCATATCCTTAAGTATCGTATGAAGGCTCTTCTGTGCTCACAACAGATTTATCTCACAGTCAGTATTTGTAATGAGCAGACATCTCTGTTTGAAGCAGTTTGCTTTTTTTGCCTGAAAACAGGTTCTCGTGAAACCACTTCTGGACAGAGGATTTCTTTTTCTCCTTTCTCCTTTGCAAATGATGTCCCCTTATGGTAAGCATACTCTGTGGTTTTTTGGGTCTGAGCTGTCTTTGTTGTTTTGGAGTTTTTAGGGTGGTGATTTTTTGAGTGCTGGATTGTCTTTTGAAGTACAGTGGTCCTCTCCTTTTTAAGTGCTTTTTGGTTTGTTCTGTTCTAGACCACCAAGCTGGAAGGTCCCGCATGCTTCATGCATTGTTTCTGTTTTCAGAACCTAGAGTTGTAATTATCTCAGGTAAGTTTGTTCACTGTTGAGAGTGTTGTGTAGAGGCTTATTTAAACATACAATATATTCTGTTGAAGACCTTATAGTGTTACAGCCAGTCACTGTAAACTAGAAGTAACAGTTTGCATTGGTTATAGTCATGGGGATGGTGTTCAAAAATATTTATTCACAAAAGCAAATATCAAACATTTTAGGTTAATTTGTTCATTTTTGAGAAAGTAAAGTTTTACTCAAGTTTCTTGAGTGCTTATTCTGTTACAAGTGAGCATCAGTATTCCAAGAGATCAGTGCATTAGGAATAACTAACATAGTGAGGACTTTCTTTAACCATTAGAAACATTAAGGACTGAATATCTGAAAGTCTTTAGTGTACCTGTAATTTTTTTTTTTTGCATTGGGATATGCATCAAAATTAAGTAAACGACAAAGAACATAGTGATACAATGTAGTAAGATGGCTGAAAGACCTTGGCACTAGCAGAACTTTAATGCTTTGGGATGAGACTTTAAAGTCTATCATTTACAGCTGAAATTTGCACTAAGCAGTATTAGCAGCAGCATGCAGTCCTTTTAGACATGCTGTGAGTTAAAAGTTACATTGTCAAAACATTGCTCTTTCCAGGCATTTAACTTCTTTGTAAAAGTCCTTGTCCTAAGTCTTAGCAGTTTCCCAGATTCTTATTTAAAAAAAAAACCCCTTTATATTTTTCTTAGTTAAGTAACAATTGTGAAAATTCAGTCAGTTATAGATTGGGTAAGAAGAAAGGCGACATTTAAAGTGTGTGCATGCCAGTTACTTATAAATACCCCATTCTTGCTGCAGTGATATCTCAAAGACTTATGAGCTCCAATTTCTGTCAAATACAAGGTTAGTCACTGGTTTGAGTCTTCAGGATGTTTCAGTAGTTGAATGGAGAAAAGTTTCAGTTTGTGATTAGAAGGTGGGGAAGAGTGAATAAAATAAATAAATAAATAAACATTATACATCTTCCAGCTTTCTTGAGCTGCTCTTTCAAAGATGTGGTAAAAGGATCTCATTGCTTCCCAGGACAGGGAAATCCTACTCAGTAAAACAGTTTAAATTGGAAATGCTGACTGTATCTAGGACACAGGTGTTAACCACTGAGTTCTGAAAATGAGCAGTTCATCATGACTATGAGTAGGTTCACTTCTAAGTAGACTTCAAAGCTGCTTATTTCACAAAAATAAATAAATACTAACTTGACTTCTGAATTATTTCTCCAGAGTAATTCCAAACTGTGTATCACCTGGTATGTAATTAATACAGAATATTGCTAACTAGTCATTATTTATTGATAGCTCCATGATTTGATTTTAATTGTGAATTCCCTTTTCTCCTATGGCAGCACAAACAAGTGTTTCTTTTGGAACACAGAAAAATTCAACTACCATGGGTTTGCACGAAAGAAAGGAAATCATTCCAGAATTCGCAAGGTTTATTCAGTCTCTACATTTTGCTTTAGTCCAGTCTCGTAGAGACACTACTGCAGATTTCAATGTTGTTGTGGAAAAGCATATAAATGAGTATTTCAGAAAACTCTATAGTGGCACTGGAAGAGAATTTATATTACGTGAGTATACATCACGGTTGGATGACAGAACAGATCTTTTTTCTGGTCCAAAATACAAATCTCATATTGACGGCTGCTTGCAAAACTATATTTTTGGTTGTGAGGCGTATCAGCTGCCTCTTTCTAGAGCTAAGGAACTGATGGAGAGAAACCGGAAACCTCAGCAGTTCAGTCCTGTCTCCGATTATGAAGCCACAGAAGACTACTCTGACTTTGCCAAGGCCAAATGCGGGAGGAGGATCCATGCAAAATATGAAGCCATTGCTGCCAAGCAAAAATTGCCTCCTTCTGGAGATTATGATACAGAAAGACTCAAAGAACTTATTAACTTAATCCAGTGCAGGAAAAAAAATGTAGGTGGGGATTCTGATTGTGAAGACCCCAGAATTAGAAGTGGTCTGAAAAGAAAGCTGGAAAAAGAGTCTGAAAGTTTGCACAAATACTTAAAAAGGAGTGAATCTTCAGAGAATATTTGCCAGTACGAAGGTAAGAAAGTCTTTATGTTTAGAGTTCTTTAAACGTTGTAATTTAAAGCATATTTAACATTTAATCTTTATAGATTGAATATTTTTTGCATGCTGTGGATATTTAATGCATGGTAGTTCATTTCAACATTGGCCTGAGATCTGTCAGTAGAGATGAAGTTTATTTTTCTGTAGGTTTCCTCTCTCTAGGAAACAAATTAACAGGAGTTGTCATGGAAGTTTGTTTTTGTTCTGCCTCTTCGGAAAGAAGGCAGACTTCCAAGAGTTTGCCTAGCTGTGGAGCTGTCCAAAGACTTTCTCATACAGAGTCCTCAGCAGACTTGGAACCATAATGTCTTTGTTGCAAAGTTTGACTTCAGGCTTTGCTGTAATTCTTTATGGCTCCAATACCCTATATAATACCTAAGAAGTTGGGATTGAAGGGAAGAAGCATAGTTAAGTTTTGAAATAGCCTGTAATGTGTGTAGTGGGACAAAGGAAACAACCTAATAGTATTGACTGAATTATTCTGTACATGACATTATTTATCCAAACCTCAGAAAATTATCACAGGTATCATGTGTGACTTGAGATCTGCCAGAAAAAAAACCCTGGCAGCTTTCTGTTTCCCTAACCCTTTTCAAGGCAATGATAGAAGTCTCTTGCAGAAGGGGGAAACAACACTTTCAGAATTCCATGTTTCAATATATGACAAGTGAGTTAGAGATTCATCACATACTTAAGGTAGATCATTAGCCTGTCTCATCCTGAGAAGAATAAATAGCTATGGTATTTACTCATCCAAGGGGATGAGTAGAACAATAATAACCCTGTTCTAGAGTTATGTTCAATATAAATAGGCATGGTCAAATTTTAGAACTACGCCTAGTGTAACATAACTTAAGAGGTTAGGCATTAATTTACTCCTCAACTCCTGGAGCAGCAGTGATAGAGAAGTAAATAACTGTGCTCAAACTAATCTTTTTCTTTCAACAAGTGATGTGAGTTTTATGAGGTTTCCATAAAATACATAGATCACAGTATGTGACTTCTACTAAAACATAAACTAGTGTGGTATTGAGTGACCTAAATAAAGGTCATTATTTATCTGGGAGAAAACACTAGCTTTAGAAACTGCCCTTTTATCAACATTACCTGTATAAGAATTTTTGTTAAAATATACATGTACAGTATGAATTGATGCTAAAGAGTGAAACTGGGGGTATGTGGTGGATGTTTGCGGGGGGTGGGGGGGAAGTCTGGTTTTGCTTTTATTTTAAGACTTAGTAATGGGATTACTTTTTCCCTCCTTGCCCTATTCTAAGGGGGCAGAACTTTGGATTCACCACAGTCTGTTTTCTCAACTAATTCTGGTCTTGGTGGACACGATGCTGACTTCAGGCAGCAAGATGTACCTGACCCTGCTGCTGCTGACACGGACAGCCTCATTAAAATGCTTTTAGAAACACTAGCTGCTGGACACTTGGATTCGTCATTGGCACAGTCTGTAAATCAAGCTTTAGCATTAAGCACTGATGAAATGGAAGAGGATATGGGACAAAAATATGAATATGAATCCATTCCAGCTCAGGATCATGAGCTTCCTGATACTGCTCAGGCTGAAAATGTTAATTTCAAGGACCCCCAGAGCCCAGAAATTCTGGAACCTGAGGAGCCATGTCTACCCTACCCTGTCAGTGTTGATCTACAGCTTCCAGATAATGAAGTAGGCTTTGAACACACACTACGCTTACAAGTAAGTGAAACTGCTGAGATGCTGACAATGAATGTACTGTTTTCATAAGTATTATGAGACTGAGTGGAAAAAACATTCTGATGTTTTACACAGGTAAGCATAGATGAGTACTAACTTCTCTGTGAAGAAGCTTTTCTGTTTGATAGGAATATAAATGGATTTCTTTCACTCTTAAATGTGTATTCCTGGTTCTTGATATCTACTCTTTCTGTAATAAAGTGGGAGCAGAGTTGCATGCCCAGTTCCCTTTGTGTGTGTTGTTGGTGCAGTGGTGTACACAAGTTCCAGGCAGACTTCTGAGAGTGCACAACTGCCAGAACACCCTTTGCAGAAGGCCCTTGTGCTTAGGGATCACAGGGCCCCAGCTGCTTGCTCCAGCTCATTACCCTGCAAAAGTGGTGGTTGCTCTATGATCACTGGTACTTGTACACAGAACCCAGTTTCTTAAATCATAGAGCAGGAAGGGGGTTTGTCCTACCCCTAACTTCTGTGCTGTTTTGCTTCTAACCATCTGGGAATGTGAGATGATACTGGATTGTCTGAGGGCCCAGTACTAGTTGCTGGCAGTGCCTCAGCAGTGCCAACATCACATGGCTTCAGTCACGTATCAAGACAACAGTCTAAAAAGGGTTGAGAAGCAAGGAGTTTTCCCCTTCTTTCCCCTTTGGCCCACCCAGCTTCTGTATTGTAAGGCATGTGCTCACCACTGCCTTAGTTACTTCTTCAGAGACTAGGAAAGTACCTCATGTAAACATTTCCAAGTTTGACTTGACTTCACTGATGGCAGAATTGCCAATGTGCTGGTGAACTCAGGTGCACTTATACTGCCAACTGGTCAGAATGTAAGAGCTTAATAGCCAGTAAAACCAAAAGAAGTTGTTTTGAGCTGAGTGTTTGGGTTGTTTTTTAGGAAGCAAGCACTGGAAGCCTGAGTACTTTTGAAGACTACAGTTCCAGTGCACCTATAGAACATGTTTATCACAGGCGACATCCCAACTCAAATAATACAGCAGAAGTTGGAATGCACTGGAAACTTATTCCAATTACAGGTAAGATGGGTTTAATTCCTCTGCTCCTACAGATAGTGAATGAAAGTATGTTCTAAACATTTGTATTATTTGTGGATCCCATTCTTGGGTCACATGTTGGTACACATGCACATCTATAGCCTGTGCAGTTGTTTCTGGTATTTGATTAATACAGAAACGTTCTGGATGAAAACAGATACCAGTGGAGCATATCGGTTTGGCTACATATTGGCATAATTTAGAAATGTAAATGCTTTAAAAATGGAAAAAAAAATATAGTTCTGAATGTGGAAGGTGAAGAAACTTGAGTGCTGCAGAAAGGATCTGAGGTTTGGGTTATGAGAGGCTTTCAGCACTCCTTGCAGCATCACTGAAGCTGTGTCAGTAATCACCATCAGACTGATGTCCTCCCTTTTTAAGCAAAAAAACTGTTCACAATTGTGAGATCAGACATGCAGCTTGCAGTTGGCAGTTAAGCTCCACAAGGTCACATGTGGCTAGAATAAGCTTCTTGAAAGTGAGGATTATAACCTAGTAGCAAGTGAAAATATTTGAATAATTGGCACACTGCGTAATTTCTATTTTGATTGAGGCAGCTCCTGTTGTGGTTGATGAGATGTTATCTCTGGGAAAACTACTTGTATTCTGCTTTTTCAGCAAACTTTGACTGTCTTGTTCCACTGTCTCAAGAGCTGTTAAATGTACTGTGCTTCTGTACCTCAGTAGACTGTAGCACTTGAGTCTTTGGATTTAAGTTGGTTGGTGGGGAAGGCACAACAATAATGCTGTTTTCGAGCTGTTTTGGAGGTTTTAGTGTATTAGTTGTGCATGATTTTCAAACATGAGATGATGATGAACTCTTCCTATCTAGGTCTGAAATCACCACAAGAGCCACTGGATGCCCTTCCTAATGACCCCCGGGTGATTAACAGACAGAGAAGTTCTGATGACCAGTTTCCATACTCTCCATTTTCAGACACACAAAAGGGGACAGCAGAAGATGGACATTATACAGGACAAGTGGAGAAACTTGAAAATCAGTATGAGCTAGCAGAGCACCCTTTTGCAGCTAAGCATTCCATTAGTGCAGTAATAGAAACAATACTGTTAGAAGAATGTAATCTCTTTGCACGAAAGATTCAAGATATTTTGCAGCAAAAGAACATTGCTTACGTTAGTGGCGTGTCCACACCAGTCTTCTCTGCCCGAGAGAGGATAATGAGACTTTCTAAAGACATAGGTTTACATGCATCTGTCCAAGAGTATATAGAGACACTGAGTGAAAAGTTGAATAGTGTCATTTTGGCTTCTTCATGCATTAAGCACACTCCACCAATTTATTCTAGTCCTGAACCATCAGAAGTGGGGAACAATACTGCAGCAAACCCTGTGCCTGACACGCTGTCTGTGTGCAGAGATGCTGACACAGCGCTGCTACCAGAACCACTGTGCAATAACCTGCTGGAAGATCTGCATTCCAGTGAACAGCCTTCATCAAGCCTGCCCCCAGTGAAGGAGAAAATGGATCATGTGAACACTAAACCGGAGGATCAGACCTCTTCCAGTGGGGATCTGATGGAGCCCCCAGAAAAGACACAGAAATCCCCGGAGAACTTAAACGTTTCAACTCAACCATCTTTTTCTAAGTTAATAAGCAAATTAAAACCTGAAGTATTTACCAGTTTGGTCAAAATTATTGAAGATGTACAGAAAAATACTGTCAAGTTTTATATTCATGAAGAGGAAGAAAGTGTTCTTTGCAGAGAAATCAAGGTAAATCTGTTCCAGTTCAACCTCTCTGTAGTGTCAGAGTGCCTTTCAAATCCAAATGTATGAAACTGGACTTAAAACATAAAGTATTCTGACATTTATTTCAAAAAAGGTTGACTTGTGAAACTGAATTGTGAAACTAGGCTGTCCTGTCCCGTTTCTTATTTGACCTTTTGAGGGAGCCTTGCTTATATTTAGCTTTTACATAAGTCTTTTTCTTGAACTGGAAAGCAGGACAGGCTGTAGGGTTGGTTCTTTCTGAAGATCCTGCCAGGGGGTGGCCTTGCAGAAAAAATAAGGGAAAAAATGTGATAGCTTACCATTTTGAAAAGAATGTATGAAAAGTCACTGTGTGTGCCTGTAGGGTTTTTTTCCCTTCCCCTCTAGTTAATAGTACAGTCAACTTTGGGAGATCACTGTTCTTCTGTAGTAAAATGGGTAAGTTGAAAGTGAAATAGTAAAAACTGGCTTTACTTGAAAACTCAGGCTATTACATAGAGTGGCAGTTGGCCATGACTGACTTGCTGAAACAGCCAGTCTATGTGTTGCTGCATCTTTCTGATGAACGTATGTGAGAGACAAAGAAGCCACTCCCTCTGAGATGCATCTGAGTGGAAGACTTCCTTGTTGTGGTCATCATCTGGGGATTGTTTGCACCAAACTACCTATTCACTTTTTTTCCCCATCTTCTCTTTCTGTGGTGATAGGAGTATCTTATAAAGTTGGGTAATACAGAGTGCCATCCAGAGCAGTTCCTTGGAAGAAGAGCTGATTTAGATAAACTGTTGATCATCATCCAAAATGAAGACATCGCCAACCTCATCCATAAGGTATGTCACACAGAAGTAAACATGTGCTACAGAAAGCTGTTGTTACTGATGAGATGAGCTCATTTTGAGCCAGGCTGCTTCCTCCTGACAGCACAGCCTTTAAACAGTGCCTCATGTTTAGTTGCTGTTTGAAGAAACAAAATGGCTGTGGTAAAAATGGTCTTGTTCATCATGTACCCACAGTTTCTTCCATCTCCACGCACGTGCTAATGCGTGTTTATTCTTAGTAGTTGTAAAACTGTACTGCCTGAGTAGTTCTCTTTCTAGTTCTGTAATGCTCTAAGGACAGGTGAAGGCAGCTCTCAGATGACCTTAAGTATTCCTGACAGTTGGGGCTTGTGAACTTGTGCTGGACAGAAAGTAAAATTATTCCAAGTGCTCAATTTCCATTTGTCTCATTCCTATAATGTTCCTGATGGAACACCTTTCCAGGTGAGAGAAAAAACAGTAATCCTTTGAAAATGTGTTTTGAAGTTTGGTGTTTAGCATTAGTAAGTACTAAAGTTCTGTAGTTGCTTTTTTTGTATGATCTTTGGTATACATCTGATTTTCCAATGTTTTTAAACAGATCCCATGCCTAGTAGCTTTGAAGAGGCTCTCCTGTGTCAGCTTTGCGGGGGTTGATAGTTTGGATGATGTGAAAAATCACACTTACAATGAACTGTTTGTGTCTAGTGGTTTTGTTGTGTCGGACGAATCTGTCCTTAATCCAGAGTCCATCTCTACAGGTGGGTGTGATGCTTCCTGAAGCTTTAAAACAGAGTAAAAGCCTGACATTTCAGACCCTGAGAGGTGCTGTGCTCACTGCAGTGAAGAATCAAGTCTTCTAATTTCTGTGATTTTTTTGGATAACTTCAGCTAATTCAGTCTCTCACTTCAGTGACCTTATTGAAGGACATGTGAACAGGGAGATTTTGTCTTAAGTTTGTATTACATTGTGTAGTTATGTACATGGAACCTTTTATTCCTTACTACTCAATCCATAAATATGTTAGGAAGAATATTGAAAACCTACATTTTTCCACTTTTTATTTGAAATTGAATAGTTAATGAAGTTACCATTTTTTTGAATACTTTAGCAATGTAGACCATGTATGACTGAGATCAGCTTTTAAATACCACTGCTGAGCACCTCACTTAGAGAAAAGCAACTCAATTTTGTGATACTGTTGTTGGCCTCTGCTCAGAAGACAACCTGAATAGTTGTGTGACTGTGCTGTGATGGGAACAGAAAGCAGCTTTATGTATATACTGAAGCAGTATTTTCAGTTTGCATACCACAAAATTTAACTTCTATTCAATATCTCCGTAACAGATAAACTAAAGCAGTTCTTAAAGTTTCTGGAGGCCCTCAATACCCCGGATGGGAAATGGCAGTGGAAAGTCCACTGCAAAATACAAAAAAAACTGAAAGAGCTGGCGAGGTAAGTAATGTTCTTCAGTACCACCTGTTAAAAGCTTCAACTTTCATTATGCTCTCCAAAATGCACTTAAGTAGAACTTACTCTTGTGTTTGTCTTCTAATATTTAGACTGACCTTAAATCAAGTATTTCTAACAGTGAGCTTTTCCCCCCATTGTAGGATGAATGCCAATGCCCTTAGCCTGCTCACCCTTTTGAACACCTATCAAAAGAAACACTTGGTTGAGATTCTGTCTTACCATAACTGTGATTCTCAAACTCGAAATGCTCCAGAACTAGACTGTCTTATCAGGCTTCAGGCTCAAAACATACAGCAGAGACATGTGGTCTTCTTAACAGGTAAACCCCAAATTTGTGAATACCTCTTTCCTCTTTTTGATAACAGGTGCTAAGTATTAATAAAAAATCTTCCATGTGTTTAGAAAAGAATCTCAAACCACACTCGAGTTATGTTGATAATGGAATAGTGGTTGCTGCTGTTGATGACTTCATGCGTAATTTTAAAAGCCTCGTTGGGTATCACAACTCGGTTACGGAGCAGAACTGCCTTCCTGCCTCCGATGCTCACCAAAGACAATCAGGTAACGTTAAACACACTTAAATTTTCATTGCCAAACTACGTGTGTGGGGTGGGAGTCCTTTAGACAGTGTGCCTTGACTATTGTCCATGAACATTGCAGCTGACAAGGAAAACCCAACTCTCAAGCTACTCTTATTCTATTCTAAATGATGGGGGAAAGGCAGCTGGGATGGAGCACCAGAGATCTTACATGCAGAAAGAAGGACAGGCTAACATGGTACTTGAGGCACTAGACAGAGTAGTGTAACCATCTATTCAGGAGAAGGATAAACTCTTGTCTACTACCTACCTTTATCTACTTGTAGTAGATAAACTGTACTGAGATGTCAGTAATTGTACTCCTTTAATTGTCTGATTGAATACTTACCTGCTGTGTAACTTTAGATGCTGTTTTGACATTGCCCCCTTTGGAGCTGGGAGTTGGGATTTCCCAACACTAAATGTGAACACAATGTGCAGAAGCTTTTAGCACCGGAGTAACTGGACACTCCCCCAGAGGGTTAAGTGTGTATGTTGAGTAAGTGAACACGAGTGGCAGAAGACCAAGACTTAAGTGCTATTGGACTTGCAGACCTGAAGCGTAACTCGCTGTGAGTAGTGTATGGCCTTTCTAACCTAAGTTTCTATTTCAATAGAATAGGACTTTCTCTCTCTTTTAATATAGTTCTTGTAGAAAAGGATGAAAAGGATGAGGAGGACATGTCTCTGGATTCAGGGGATGAAATATCACAAATAGAAATCTGCAGTGATGCCTCTAAGTATGATACTCATGTGGAAACTTTGCAGACAGAGGCCAAGGGCCCACATGGAGTAGACACTAAAGCAAGCTGCTTATCAGTTACAGAGTTATCTCCCGAAGCACCAATTGGCCTGGTGGAAAAGACTTCTAAAAGTGACTTGGAGGAGAAACAGCCAATTACTCCCGTTTCTACAAAATGCTCTGCTGAGGGAGAAAAACACAATTCAGTTGAACAAACTCCTTTCAGTAACTTCCCAGTTTATTGCAGACAATTAAACATGTCCCATCAATTCAGCCACCTGAATGTACTCACGCATCAGACTTTTCTGGGAACAACATACCCAATTTCTTCTGCAAATCAAAACCAAGAAGGGAGCAATTATTTTCTATCTGCCTACAGTCAGAGCATGGATACAGAAAAGTCCTCATCACCTGGTGGCTGGGATAGCAGATCTGATTCTTCCAGGCCATATTCAGAACAGAAATAAACTCTTAAGTCTCTTTTTCTAAGTTGCTGTGGACTTCTCTGTTTCTAAAATGTTGGATTAACAATTTCTATTTTATTCTGGAACAAAATGTTTCTTGTTATCTCAAATGTTTCCTTGTTCTATTTAAATTCCTGATGGCTTGTCCCCGTTGGAACCATCTGAAAGTTTAAATAAATATATATATTTTTTAACGTTTACTGTACTTGAATTATCTTGTTTGTTGGCACTTTTAAGTTTCTACATTTGTATTTGACCTGTTACTTGGGCTTCAGTTTGTTTTAATGTAAAACTGAATGTTTGCCTAAATATGTGAAAGAGCCAGTTGTTTCCTTTTTTTAACTGTAAGAGTATCCAAGTCACTTTTCTTTACATAAATATTAATGTATTTATTTGACATTGACAAAAATTTTGTACAATGTTTTTACATAGCTCTAAGGCAGTGTAGTTATTTTCATGACTATATACTGGATTTTGGGTAAATACCTCAAGTAGAGTAACTAATGGTGCGGTTCCATTACAAAAATCAAATAAACTCTTAATGCACAAGGGACTTGCTAATACATTGCATTGTCTGTGGTTCTTATATTGATTGCAAAGTAAGAAACACCCAAACTTGGTTTCATGCACAGCAATTATCTGTGTTATTTTACTGCAGCAGCATCAGTGTCCTTACAGCTTTTATCTGGCCATTGTAATTACTGTAATGAGAGGACAAACCTGGGCTTAATGACTTCGGGAGTTCAATTTGCATTAGAAAAACCTCAATCCTTTCCCACTTCAGCTTAATGATTCCTGTGGCTTTCAGGGTTTTTTTGGGTTTGTTTTGTGAACATTGGCATAAGAATTTTATCTGTTTCTGAATCCCGTCCTTTTTAATTTCACATCTCTCAGTTATAAACTCCCTCCTGCCCCCAAGTGTCTTAATTGGCTCATTTTGTACATCATCCTCTGGTTCAGGTTTCTGGAAAGCAGCAGCTGACAGTCAGGTAAGGAGGTGTGGAGTCTCCAGACAACCTTTGTCTTACTCTTTCTTACTCTTACCCTTTTACTGTAGTGCTGGTTTTGCAGAACTCTTGTCTCTTACTGCTCATCTTCAGGTTGTCCAGAGTCCTGAGTTTGGGGTGTCTTCCTGCTCGTAATCTGATTTTAGTACTTTTGTGTGGGATGTGCTGTTTGGTACCAGATGACAGTGTTTGAAACTACGTGTTTCTAAATTCACAAAATTAGTTAGGACAAATATGGTTGGTTAAAAAAAGAGCAGCTTTTAAAAAACAGATAAACAAACCCCACAGACTCTTCCCTAAAGTTGAAGCTTTCCCTCTGTTAACAGTTTATTTATTTGTTCAAATTAAGAACAAACCAGTACCAGACTGTAGTGTGGCAGTTGTTATTCTCCCCCCCAAACATGGCAAATAAGTAACCTTTCTGGAAAAAACTCCCTTGTATTCACTGTATCAGCCTAAAAAGTGGCTGAGTATTTAGGTACAAGCAGTTTCATATAGTTTAAAATACCAAAAACGAGTACCCAAGCCATTCAGAATACATCTTAATCTTTTTATTTATCAAAATACACACACTGAGTTCTACAAAACCCTATAGAACAGTTATCTTCTGTGTTTGGGTGGTTTGTATTAAATTGACATATGTCTTGAAGACCATTTTGGACAGATACACCACCATTAGTTTAATGTACCTTCAATACAAAAAGTAACGTGACCCTGTGATCTATCAAAATTCTCATAATTTAAATTTTGTAAAAAAGCTAGAGATGGTTCATAATTAATTACAGTAACAAAGTGCTGTGCATTTTCATTTTAAGAATTCAGAACATTCATATGTACCTCTCAAAATGGTGGAATGAAGTTCTCTTGAGCTACAGGGGGAATCAGAGTGTTCTCCAACTCCTTCTGCTTCTGCAGGAGGCCCTGAAATAAATGAAATATAAACGTGGACGTTCTGTCTTCCTCATGCACCCAGAACTAATGATGTGTCACTTTTTCATAGCTGAAAACAATCTACCTGTTGGAAGCTCAAGTGCTTTCCAAGCACATACCTTCAGAAAAAGCAGTACAACCTCATGCACTCAGTGGAGAGGGAACTTCTGCAAAAGACTTGAAGTGTGATTGGAGTGGAAGTCAGTGCACTTTCCAGGGATGACCATGCAGAAGGAAAAAGGACTTTTCTACTGTAAGAAACAAGCTCACTCCTTTGTGCACTGTCTCTGCATTTGCATATTCCTCTGTTTTGTATGAAGCTGAACCCCAAACCCTGATGGGGATCACTGAACATCAGTGATACCCAGAGATCAAGGGCAGCATTGCCGTTTGAACCAGACCAGTGTCAGATGTTTCAGGGTATGTATATCTACTGTCAAAAAGTTCAAGGTTCCTGCTTTGCTAATGGCTCTTCTAAGTACTAAGATAATGGAGAAAATCTGTAATAAAAACCCCTACTGGAAACGTATCCTTGTCTATTAAGTAATACATGACATACTATGTCAAGTCTGTTCATAAATTTAAAATGTCTTTTTACTGTAATTAACAGGATCATATATATTGATACATCTGGCCCCTTGGTCTCCATCTATTTTAGACCTGTCAGAAATAATTTGGTACCCAGGAAGTTAAAAAAGAAAAAGATAAAATTTAAACGGTATTTTTCTCAGTTACGAGAGCCTTCTCAAAGCTAAGGGGTACAGGCTGCTGGCACAGCTCAGTACAGACCTAATGCAAGGTGGCAGGTATTCCAAGAATTCAGAGACATATTCCTGGCAGCACTGAAGCAAACAGCCTGTTAGACTTAACTTTGCATCCTTCAAAGGCAGCAGCTGCCTCCTTTCAATCCCTTGATGAATTGCTGTCTAATTAATCAGCAGCATGTGCTATGACTAGTAATGGGTCAGTGTTCTCAGACCCTGTGTCAATAATTACTTCTATTACAGTGTTCCTTGCATTTAGTAGGATGTTAAAAAAACAAGTCATAAAATAAACTGCCCTAAATAAAGCAAGAGCTGAGAAACAAGTAACATTGAAAGCTGACAGTTCAGTGTTTATCACTTGGTTTGCAAAGGTAATAGAAGGGCCTGGAGACCAGTAATGAGGAGTATCTGTGGAGGGACCAGCAGTGAGCTCTGTCCTCCCACACCACTGTTGCTGGCCAGGTGGCTCAGCTACTGTAGGCTACTGGTAAGTGGCTTTATTGCCTCTGGAGCAGGAAGATGCTCTGGTATGTACTGACCTGGTGTGGGGGGGTGCTCTCCTTTTTCTTAAACCTTGGCCCTTCTTTCCACAAATAATTCACTTTGCTGGGCTTATCCACTGATGTTCAAATACCATGAGGAAAATTAAGTCTGTTGCTGGTTCCTATTACTGCTGTCACCTGAGACACAGGCACAGACTTGCTGTCTTGTAATAAATGGAACAACAGAGGCCGTCCCTTTGGCAGGGGAAGGCTCTCTATATTCCCTAGTGTCTTCCATGGGTCAGACAGTTCCTCTGGGCTGTTCCACAACAGCCCAACCGTATTTATGTATCACTTGGGCTGAGCGTGGATTCAAGGACTAAAGACTGGTCATATTCTGTGAATTTCTCCAGACAAAAGAATGCTAAAGAAGGCTGGCCCAGTATGTTGTGAGTATATCTAAATATTCTAAAACTATCAATCCACTATATATATGTGTATATAAATACAAAAACCAGGACTAGATTATCTTCTGAAAGAGAAACCTCTGCTCTTTGTCTGAATTATATTTCAGACAAAATACTGCACTACTCGTTCTTTCTCAGTGAAATAACTCATGTAAAACAGGTGTCATCTGTAGGAGTACACAATACTTAGGTACACAAACATACTGAACTGCAGCAGTTCCTGTCCTCAATGCACTCTGCAGGTGGCAGGGTATTTAAAAAAACCTCCATATGTTTTAAGTTAACTCTCTTGGAGAACCAAGATCCATTGAAAGACTAACCTTACCATTACTCTTTAGCCACTGTTAAGACTTGAATATATACTATGCATCAAAAATGTAAAACGCTTTAAATATCCAGGCCTCACTAAGCACAAGGATCAAATTGTGCTTTGAATCTGCCTTCAGTCTTAACCAAAATGCCACTGGTAAATGAAGCCTGAATACAAAATGCTTAACAATCATAGAAATTTAACAAAAATGTTAATGAGCATTGGGGAAGGCCAGATCCAGTCAAATCCACCTGGGAGCTGTTAGAAACTGTGTCACAGCTTTTCTTACTCAGGTGGGGAGAGGAGAGTTAAGACCCCTTATTTTCACAAGGAATTTACCTCCAGCTGAAGCACAACCTGTGCACGGCATTACATCTGTCTTGCTAAAGCACAACAGGTCATCAGTAGCATTAACTACTGATAATTTTATTGTACTTCAGTCTGTCAGATTTTCTTCCTTCCATTTTGATCACACGAAATTTTCCTCCCTCAAGGAAAAGAAAAGTAACTAATGCTGCCAGCAATAAAGTCCTTTTAGAATGGACCATTCAAAACTGTAAGGGAAGATAGTGGTAGATGTTTATCTTCAGTGCTCTTCGAGAACAAAACGCAGACTAAAAGTAAATGCGGTTTTTTGTCTTGCAGTCCTGTCAGGCCATTTAGAAGCACAAGAGAGAATTGCTCCCGTGCCTGTTCAGACCTGCTGGGGGCCACACCTTGTTGCCAACAGATGGAGTATCAAATTCACTCGTGTTTTAGTAACTAGATGCCACTACCACTAACTTACTACAAAGAGAACAATGTATACAAACATACACAGGCTTTTGTCTCAGGAGCTCCTGTGTCTGTAGTAATTAACTTTAATTTTCTTTTCAGAAAATCTAGCTGATTGGCAAATTTGGAATTTTCTTTTTACATGCTAACAAATAGCTGTTCTGGAAGGATTTTTTAAATGTTCACACTTCCAGCTTGCAAATATACACTGTTTTTCCAGGACTGACATCCCTTCGGCACCAACCCCACTGCTCTGCTGGGACCTGCTCACCAAGGAATTACTGAAGGGAAACTTCATTAATAAGGTTCTAGTGTGGTGTTAAAACACCGTTCTTTTGAAATTGATAGATTCTTACTACAGACAACCCTGACTATAGAAACAGAGCCATTTCTCTTGATTTCAAGTTTTCTGAGGCACTCCATTGTTTATAGTAATCTAAGAACTAAGGAGTCCGTAGTCTGCCTCTAAGGACTGTCCAAAGGTGGAAGCAACACATGAAAAGCAAAATTATTGAGAGGGAACAAAAGTACAGAACAGGACCCAAAACAAATTAGATGATGGAAAATGAATTCAAGATTATGATATATAACAGTTTGCACTGTTCATTTTTTACTTAAGTATGTATACACATGCATGTTTATCCAGTAAATTTTTGCTTACCTGCCGTAATTTAGACAATCCTTGCAGAATTGCTTGTTGTCTCTCTCTAACTACATCAGGATTCAGAAGAGGATCTCTAATGTGATCTGAGCTAAAAATCTGTCGTGGCATTTGGTAAGAATCTAGAAGTAAATGTATATCAAATCAGTTAACAATACTCTTTATTAATTTTGTTTCAATTTTGAAACAGTAAATTTTCACAGTTTGTGAAAATCAGGTTTTGGTTGCCATCAAGATTATAATCACTATTTGTAAGTCAAACAACACTTAGATTCCTAAACCGCAATCTATATACAGTAATGCTGGAGAAGTGGAATCACGCTCCATTAAAGGTAAACAAACAGACAAAAAAGGCAAGGAAAATATTTTTCTGTTGCCTTTTTGATTTTTTTTAAAAACTTTTTTTGTGGTTGGTTTGTTGGCTTTTTTTTAAGAGAGTATCACTTGGTTGCACAGCCTTTGTGTAAAGTGCTGCCGTATGCACAGATTACTGCAAAATTCAGTAACAACAAACATCAAATTGGCTAAACCTGCAGCACTTCAACCTAAATCACTGCAACATCTCCTCTATAGAGATCATCTCAGTACCGTGGAACTGTCGATACTGTGGGTCGTGTGTTGAAGGTCTGGTCACTGGTGCCTCTGGGTCAAGATAATACACTTCGTTTGTTCGGACGTAGGGGACAAACTGTGCCGAGGGAGGCCTTCCAGGCTCTGGGGCAGCAGGAGGGGAGCTCCTCTGCTCCACATCTGTCTTGGTATTTTTCTCTCTCCTGCTACTGTTGTTATGCACCAGGAAATGAGAAGCATGCATCTGTCTTTGTTGTACTTGGAGTAATCTGTTCTTAACTGCTGGAACGGGTGGCGATTCAGATCTGTGTGGAAAAACTGCAGTTCAAAAAAAGCCCAAACAGTATTTGAGTAATGTAATTAATTTTCTCAAATAGCAGAGGAATGCTCAGAGGACAGGACTTTTTGTTCATTTACTCTGCTTTCATATTTGCAGTCTGCCTGCTCATGTATTTTTAATAGTAGACCATTAGATTTATCTAAATTCTTTTAAAAGGTTAGGAAAGAAAAGCAGGTATATTTCACTATTAATGTATTTTTATGTTTCATTAATGCAGAATAATGGCATACCTTTCTTCATTCAAGTGATTCTTATGAAATTGTTCTTCCTAGGAGAAAACAGAGTCAAAAGTAAACCCAAAAATCTCCATGCTTTTTACATTAACAGCTTCAATTTTTCAAAACAAGTTTGTTTTGAAATTCCAAAAAGACTGTTTTTGACCTGGGTTCAGGAGAAAGGTATTTATCAAAGATTTGCATTAAAGAGACTTGTAGTGTGTATGAACTAAATTAAACAAATTGCAAGAAGATTTTCTCCAATTTTCTATGTCTTAGTAGCTCTAAGCACTAACAAAAATACTATATATACATATATAT
>VXBX01002340.1:153612-165296 GCA_013400415.1 Scytalopus superciliaris | reverse complement strand
AAAAAAAGGAAAAAAAAAAAAAGGAAAAGCACTCAATCACACTGTTTCTATAAAGTGTGGTTAACAAAACAGAACATAACACATTTTGTACAACAGGAACATTTGAAAACCTCTGTTAGAGAGCTACAATACAAACAGCACTTAATTCCTTAAATGGCAATACAAGTCTGTCTTGCTTAAAATGCAAGTCAGATCATGGATTATACTGCTGATCCATATGTGACCAGCAAAAACATATTGCTACTACATTTTCAGAAAGAAACCACAAACACCAAAATTTATAAAGTAAAAAAAAAAAAAGGTTTTGAAAAACAAAGAAGTAAGTTAACATAGATTCAGGCTTTTTGGTAGTGTTTTTTCCAATTGCTATTACTATTCCATCCCATGAATTTTCTAACAGTACTGGCACTGCTTGTTTGAGGGGTCAGTACCCGCCCTGCCACACTCTCCTGTTGTGTCATTATTCTCTCTCTAGTAACAGGAACAAGTGGCTCCTTTTACACTGTCCTACATTTACCCACTCCCTTTTTTAATTCTGAATAGTAGCAGAATCAATGTGCTTTGGGCAGAGAGATTAATCTCCTGCTTCCTATTTTCAGCTAGACAGGCCTATTATAAAATAAGCCTTCCTTCAAAATCTCTTCCACCCACAGCAACTACCACTGCCACCCTAGCAAAGTACCTAAAACTTTTGGAATGGTGACACACTGGGTGTAAATCTCTCTTCTGTATCACCCAGGCTTATCTTTTTGCAATTGGGACATTCCAATAAATCACTATTAAAACAGGCCTTTGTTTTGTTATAGGTACTGAGGTTTTTCACTTCTGACTGAAAGAACTGTTTCCCCAGAGGGACTGAAGAATGAATGCCTCAAAACTTGTATTCTGCAAGAAAATATCTAACATCATGTAAACTAATAAACTTTCTGGGAGTCCTTTATTTAAACAAAAATTCCCTTGTGTCAGGTAAGTTTAACACCTGTTTAAAAAGAAGAATGAAAATCATAGTTCAAATAATAAGAATTCAAGCTACTCTTCCTCCTGTCCCTTGGGTTTTGTTCCCTTTGAATACTCTGTGATACAGAGGCAGATCAGATAGCTGAGAATTCTAGTTTATTCTTTTGCATGCCTGTGGTGTAATATGCAGAAAAGTTCAGAGTATAACAAAACACCTGAAAACACAGGTGTTGAAGCAAAGGAGAATAAGTGCCCATTAACCTTCTTTCAGCCAGGGGTTGGGAGTCAAAGTACCGGGGAGTTGTAACTGCAACCCTCTTCCCACAGCACAGCTATCCAATTAAAAACGAGGCACTAATGAAGGAACCTTTCACAGCTGTGCTCCCTTCACAGCTGCAAAACTCAATTTACAAAGGAAACCTGATGCCTTCAACAAACTAAGAAAAAGACAAGACTCCTGTTGTGTAGGTACTTAACCAACCCTGGCAACAAGGGAGGGTGGGTAGGAAAGCTCTATTCTAGTACTTCAAACTGTTGCATTAAAATGATGAATTGCTATCTAGGAATTCTGTAACTGCTGTAAATGCTTCAGCTGGGAGTAAAAACTGTACCCTTGTAATCCAGAAGGCCACAGGCCATGAAAATTCACATTCATCAACTTTTGGTAACCAGGATTCTTACTCACTAATAATATAAAACATCTCATGATGGGAAGACAGCTGGTGAAAGATAAAATCCTGCGGTTAGAGCTGTGAACAGTAATTTGGGATTCTAGCACCAATACAATTTTACTGCATATTTTTTAACTTCAAATAATAAAGTCCTTGAAAGAGTGTGTCAGTATCAGGTTGTATAAGAATGCAGAGAATTCCATGACCTTAAAAAAAATAGTCAAGATAGTAAGAGGTAAAGGAAAGAAGTCAGCTTCTACATAGTGAAACTTCAGGGGTAAAACATCTATTGACCACAGTGGCCAACAGGGACAGTATTAAAAGTCTCTTCAGGTATTCCACCTGCAATGCAATTTTAGTGGCCACACTTTCCTTCTAGACCCAGCATAAGAGACCTATATTTGACAGCCTGGAAAAACCAAAGTGTAAACACGATAAGGCTGTTTTCTTTAATACCTTCTGGAGAAAGGTATTTTAACTTTTTTTAGAGTTCCATGAGAATGTATGTGTACTAAAATAGTACTTCTAGAAACAGGATTTAAACATCACTGTGGCACACTGTACTTGTCTATAACTTCCCTTGTTTTTTCTCATCTCCTGTAGTCTACGCAGAATTTCTTTTTACAGAGTGTGTAGCCATTGTCTCTGCACCACCTTTTATACTTGGTGGGAAAGAAAAAACAGTATAGCAGTATCACTGGCTTCATCTCTGCAGCAAGCAGTCTCACACACCACACCAGACATAGTCTGTTCTGTCACCAAAAATACTAGAACAACTACTGGCTGAATGTTCAGGAAGTCCTTTCTTATGGTGAAAACGTGGACGAGCTGCAGATAATGACATCTTTGTTGCCACTTCACTAAGTCTGTGATTTCATCTTCTATTTCTTAGAACATACATGTAGAGAAAAACTTCTCATATTCAAAAAAGTCCCTCTAAACCACAGATACCTTTGATAAATTAAGCTTTTCTTCTATTTTTCTTAGTTTGGCTTCTTCCTTCTGTTTGTCCAACTCTTCAAGCCACTTCTTCTGTTGCTCATGCTTCAAAGCACTAAAAGGTCGTTCCTGTGGCACAGCTTCCTGAAATAAGAGAAGTGCTACTCTCTTGTACAAAAACTTCAGTCCCTTGTCTAGCCATACAACAAAGACTTGGCAGAAAACTTTGCCTTCAGTTAGGAAGCATAAGTGGGCTTTTCTCTAGCACCAAAAAAAAAGAATAGAAGTTTGTAACTGTAGTGTCTGACTGCTGTTAGACAGATGCTAAATAAGCCAATCTTTGAAAATTATTATAACTTGAACCATCACTCCAGAAAACCTTACTTAACTGCATCATGAATAAAAATCCCTTCCTTCTTCCTGTGGTTCACTGCTCAGTCTGTGTTCCACATAGATTCAGCACCACAATCTAATTAGCAGTAATCTGTCTCAAGTAAATTAGTTATCATCTTTATTCTTCTGTTTCTGCTTCTTCATGAATGTCTTTATTATTTAACCAACTCCACTGGCACAGAGCACTTTCAATGCCATCTGACAAAAAAACCACTTTTAATCACTGCCTAAACACAACCAAAAACCTACTTCTTGAACATTCTGCCATCAATATCTTTCAGTTTTGATAGGTTCCAACTTCTCTATTTCTTAAATACATAGTTAAAAATTAATACTTCATGTCACACCTCTAGTACTGTTCTCCACACCAGCCTTGAAAATGCTCAGTCTTCAAAGCATCAATATTTTGATAAACATTCACTTAGACACTGTTATTTAGATAAGAGCAAAAACGTGTAGTGAGTTCTGCTTTAAAAGAGCTACTGGAGACAAACATGTGTTGTCAACAAATAAGTAAAAAAGCCTTGTGTGCAATTGAAGATCTTACCCTGGAAACAAACGCTGTGCAACTGCCAGCTGGAAAGTCAGAAGGACTGAAATCAGAAGACTGCCCAGCTGGAGCTCTTGAAACATTCAGTGCAACTTCATCAGCCTCTGTGGCTAAAGCAGCTGGACAGGCACAGTTGTCCTCAGTGGCATTGACTGAGTCAGCAGGAAACACTGTCTGCAAAGAAAAGGCTCATTTAAAGACTTTAGTTAGCTTACCTGTTTTGTTTGTATTAAACACCCTTTAACAAATGATAAACAAGTAAATTATACTTCTAGAAGCTACTCTTCATTAAAACTTGTAACTAAGCTTCTTGTATCCAGTATTTCTTAATGTTGATTGAAACTAATTCTTATGGGGTAGTCCTAACTTTGCTAGGAATGCTGAATATCCCACAAAAAAAAAGCAATCTGTTTTTGCTGTAACAACTGACAGCAGGTACAACCCTGACTTCTGTTTAACAGCAATCAATTTTACTGGAGAAGTTTCATGAATATAATGTATTTATCTGGCAGTGTTTTTGGAGTGACAGTTGACTTTTTAAAAGGCAGAACAAAAGTCATATTGCTATGCTCATTATTATGTAAACAATCAAATGTATGTGAGAGGTCATCAACAATGTAAATAATTATATAACCAGGAATTACATTTGAGGCTATTTCTCAGAACAGAACTAGAAAAGATTTATACTTTTTAGTCAGGAATCAAAATGGAAGGCCAGGAATGGGGTTGCCCACGCTACAACTATCTTCACTGCAAAGCTACAAACTGGAGCTATAGCCAAGTGTGGAACAGTTTGCTGCAGCATTTCATGTCAGGAAAGAGCTTAAAGTCACTGATATTGGATTCAACTGGATTCATGTAGAAGAGAAAATCTTGTATTAATTATAAGTTAAACTGTTCTGCAACAGTGCTGTGGAAACTGTGCTCTTCTATGTTTATTGACAGCCTTACCTGATCTGAATCAGCTGTTTCCACTTTCTCTTTATGGATTTTATTATTGCCAGGTTTGGCCCAGAAATATCCCATCTCTCCCTCCAATGTTTCTTTCAATTTCTTCTTCAGTGCTACCTGTTCATCTTACAGAAAAACAAAACCAAACTCTAGTAAGAGTTCCTAATAAAAATGTTTAGCAGCTAAAAAAAAGGCAGCAATGCACACCTACCCTGCCATCTGGACTATAAAATGGACACAAGAGCAATCTTATCTGACCAATCAGTCCAAACATGACTTTGCTCTTAAAGAGAATGGCAGCTGAGTCTCTGCCCAGAGAGGTAACTGGGGAGTCTCTCTAAAAGGTGAAAAAAACCTGAAGGCTTAACAAATTCCCAGGGAAAGAGAGTGAACCAACAAATAACCAACTATATAAATTCTCTCCATTTTATTATACCAGTCCTGGACTACTGCAATATTATTAAAACCAGTGGAGCTACACATGGAAGCTACTGACAAATGCAGAATTAAACCCTGAATCCAAATGGTATAAATCCAAGTTGAAACCAAAACACAGCACTCCATGAGAATCATAAAAAGCTTGATTTAGCAGGGAGAATTTCCTACTGCGTTAAGCATCTTTAGTTTTCTGCAGAGATTCCCCTTGGCTGCTGACGGGGCAGGACTGCAAACTGTTCCAAGTTCAAGCTGCAATTTGACACATTTAGTCCTGCTTGTAGATTAGGCTGGCACTGGTTCCATTAAAACCCAAGTGAATTTGTTAATGATAATGGCTACCAACTACTGTCAGAATGTGACAAAATCAGTGCCAGGTAGCTCCTAAAATACAAATCATACCAATATATTTACTTGATACAATATTTAACTGGTAAAGAAGCACTTTTGCAAGAATTTATAGATAATCTTTGAATAAAATTTTGAAATTCAAGAATCTTAATCTGTCATGGAGACTAATGAAATTATGTACTCTTCGGTTTGTAGCAACTGCACTGGTATAAGTAAATTTAAAAGAGTGTAAGCAATACCAAGTTTCTTGGCATCCTGAGTGTAATAAAAATTGATAAAAAAATATGTTCTATACATCGTAAGTACCTAATTCCTTCTTCCATTGGGTCTTTTTGAATTCCAATAAGGCTTTTGCCCCTTCTCTTTCACCCAAGGTACTAAATATGTCAGCAGGTTTCCATGAATCCTTTCTAGAAAAAAGGAGGGAGGAAAACAAGAATTTTACCTAAAAAGCCAATCTGTTAATTTTAAAAGGTAACTTTTTAATTAGTATTTATAACCAATCTTAATGTTAATAACAACCACAATACAAATCTTTACTGGAGACACAATTTTTGCAGACAATAACACAAATCTACCTACATAACTTTCTGTCCTGGCCGTGGCTGTGCTTCCTGTTTCCTGCTTGAATCAGAGTTTGCTTCGTCTGGAACTGATGAAACTTCACAATCTTTTTGGGGTGATGCTACAATGTTTTCCTCCAATACCTCATTAGCAGCTGTGGTAGAACATAAATATATATATATATAAAACAAATAAAAACATATGATTACTAAACTTTCTTCAGCACCGAGTAAATATTTTGACAACAGCAGAAACTTGCAAATTTCCCACTATTTAACAAGGTATTTTCAGCCCTGTGTTAAGGCACGTAAGTTAGAACTTCACAGGGTATTTTTAGAATGCCAGACATACGGTAAACACTTATTCTTGGCTAAGGGCTCAGGCTTTGGGACTCTACTTAATTGCAGTGTCTTGTTCCTGGGGGCAAAGAGCTGACCCCCTCCACAGATCCACCAACAGGAGCAAGGATGCAATAATGCAGGAAGATACACAACAGTTCTTATGCTTCTGAGTAGAAGAATTGGGGAGGGAAAAAAATACTACTCAGCAGTAAAATTACAGTTAAGCAAAAAGATACATGTACATCTTTGGGCCAGAGGAAAATGGCAGAACTGCTCTTGAGACACAGCAAGACCTGAACTCTTCAAAAAGCAGAAGGGTCTGTCTCTTGAGGCAGTGATACAGTGCAATGCTATACCTTCTCCCCCAATATCAGATGGTTCTTATTTTGCATGAAATATTGTCAGAATTGCTTGCTGGTTTGCTCTATAAAGTACTGGAATACTATCAAACAGCCCTTAGTTTTTACTGTTAAAATTTTCAAATGCTTGATTCCTAACAGCAACAGACAATTTTGCAGCCATAACGGCAAACAGTATTTTGCATGAGACCATTAAACATAAGAGTAACATCTCTACAGCATGCAAATAAATTAGCAACCCAAAACTAAGCTTTCCCATTTTGCTCTGTTTCCGTGAAATGAACATATTCAACAGTCAGCATCCTACCCGTTTCCTCTTGGTTTTCATTATGAGTCTCAGAGATGCTTCTACTTCCTTCTTTAACAATCATCAAAATCTGTTGGAGCTGTTCTTGTGTTAAACACACCAAGCTTGTGAAGTCTTCAGCTGATACACATGGGGTTTGATGTTTCTGTTTAGCTTTTTTAACAGTATTAGGATCCTCTGAATCAGGATACCTGTTTGTGCCATCCCTTTGGAAAATCAAAGTGTGTCCTTTAGTTCTGGCTTCATGTGAGGAGTGTTTAGTGACTTGCAGTTTTTCACCTTTTGTCATTGATAAGCTTGACTCACTCCTTGGTTTTGCTAAATTTTCCTGCTTGATACAAGCATTTTGTGATGATCTCAGGACATGCCCAGTGTGCCTTGTTCTCAATGCCTGTTTAGGTGCTTTGGCTTTATTCCCCATCTGTTAAAGCAGAAGTATTCCACCATATATTAAATAAGGAAATAAAACTGTATTTGTAACAAATGAAAACAAGATTGAAGCAACAAGTAAAATAAGTGTAATTTTTCTTCTGTTACATCAGTATAAACTAACTCTATAAGCTAATGAAGTATCTTAATGAGTACCAGGAATACCCTGGAAGAGAACACAGCACCCGAATTTGAGTGTTGCAAAACAACAGCATGAGTAACAACTTTATGTAGCATGACATTTAAAAGAATTAATAAACCTTAATTCTGCTTTACTTTGGTGTTTCTGAAGCCTGGCAAACCTGAAACAGGTATGTTTTCACCACGCAGCCAGCACTATTTCCATCTCGATTTCTGCATTCTGTACTAAAGTTTTATCCTTTCCAAGGTCCTTGGTGTATACTTGTAATTATTTCCCATGCATCAGGACCTTTTTCTGCTTTCTGTCCTTCCCAAACCCACTTCACATCCCTATTTTACCAGAATTCCTTTAAGGTCTCTGAAATTTCTGACTCAGATGACTCTCTGTGCTGCTTTAACTTCTTGGCCAAGTAAACTAAAGCATTTTGCAAAGGTATGAAAATAGTCACAGAACTTTGAATTAATCCTTTTTAACAGCTGTTATGAACTTGAGAAGTCACAGAATATCTCAAGTTAGAAGGGACTCATAAGTACATAGTTCTCTTTCATAAATATCATTGATTACAAGTATTTAGAGAGTTCAAATGAATTTCAAATTTCTGTGTTAACAAATTAAATAGTTAATCTGTGTATTCTAATAATTTTTCCACTTACCTTCATTGCAGGCTTTGATTTGTCTTTTGGGAAACAAACACAAACATATGAAAGAAATATTTAACGACAACTTCCTCCTGAAAAACAATCTTCAGAAATTAGTAAACCGTTATATTCATCCGATTTTGTAGGTTGGGGAAAAGTAATTCCCCCATAACATCTGCCATGATTATTTCACTTTTTTTTACTTATTTCGGTAGACATCCTTTAAAAGTATGTTGGAAAAAGAATTTAGATATGTTCCAGTGACTATTTCCAGTTTATTACAGATCTAATACAATTGTGCCGGTCTGACCCTCCCCTGATATTCATTATTTCTCAGAGAGCCCTGTGGCTTCTTTTTCTTTGGTTACATGAAGTAATCTGTCTCCATGGCTGAGATGCCATCCATTATTATTCCTCATATCTATGTTCTTTTAACCCAAATCCTAGAGGATGCATAGAGCTGTAGTGGTCTCAAAAATAACAGTAAGTACCATGTTCAATATAATACTTATGAATAAAGAATATTATAATAGAGGGAATGTGGTACTCAAGAAATCCTGCACATATAGCAAATGGAAAGGGGGAGAAAATAGCAGGGATAGTGTTTTACTGGAACACATCTGGTGGAAATGAGGCTTCCTCAGCTGCACGATGCAGTTACTGCTCTGACAGTGGCTGCTGACCATTTTGCGCTGGTAACACCTGTACCTTTCTCTGGCATTACCAACTGAAGACGCTGAAGAACTTCCTAAAGTCTGCAGAACAGCACTGTCACTGGCCTCCAACTTAGATGAACATTTTAAAACTTGGGAGAATGCTGAATTGTTGTCCTGCAGAGTGAGCATTAAATCCTGAACCACGTTGATAATGTTTCATGGCCATGTTCATCTCTGAGTTCTCAAGTGTCTGAGTAGGTAAGTGTCACTTTTTCTCTCTTCTTTCTTGCTATTGAGAAGTTAAATAAAGTCTGAATCTACATGCTATGCAAACCCCATTTCTCCCTGGAAAGAAACATAAATAGGGTCTTTTCCCATCACAGTGGGGAGATGCATAATGTGGAACTCCAAAGTCCTGCTTATGTGTTATTTTCTTTATTTTTTTTTTCTGTGTAAGCTCCAGCAGCAGCTTAAGCTACTGCAGAATAATCCTGCTTTAGTCCCTGAGACTGTGAGCTGTGTTTGTCAGTGCAGAAAACTGAAATTCACAACCAATACAATCAGATGCAACTACTGACATTCTATTCAAGGAGGTGGTGTTTAAACAAGGAGGTGGTGCATGAACAAGTTAATTTCTGGGGAAAACTGCTTGTTCAAGGCTAGTTCACAGTCCAAGGCACTGCTTTATCTTGGAACACTCTGGAATGAACACTGGCCCTGTGCAGCCAGTGATGCTAATGATGGCTGTAAAGAAAAAAAGCTGTAGCAGAAACAGCTCTGCTGTTTCAGAGGTGTTGCAGGGTTTCTTACCAGTACACTGACAGCCCTTCCTAATTCAAAACACCACAAAAAGTCTCATTTAACAGCTGTCTGGTAAATGCAGAAAATGAAATATAATTTACAGGGCATTAAATGGAGAATTTCTTTTCCTGGCTCTGTAGAACAGCTAGAGAAAATAGACTTGTATAGAGCCATATGTCTGACAAACCACAAAAATCGAATTTATTAACACTTGATTACGGACATATACTGGAAAAGTCTGTCTCAGGTGGTAGTAATGAGATTTGGCCTAAATAGCCTGCTTATTGAAAATTAAAAATGTCAGCTGCCAAATACTGAAGCCGCTTTCAAGTACAACGTGACATAATGATGTAATTCTGTGTAAATTAAGCAGAAAGTTATTAGGCCTCTTTTTCCCTGGTAAATACCATGGTATACAGTTACAGAAATTACCCAGTTATGCCAGGTGATACACAATAGCACTTTTATGAACAGAGACAAGCCCAGACTATTTGCCACCTGTTCTCCAGTGGACAGACTATTCAGAACTTCATTATTAACCTACTGCTCAGAATCAAGCTCCTGAGTGAGAGGACTTGTAAATAATAATGCACAAACATTCCTCCTAGTCTGAAGAATATTTCAATAAAGCTGTGCTTCATGTTGCTTGGATCTTAGGTTTAACTTCAAGAAGATTTAAAGATTACTTGAGATAAATGATGAAAAATTACCAGAAGCAGCTAAAATTAGCCTAGGCTTTCCATCCAGCACTTCAGTTTCAAGCTTCAGTCCATCACTGCAAAATGAGAGAGAGAGAGAGAGAGAGAGAGAGAGGAATCTGAAATACTAAGTAATCTGATAGTGGTATGATTTTTATATTAATAACAATTGTACTTAATTATAATACAGTATTTACTGTTGGTTCAGATGGTCACTCACACCCCAAGCTATGTTTTGAGAAGTTGCTTAATACAAAGAAATTAATGTGTCTTGAAGAGAGTAAATTTTAATTACTGATACTGAAAAAATTGGATTTGCATGTTGCAAAGGTTGATACTTAAGGTGCCTCCCATCCATCTATGTATCTGTCTATCTACATATAGTTATACAGAGCAATACGCCTGACTCAATAATTTAATCATACAATACAAACTGCAAAAAGTACGGAACGAGTCTCCCAGAACGCCAGCACTGACCACAAAGAGGGGCTGTATTCTGGAAACAGCCTTGAATTGTGCCTCCATGCACAACAATCCATGTTTTCAAGTGGAACAAGCGTTACTAGAAGGGTTTATGAAAAGACAAAAACGTGGCAGTGCTTAGACAAAGTACCCAAACGTTCTTCCTCCTTCCATGCGTGCAGAAACCGCGTTCTGGAGATCTGTGTTAGAAGTGACACTTAACTTCAACCTTCCATTTAAAAAAGTAATGAACACTAATAGATCCAGCGCATCTCGAGCCCGCTGGGACCTTCCCCAGGCTCCCGGAGCGCCGTCCCCAGCCCGGCCGGCCCCGCTCCGTGCCGCGGGATGCGCAGGATGCGCGACCCATCGCCCCGCGGGGTCCCCGCGTCCCGACCCGCTCCGCCGCCTCCCAGCCCCCTTCCCCGAGGCCCTCCCGTGGGACGGGCGGTCAGTCCCGGCTGTGTCCCGCACACCGCCCGCCCAGCGCCCCGAGCCCCGCTCCCTCCTTACCCCAGGTTCATGGCTGTGCCCGCCGGCCGCGGGGCCCCGCGGAGCTCCGCGCATCGCCCGCCCCGTTCCCGCTGAAGGAGCCGGGCGGCGATTGGCTTCGCCAGGGCGGGACTTGCCAATGGGCTCCTGCAGCACTGCGGGGCGGCCGGGCCGGGAGCGCTGGGGGATGGAGTCCCGCACCCTCCGCCCGGTGGGGGGAATGGAGTTCCGCACTCTCCTCCCGGGGGTAGGAGGTCCGCACCCCTCCCGCGCCTGGGAGCGCTGAGGGATGGAGCCCAGCACATTCTTCCCGGAGAATGGAGTCCCGCACCCTCCTGCCAGTGGGGGGAAGGGAGTCCCGCGCCCTCCTCCCGGGGGAGGGAGTCCCGCACCTCTCCCGCGCCTGGGAGCGCCGCGGGGAGGGAGCTCCGCACACTCTTCCCGGGGGATGGAGCCCAGCACATTCCTCGCGGCCGGGAGTCCCGGGGGAGAGAGAGAGGAAGGGAGGGATGGTTGGGTGGACGGACGGATGGATGGATTCCCGCACA
>VXBX01002340.1:101622-153135 GCA_013400415.1 Scytalopus superciliaris | reverse complement strand
CCCCCCCCGCTGCCCGGTGTCCGGGCTGGCCCGGTGGGACAGGAGGGCGGGGAGTCCCCGGGAGCGACCCACGGGGGGCCATCCCTCGTAGGACGCTTCCCATCCCTCCCTCCTGCCGTGCCCAGCGGACGCTGGATCGTGTCCCACCCGGGGAGTCTCAGGGAATCGCTTTACTCTGGGCTGCCGCAGTGGTTTCTGCATCACGGTCCTGCTGAGCTGTGCGATCCGGCCCTTTGCGCTCCAGGTGCGGGGAGGTGTTCCTGGACCATTTGTGATGCTCTTGAGAAGCGTTTTAGGAGTTGAATATTGAGCGCTTTTGTTGTGTAGGTACACCTGGGATTATGGGATTGATAAGCGTGAAAATTAAATGAATCTACATTTTGCCTCATTTTCAAGAACCAAATTGTGGACTTATTTAAGGAGGATTTGCTTTATGTTAAAGAATATCGTCAGATTCAATAAAATGCTTTAGATCCGTTTATATATTTTACTGTTCAGGATGGCATTTAAGCTTATGCTTAAAGGCCAAATGCTTACTGAAATCCTTCATTTCAAAGGAGGTTAAGACTTTAAGACTTGTCTTGAATAGTGTTGCTTCTAGATGTGGTGAATTTTGTCTGGACAGAGGAACCATAGACACAGGGGCAGATCCTCTGGTATGAGCTGTGCTTACTCAGAGTGACAGTAATACAAGTGTTGCCCTTTGGAGTTTACAAAGAAAACAAATAAACAATAACAGAAACAGACAGTGAGGCAGAGTTTAATGTGTACACAGAATCTCTGCACTGCTTTGTTTGTCTTTCTGCAAAAAGGTGTCAGTCATCCGATAAAATTGTCTTTGTTTGTTTGTTTGTTTGTTGTTGTTGGGTTTTTTGTTTGTTTTACAACTATTGCTCCACAGCTTTTTGTTTGGTATTTATTGATTGATACATCAGCTAGTAAGTCTTTGAAACTTTCATTTAGGGACTAGATCAAGGGAGGAAAAGAAAAGAAAGACAGGAGCTTTTCTCAGTAATGCACTGAATCTGAAGTCCTGTGGAGCACAGAACATGCAAGATGGATTGCTGATAGCTGCTGCCAGTTTGGGCTGCCTTCTATCAGTGTCTGAGTCTCCTTGGGATGTTATCAAGAATAACCTCTGAAGATTCATTTGCCTATCTGATATAGATATAAATTCATCCTTAATTCCAGGAATTAAAATTTGTTAACAGTGATTAAAACCGAAAGAACACATGCTTATCAAAGTGTTGAACAATGTTTTCCCATGCCAATATTGAAATCTGATTTTTAAACACTAGGAAGGACATTGTCTGCTGGATTTGGATGACATTTCAAACAGGCCCCATGTGTCTCCTTATCTACTGCCTAACAATGGCAATTATTTTAGTTTTTCATACAGCAACTTTTTGGTTTTTGCTATTACTAACTCATTCCCAGAAATACTTTATCCTTTTTACTATATCCTTTTAATTAACATGAATGCATATTCTTTTATATTTTTTTATTTAATGGAGTACTAGTGGTTTATGTTTTTCCCAGATACTTGAGTTTCTTAGTATTCATATTTCTAACTTTCCTGTGTACATATTTTAATCTTTATTTTTTGTGGGGTTTCTGTTGATATTCATAAAATCCCTTTCTAATTAACAGTGTTTATATACCAACTAACTTATGTTCTGTTTATTTCCCTCAAAACAAAGTAAGGGGTTAAAATCCTCTTTCTTTCACCATTCTGCTTCTTCTAATGAACATTGAAATGTATCATTGCCATAGAGAGGTTAAATCTTAGTTTCCTGTAGACAATCACCTCTTTGCTAGAGGAGATACAAATGACTGGAGCGTTTTCTTTTTGCTGGACAGCTCGAAGGATCCCGTGTCTCCCTCGAAACATTGTGTCTGAAACAAGCAGCTCCTCACTTTCACGGATCTCATATGCCTGATCTCACCTCAGCTGTAGCTATCTGGTCACAAGGTGATAAGACCTGTGAGATTTCATCCCCTGCTTCACAATGGAGTTCCTAAATAAATAGAGTTCCATTATACCTGCTGCCTTTTAAATAATATAGCCAAGCAGACCTGGCTCCTAAATTTTCTCTGAGACAGCAGGTGGCAATATAATTTCAAGCATCTCTTCAAAACTTTATCATAGAGAAAATCATCTTACAAGGACTATAAAAGAAGTTTCACAGTCCATTTAAATTTCGTTTGATTTTAATATTTTGTAAATCATCGGTGTTTTGCTAGGCAAGTGATACATTCTTTCAAAAAGCTGACAATAGTTGATCAGTGGTTTCAGAACTTGGGGAAAAACCAGTACAGTTTTCTTTGTATACAAGTTAAGACCATCCAAAAAGTCTGTTCTATGAATATTGAACTGGATGCTTCAAAACTGGCAAGTCTTTCAGGCATTTGATGTACTACACAGAGCAAAACTAGTTGGGCAAATAAGCAGACTGTAACTTGTGTAAAAGGACTTCCTACACTAAAAAATTGCTGATTCCGTTAATGCACACTTGGCTTTATGTTGTCATGAAGGTCTGATAACTTCTTTTTTACTTTCAAACTACTTTGGGAGTATCATGTGTCATTCCCACCTTAACAGGCAGAATTCTAAAAATATCCAAAGTCCCTTAAGTGAGCTGCAGTTTCACGAGGAGCCCCTATGTAATATTTACATACTCTGAGAAGGTCTGTGGCAAAGCATTTTTTTATCGAGGCTGCAAAGGAGGATTACTCTGTCCCCCAGCCCACCAGTTACCCATCTCACACTGAGGGGACATTGTGCACTAAGGCTGATAGTACAAATTTTAAGGCAGCCTATAAATGGACATATTTTCTTAAATAAATGTGGAAATCTTATCTAGTGCACATGCTGTAATTTAAAATGTTTTTTGAAAACTGAAAAAAAGGAGTCTTTGAAGATAAATCCCTTCCTGATACACATTTAAAGAATACTTCTGGGTTTTTCACCTTCATTTGTTACTATTTTAAATCATGGGAACCTTTCAATTTTAAGACAATTATTCTACTTTATGTAAAGAGAATTGATATAGCTTGCTTGTGCCAGATAGTAAAACTCCAGCCTTAACTTGTGATTTTTATTTCCCTTTATCATTTCACTGCCCATGAAATTAATTGCTTTCAATTGACATATATGTTTGAAATATGTGACTATAGAATTTACATATTATCATTAGGCATTTTGGTATTTTGGACTTGATGCTTTAGCCATGCACCCCAAACTCTACGTGGATAATATGCCTCTTCATGACAGTAGGCCTGATTGTATGTACTACATTCTAACCCGCCATGCTTCCACAGATATAGCAGGTTACATATGATTAACTTTACTTGTTTTATTTACTGAATTTAGAATATTTTTATTCTTTTCTGCAGAATTTCATGGGAATATTAGAATCCAATATAATGGGAGTTTTAGTAGTTGAAGTAAAATATGTGAAGAAATCTAAAGATTATGTTTCCCGTTACTGCTTGTCAAAAAATATTATTTAAAGTGTTTATGCCTTTAGAAAGGAGTATAGAGAAGATAATACTTGTTTCTGTAATGCAAGGACTGTTGGAATGCTTGCATTATTAGGCTCTATTTCTTTTCCTCATAATCACCAGCATTCCTAAGTCCTTGATTTATCATTCTAGAGGACTGAATAAAGATGCTTTCAGGCTACATGCATCTCTCATAAGGATCACAAAACACTATACAAGCACTTCAATCACTCTTTAATTAAACTTTTTAATAATATAAACAAGGCAAGAGGATAAGATTTCAGTGGGAGGTAGGTGTTATGAAAGCCCCATCAGGTGTCAGTGTTAATCTCCAGACACCTAAATGCCATTAATATCTAGTCAGAAGTGACTTAAGAGAACAAGTCCTATTGATTTTTCAATTACTTACACACCCCTGAAAACCCCAGTCAGAATTGTTATATTTGTTTTCCAGGAGAATAAACGCTGATACCTTCTGGAAGCTGGAACAATGGGGGATTGGCTTTGTTTAAATGCACCTACAATGCAAATGCAGCTGAGAAGGATGCCCAAGAATACATTCCTTTGGGGCTCGCATGTGGAACATAGCCAGGTTTGTCTTTGGCGTTGTTGCTGCACAGGTAGGTGTTTTTTAGATAGCCAAATATACTGCTAGTGTGGTCTGAGTCCATCAATTTCCAGTTTTTAACTTAATTTTGGAGGAAGGGATTCCCAAACCTTTTCAGAATAACATGGCTTTCATAGCAAGTGTCAGACAGTCTACAGTGACAGACAGAAATCATTATCTGTCCTCTTAATGATTGTATGTAGTTTCTCTGGAATACCCAGCCATCACCAGATATAGCAAAGTAAATCAGGAATGTCCTTAGGGTGTATTTAATTTTTCTTAATCAAATCTAGTAGCTTGAACTGTAGAGAAGCTGTGTGCACAGGTGAGCAAACAGCAAGTGCCTGCCAAGTGCTCTACAGGTGAAGGTTGAAACAGAGATTACTGCTGAAGAAGAGCAGCTCTCGAAGCTCCAAGATGTCTTATGTGCTGCCACACAGGTCCAAATCCATATTTAGTTCTCAGGTCTTCTGAAGTTAAATGGGAAACCTAAAAAGTTTTGGCCTTGCTTCCAGTACATTTTAGATAATGGAAATGGAAGGTTTTTGAATTGTTTTCTTGATCGCTTCCTGCAAAAGCAACACGAGGAAGAGTAACTATCAACTTAATGCAATCAAATGCCAGCAGGAGATGGTGTTAATCTTTTGCTGGCACACTTGACGATTAATGAAATGAACGTATCATCTGTGCGCCAAATAAACTCAGTGCTGAAGTCAAACAAAATCTTTCTTTCAAGAAAATAATTTGCTTTTTGGTACTCCAGTTGACACAGGACTGCATGTTCTGATTTTAAACTATTAATCTGCACAGGAGCTTACATGACGTCCATAAGTTAGAGTCTATATCTGATATCACAGATTACTATCTACTGAGAAGTTTTTAAACACTAGAATATTTCCACAACATATTCCTCTAGCAGAGGAATTCAGTTCCGGAAGCCTGCCTTTGTGGCCAAGAAATGTGCAGCCCATACATACCATACTTTTGTTCTCAGTGTGGGGTATTGCACATTTCCTCCCTTCATACTGATGGATTTAAATAATATTTACACTTCAGATTGCGTGCATAGGCATTGTCTCTGTAAAAACTGTTAGGTGGAAGAGGATACTTTTGTATTCTGACACAGCTTAGACCACCAAGAAGCACATGAAGAATGTAAAGAAAGTATATTGTTACTGCACATGTGTTACTGAATAACAGCAAACTGGGAGGAAAACCCCAAATTTATGTCACATGATGCCCACAGCAGTCCTTCCCTTCTGTAACCTTCAACTCCATCGCTTTGATGGGGCTGCAGTCAGACCCATCTGTGGGGTGGCAAAAAGGGCTGTTGCTCCAGTGGAGTTGCACTGCATGAGAACAACAATAAATCATGCTTTCCAACTGAGATAAACCCTTCAATGAGCATCTCGGGCTTTACAGCATTTGCCAAAAGTGTTTCTGAAGCATTTCCTATGTTCTATCTCATGCCCACCTATGAATGGTGCACACACCATCATTTGTAGCAGTTGTGCAGAGATTACATACTTAACTCGGTTCTTCTTAAGGAGGCCACTGAAATAATATTTTTTCAAGTGAGCCTTGCTTCAAAAAGACAAGTGTACGTGCTGCATATTTTTTGTGTGTACGTGGCGCTTTCAAACTGCACAGAGATGGTTCTCATGACAGTTCCTGTCCTGTTTCCTCACATGGCAGTCTTAACTGAAAAAAATCTCTAATCCATCACAAAACTTATTTCAAAGTTTATGTGACTAAAAAGGATATATAAGGAGTGTTATGACAGAAGTGGCACAAAGTGCAGAAATAGAACTTATTGCATGAAAGGGAAAAGGTTTTCAAGCAAAGAATGGGCTGTGATCTGAGTGAAGGACCTGAGTGGCTGCAGATTTTTACCAAGTTCTCTTTCTCTATCCTCGCTGGCAAAGAAACAAAACCTTATCAAAACTGTAATACACAGTGACTGACAAAAACCAAAAGAGTCGAGTCATATTCCTTACAAATGTATTCCCCATCAAATGTTGGGGAAGAACAAAGTTTGCATCAAAATAATGGTATTTTCTGGTAACTCAATTAGAATGTTAATTATGTAATGCTAATATGTAGTGTCAAGTTTGGATTTTTAAAAAGAAGTTAAATTGCTAATGATCAACTTATTGAGTATGTTCCTTCTGAATGATTTATCATATTTTTTTCCCTAAAAATATATTTTGATATAGTTTATAATAAAACACTATAAAAGCAAAGATTACCACTTAACATTTCATTTTTGTCAGGAAAGCATCTCCTGCAAAATACTTACAAATGAGTCTCTTCTGCAGGCTTGACTGAAATGCATTATGCAGAAATCTGACAACTGTTCAGTACAATTTGCAAGCTGCAGAGAATTCAAAATAGTCTTTGATGTCTAGGCAGAAATTCACCGTACAGCAGGGAGTTTAGGTTGGTTCTCTGCATTTTATCAGCCCATGTTGTGTTTAATTAAGACATGGCAAGCATCTCAGGATTAGCCTTTGACAGCTGAGAGTTTTTGCTCCAGGTTAATAAGCCTGATTTTTTTTTCCTCTCCCATCTTTCCTCTTCACAGAACTCCAATAGGCTGTCAGATCTTCTATTACTTTTCTTGAAGGAGCCTTCTTTTGGATAAAGATATCATATTGGCACTAATGTCTTCTTCAGCTTCATGCATGGTAACTGTCCCATGTGAACTGACTGGCTTTTACTAGCAGAAGCATTTAATGTAATAAAAGTCACACCTCACAGTGGTGTAAAATAAATGTCTGATGTGAGGACTGCAGAAACTGTCCTCACAAGAAATAAATCAATATGGATTGGAACATACACTAATGAAAACTAAATGAAAAACAACAAAAACCTTAAGAACAGCAGAAAATAATAACCAAAACAATTGAAAGAGTAATGATGTTTATTTGTACAGTAATAATTATCATAAAACAAGGAAAAACTGTAGTAAATCAAACACTAATAAAGTAAAACTATGTTATACTTTAAAAATCAAAAATATCATCTTAAAGAGACCAAAAGTGTGGAGAGAAGAGGGAAAAAATGAAGTCCTGTGCATTCCAAAAATGGATGAAGCCACTGAGTTTTTCTGAGGAAGCACTTGGTCAGGTACTATGCAGATACCTTTCCTGCCTTTTTTATTCCACTTCAATACACATATACTTTCAAAGTGCAACTTGTCTTTAGAAGAAAATTCCATAAATTATTAAACCCCCCTAAGATAAAAACAACCTATACCTATTAAATAAGGAATGTTCATCCAGGCTTGGACAAATCATTATGCAGAGGATAAACTGGGAGAAGGCACTGAAACCATCAAAGTTGAACCAGCTGCAGAAATAGAAAAGCAAATGATAGCTTTAGCAAAAGAATGCTAGTGATTGTATTTCCATCACTTTTTATTATATTGTTTGTCTTCTTGGGGTAAGATTTAACTTATTCAAAGTCTGAGCTGTTCTGATTGCTAGAACTTGGGCAAAGGGACTAGGCAGAAGAACCCCTGAGGGAAAGAAAAAGCTTGTGTTCACATTGTAATGGATCATATCTGAAAAGTGAAAGGTATGTTCTGAGCTCCTGGGGCTTCTTGTGCTCAATTTTTAATACCAAATTTCAGGGATTTCAGAGCAGACTCAGGACTGAGTTGCAGAGCCACCTCAACTTGGGAAACGAGGGAGAGGAGAAAGGTGCTTATTGTTTGGCAGAAAGTAAATGGAGCCCTGTAGCATCAGGAAAAATGCAACAGTAACAAACATCCTGAATAGCAGCATTAGTTAGAAATTGTTCAGCTGTGAGAAATCACCTCTGAGTTGATTTGTACCTTCAAATGAAACTTAAAACAGGAGAGAAGATGATGGTCATTTATCTTATTTTAAGTAAATATATTAATTTATATAAACTGTTATCTGATATGTCCATTTATTGCAACCTGGGAAGTGTTACAGGACACTGTGCCTTCCTTTATGACATGACATTGTCGAGCATGTCAGTATGTTAAAAAAATATTTTTTCTTCAAAACTCAGTGCTGAGTAAAAGAAATAATTGCAGAAATTGATTTGGCTTAAAAAACATCAGCTACCATGAATCCTCCCCTGCTAAATTTAAGAATAAAAAGGCTTTTAGAATTGGAAATGTTTTGCTTTTATCCTTATGCCTTGTTTCTAACCTGTCCAAGCCTTGTGTATAGCTGAAACAGAAAATGCAGCATAGTGGGTGAAGATTTTACAAAAGAGAAAAGGATGACCTATGCTGATGTAATACTTTCTGTCATCTTTTGTTTGAGTCTCCCATTTTGTCAAGTTTTCTGAGCAAAGCTCTTTAACTTTAATGTGTTTCTTAAACCAAGTTGGGCTTGAACGTGGATACATTTCAAAATAATTTTAATAAGTTTCAACAAATGCTATTTGCTGAGTATTGTCATTTTCATTTGTGCTTTAGAATTTCTGAAGATGTAAATTAATTTAGATGTAGTCCTTATCAGTCTCTGAAGAGAATGTTAATTATATCTGGCAATAATTGTTTTGCAGAAAATTGGGAAATCAGCCTGGATCTCCTGAATGGTTTATGATTCAATCCCACTTCATGAGTAAGCTTTGCCAACTGTTTTGTTTATACCATGAAAGCTTTATATATATGGGGGTGTGTGTATACACACACATATTAAATATATAGACATGGAGTTCTTGTAAGTATATTTACACAAGAATATAAGTATATACTGTATTTCTTTTCTGTTAGTTCTGCAAGCTCTGTGCTGTAGAATTAGATAAGCTTGAATAGAAACAGATTGGGACACTAGTAATTCAGGATATGCTTTTTGAATAGGCAAAGGAGCTTTATTAAGAAAAGGAGATAAAAATGTTGTGCCATAGCTTTCAAAAATGTTCTGTGCTTCAAAGAAAAATACACTTATCTGGCTGCTACAAGATGAGACTGAACTTGGTGATGACAAGCGTGACAACAAATCATCATGTTGCTCGCTGGAGCTCAAGACAGTCCAGCGTTCCTTCTGCAGTGGTTTTTCTATCCCGCTCTAATGCCAGTGTACATCTGATAGTGCTGCTGTATTGTGCTCTGCAGCAAATGAAACCTGCCAGCCATTATTCCAGTATCTACAAGTAATTGCTTCACACTTGCACAAATCTTTACAGGTTATAAAAAATCAGCAGTTTCCGAAAGGGTGTTGTATAATGTTATGACATACCTAGTTTTCTTAATTGAGTGTGCTTTTACAACATGGGTAATTCAGAAGCACACAATATTGGATTGTAGGCATAAGAATGAGTCAAATTCTGTCACTTTTATGTACGCTAAATAGAAAATAACTTCGGTTTAAAGGGAGTGTTGCCAGACTAGCGAAAGTTTGAGGAAAGGAATGTGTATCAGGAAAGTTGCAAGCGAAGAGGCTGCAACACCGACACAGTAATGACTATTTGTGTTTCTAACAGTGATTAAAAATATTTTCCCTGAAATTTTGTGTGATTATTCTTAGTCAATTGTATGTTTGTGAATGCTTTTTGGCTTATATTTTGTGAATTAAAATATAGAGCTAGAAAGTGTGTGCTCTCTAGTAGAGCTATATGATGTGCTACTACTATCCTGTCCAAAATGCCCAAATGGAATTTCCAAAGATAGCTTGTGAAACAGCCCTGTGGCCAGGAGCTGAAACACACTGATTGCTACTCCTGAATAACTGGGGTGCAACCTTTTCCCTCCCTTCACTTTTTCATTTGCAAAATTGAACAGTATTAAACTATTTCATAGCATTTTTCTTCAAATATGTTAAATTATGCTCTATGTGACATCTCATTTTCATGGCATGGACACTGCTCCTGTTTTCAGTACCACAGAAAAATGCAGTTTCATCTCATCTCTATGGCTACGTGGCATTATGCAACATGACTTTTGAAAAATTGTAAGAGATGGGCTATTTTTTTTTCTTTTAATTTTTTTTTTTCAAGGTAAATAAATCCTTTTGCTCAGTCTCAAGGAGAAGCAAAATATTGAAAATAACAGTATCAGAAAGGCTATATGTGTATGATATATATAATATTTTGTAATGCTTTGACCAATTTGCAAATTGAAGGGCTAAAGATTTGCACAAAAGCTGCTTTGAAAGGGATTCCTTACTCAGGCCTTGCTGTATACACATCACCCCTGACAGCTACAGTGTAGAAGGAGTTGTTGTCTATATGATCTGCTCTCTCTATATATGTCTAGAAAGAGAGGATATATTGTTGTCTGTATATCCTTTTTTTCACTTCCATTTCTTTCCTAAAAAAGGAATTACTGTGTTTTCTTCTTTCACACGAAGGAAATTAACAACATAGAACACAAGATCTTCCTGAATGACCTTTGTATACTTGTGAAGTTATAATAAACCAAATAGCACCTCCATGGAATTAAACTAAACTTTTAACACCACTTGAAGTATCATGAAGGTCATAAAATGCTTACGTATTTCGCAATTGGTTTGGTGAATGAAAAGAAGATGATGGCTGTGACGATCAGAACTTTTTGTGGTGGGTGCAAAATGAAAAAAAAGAGGGAGAAGAATAGGGGCAGTGGGACTGTTGACTGCCTGAAGGGCAGAAGTTGCTGACCAGTTAATTAGCAACTGATTTATGAGGGTTCAAAGCTTAAAATACATTTTATGGGTGTTTCAGACACAGAGCTCTTTTTTTTTTCTTTGCAATAAGTATGATATGGATTGTGGCAATGAAGACTTCCTATTCCCTCCTTCCATCTGTGTTCTGCATCCATCTGTCATACGTCATCCCTATTTAGATTGAAAACATTCTGGATCTGTTCAGTGTTTGTATTTACAAACTAAACAGGCTGCTTGGGACAGAAGTTGTGAGACCTCCTGGTCATCACTTGGCAGTAGGACCCCCTGTGACAAGAAAGAGGCCATTTTTGTTACTGGAGTTGCTAAATTCTGCCATCTAATGCTTGTCACGAAACAACTAAGGAAAAAAAGCCCGGTTGCACTCTACTGTCCTAAGGACACACCACTGCTGAATAATAACAGATCATCCGAAGGACGGCTGGAAACAACTGGCATCGGAGTGACCAGAATGATAACGCTTCCTTAAATACAAGACTCAGGCCCATCAATAAATGGACTTTTCTTTTTTTCCTCAGATAACAAAGCCAAACATCTGCCATGTTCTATAGTCTTTGCTGAATCTTTAATTTGATACAAACTGGGATTTTACTAAAATTATACAAACATTTATTTTAGATTTAAAAGTGCTATTCCGGTCTACTATAAATTTATCCAGTTAACTGTGTGACAGCATTTTGGAGATAAGAACTGTTCCTTTTTCCTAGAGAGATATGTATTTAAAATAAACTAATTTACATATACACTTACTCAAACTATGACTAACAAACAGGTTGAAACTGCAAATAAATAAACTGGGAAATATAAAAATAGCTCTGAAATATCCTTATGGTATTCCTATAAAGTATGATTATATCAGCAGAGCAGCAGAGGCCAACATGGTCATGACATGAACCTGAACCCCACCTTTTTTATTCTAGTTTTTTTTTGTTTGTTTGGAGTTTTTGTTTTTTTTTTTTGGGAGGGGGCGGAGGGAGGTTGAGTTCTGGTTTTTAATATCTGAACTTTTCAACTAGAAAGACTGTAGCCTGATATTATTAGCTATTGAAACATAGAATCATTCAGCTTAGCAAAGACTATTTAAATGATTGAGTCCAACCATTAATCTGTCACTGCCAAGGCCATGACTAACACGTGCCCCTCAGTGCCACATCCCCAGGGCTTTTAAATCCTTCCAGAAAAGGCGACTCCACCCCTTCCCTGCACAGCCCATTCCAGTGCTTGAAAATCCTTTCAGTGAAGAAAATTTTCTCTCATATCCAATCTAAACCTCCCCTGGTGCAACTTGTGGCTGTTTCCTCTTGTCCCATCCCTTGTTACCTGGCAGAAGAGCCCAACCCCCACCATCCATGGGTGAATCCAGGGGGGGGGTGGGGGGGCTTTCTCATACAGCTAAGCCAGCTTTTTTCCCCCATGGTAGAAGGAAGAGTCTCCTTGGCTGTGTTAAAGGATTCAGTGAACACTTTACCCCTTCATTCACTGCTGTTCTTTTCCGTGTGTTTAATGCTGTGACACATGGAGCTGGACTAAGCCTGATCTCACTTAAAATTTTGTCTAGCAGGAAAAACAGGGAGAAGAAATCATGGTACGTGGGGGTGTGTGTGCAATTTTCAGTGGATCACTTTCTTGATTTTCATGTACAACCACGTAAATGGCTGTGTTGTCATCACGGTGCAGCACCATAGATGAGTGGGTAGGTCACGGAGTAGATGGAGAGCAAGGAATGCCAAACTGTCATTGCTCCTAAAGTGGCAATACATATCAGATGGATCAGATTGTGCCCTCATTTCTGTCATTGTGGCAGAGATTGCTTTCGTGATAACAGTGATGAGATGAACTCTGGAAACGTCCAGCAGGCAGAGCAAAGACCAGATAATTTGAGTGCTGGCAGACTAGAGCCTGCATCAAAACTTGATCTGCAGCATCACTGCACCCTGTATGAAGCAGCTGTTCCTCCAAAGAAGGAGCTCCTTCGATGCTGATTCTGTTGTCAGATGACAGAAGACTATGGTTAAGAAAAAAAAAATCAATTGGAAAAGATACTTCATGAAAAAGCTACATGCTTATAATCCATTTATTTAGGAATAAATTAAATGTTCCTGTTCACTGGCATGAGGAAACTTATTATTTTCTTAAAAGAGCTCCCCTTATAAAATAATATGAAATTTCCTGTGTAGTAAATGAAGTCTCAGTGTGTTTTGCACTTCATTTGAGCCATAAGCTGTCATATTCATTCCAGAGCATAATATCTATTTATTTATTTTAAAAATTGTATTACTTTTATCATGACAAAATAAGCAGTCTCCAGCCATGCTGTTCACCTAATCAGAAGAGCATGTGAGGGTAATTTTCCAGTGGGCTCTACATGAAGCACATTAATTCCCTCCTAACCCACATTCAGCACAGCACTTCCACCACCATCACTTCTACCAAAAGTAACACCATTTGATAAATGAATGTTTGAGATTCATTTAGTCAAATCTTTTTATAACAAAAAATGTACAACAGCATGTAAAAATGGAAATTATTTTTCAGAAAATTTAAAATTTTTGGGTAGCTTCCCTTCAAAATCAGAGCATGAGAAGAACGTGTCTTATGAAAAAGGGTGACAAAATGTTGAGAAGTTCCATGTTTGAAATGAATGAATCTTCAGTTTATGTTTCTGTAATAAAAAATAGCACTGATAGTGCTGGAATAGCTAGGAAACAGTTAATCTTGTTTTTGAGCACTGGAACTGTGCAACTTTGGAGATACTGGTCCATCTTGAGTTGTACTATAAGAAGAAAACAGCAATCTCAGGGATAATACTGTACCTTATTCCATTAAAAAGTGACTGCCAGACGTGACTGGTGTAGGGATCATCCCTCTTCTTAAATTGCTGACCAGTGCTGGAACTGGACTAATAAAAACTACTTCATCAGTAACTCAGTAGCTTTCACTTGTTCTTCCAGTATCTAGTCCATAACCACAACCATAATTGCAATATGGGTTTTTTTTGTTCTACAGATAAAAATTGTCCTTATTGCAGTACTTTATCCTGTTCTTTTCCTCATCTCTCTCATTCATTTCTCCCTTAGTTTATTTTGTTCTACTTGCATGCGTCTTAGTCATTTCTTACGCCTCTCAAAGTGTTCTACTTTCCAAGCTGATCTGCAAAAACCATCTCTAAGAAACACACTAATTATATGGGTGGGCTTGGTGACCACAGCTTATATTTCAAATAGCAATATGCAGCTCTTGAATATTTTCTGTTCTATATAAGAACTACATGATTTTGGAACCTCTCAATTTGAGTTTCAGTAGCATACAGGATTTGTCTTTTAATAACTTAGTGTAGGAGAACTGCAGTACCCCAACCGTCTGCTTTATGCTGAACTCTCTGAAGTAGCCAATTTTATCTTCCAGAACGTGGCTGCTGCACATGCTGGGTGCTGATTACAAGTATTATCTTAAGAGAATCACTTCTCAGTATTTAAGGAAATTACTCTTCTTTTAAAGGCATGCATTTGGGCTTTTATACTCCTGCTGGCTCATCGAACCAGGAGGGGACTGACAATTGAATTCCACGGCTGCCTTTGCTGCTGCATTGTGTTTAGCAAACAAATTGGGAGGAGGAAGAGGACTACAAAAAATCAACAACCTGCAGCTTCTCAAGAAGCAAAGAAAGTAGCTTGGCAACAAAAACGGAACCTGTGCTGTAGTGCAACCAGAGTGGTTTGTCCATGTAACAAGAGAGGAGTGGTGTGAGAAGGACCTGAAACAGAGATTCAAAGGTTCAAAGCCTTTGGGCACCCTGATCTGCTTTACAGAGAGCTCATGAAAATCAAATGCAAGCACAAGCCCTGCAAGAACAGAATATTTGCTGCCAGGCATTTTCCCTTGCCTACTCCCCTTTTGTGTGACTAGGTATGGTACGATATTCAGTAAGGAGTGTGTGCAACAGCCAGAATTAGAGGTCTCGAAGATCTAGGGGGTTTGTGCGCACACAACCTGAGCTCACCTTACATTCCTGAGTACCTGCTGCTATACCAAACTAAATCCTTTGTAAGCCTGATCTTCTTTCTTCACTTCTGTTCCTTATAATACATTGTGAATCACCATAATCTCTGCTCTGCAATGATACCACAGGAGTAAAGTGCCATTTCCCTCAAGTAATATAATTGTAAACTACTATAAATCAAATAACTGTCAACCTCCAAAATACTTCATTTTCACTAGTTATGACCCCATGTTCCCATTTTTTTCTCATTAGACACCACAAAATAGTTTTGCTCAGATTACCTTTTATTTCTATACTAGCCCTTCTGTCTGTCAAGCACAGGCCATACGCTTGTTTAGGATCCTAAAATGGCAACTGTACCTTAACACCAAACCCATGAATCCAATTAGCTGCATGAAAGAAGCAGGCAAAATATTTCCAGAGAGATAAGGTTTGTGCAGAGAGGTAATATGTTTTCTTAGACCAATTGCTGGAGCTGCAAAATATTTCTGCTAATTTTCCAATGTACTCCACGGCTGCCTGGTCAAGGGATTAAAAAAATGCAGGAAATAAAAATATATTTCTGAAAATCCAAAGTACATCTAAATAAGGAGCACAAAAATGTGAATAAGGATAAATAAGAAGCAGAGAAATGTTATTTAAAATACTGCTGCTGTTACTACTGCCTCCTGTTTTATTCCACTATCTCTCTGGTTCTTCACTCATATTAAGGACAGTCATTTACAGCTCTCATATCACAGTAGTATCACAGTCTGCTCAGGGATCAAGAAATCATGCTCTGTATTGTAGTCTGATCTTTCATGGTTTATAAAAATCTTTTTAATTGAGCTATACTCGAGTGATTAATGCATTTATCCTCCCCTTCAGAGTGGCTGCTGCTGCTGGAACATATGGTTTGCTGTCTGCCTTGTGCTATACATACTTGCTTTCTGACTGCCCTGAAGATTTCAGAATAAATTCAGTACTGCATGGCAAAATACTCCTTGACTTAACATGAAAAAATCTTGTGGCTTAGAGTCTACAATTCACTTGTATATAGGTGTTTTACATCCTGAAGGAGCAAAAAATGGAAATAGGTTTTTCTATTGTTTTTCTCTTACCTTCTCTGTGGCTGATAATGGTATAGAAATTTTGCATTGCTATTTCTTCCTCTAGCTAGTAATTTAACAAAAGAATTCTATCAATACTTCTATTTGTTTCTATTACGTGATTTTTTTGCTGGGAATTCTGAATCTGCTTCTCATCATTTCTGTGTGGCTTCCGAATAGATGATGGTTTGCTGCTGCTTTTTTTCACATCTGCCAAAAGAATACTCAATACTAATGGACTGACAGGAACATACATGTTTCTTCATCCGTAAAGGTGAGTGAAGGATCAAGCAACAACTGGTTATAGGCTTCATTTTCCTTCCTATGCTTTCCAGTTTGTCATTTTTCAGCTGCTTCAAATAGGTTTTCTCCACAAGATTATGTCTAAATGATAAAGAAGAAAAAGGATGTGGAAAATAATAATTTTGCTTTCAAGCAGTTCTGGTTATGATTAAATATACTTTATTTATTTCTACTGGGCTTAAGGTTTGATACTTTCCTGGTTTTGGGTTTCAGTTGTTTGTTTTTTTTTTCTTTTAAATGAACTCAATTAAACAATGAGAAAGTTCAAAAAAATGGACAAAGGAAATTAGTCACACATATGGATTTTTTTTCACTTTAAACAATACTTTATCAAGTGATAGCAGGAAAAAAAATCCTTGAATTTCCAAGGACTCTTTATGAGAACCACCTTCTCCCTCATTTCACAGTCACACCTCGGGCACAGTCACGCTCCCAAATTGCATATGCTGAGTTTTGCAGTCCACTCAAAATAGAAGTGCCAGACTGGCAAGGAGGAATTCCTGTGCGTTACCAGCCATTCAGCCATTTGGTACCTATTTGTAGGGAAATGTTATATAATGTCAAGCTGACAATTAAAACCATTTCTTTCTCTCTATTTTAACTTCTGAGCCTTTTTTTTTTAATATAGCTTAATAAAGAAATTAAAAGTCATTAGTTGAATTTAATGTAGACCTCCATTATTGGTATATACACAAATTCTTCTGTTACAATAAGGGATTGTGTTTCTATCACTGAAGTCACAAATTGCTCTTAGTCAGAAACACAATCGACAAACTATGAATGGGTACCATGTTTTGCTCAAGTGTAGGAGAAGTCCTGATGTTTTGCAAAGTCAGCAGAGTAGATAATTGTCATAGGAATACTAAAGAATAACTGTCATTGGAATACTGATAAAAGGGTATTTTCAAACCTATATTTAACCTTGCTTCAATTTTAAAGAAAATAAATGAAATATTCAGAATGGCTTGTGGCATTAGATATTGTGGTACTGGCCAGAATCTCGATGACAAAATGGAAACCCAGTGGTTATGAGATCTCTTTGGTAAGTTTATCACTACAAAATTGGACAAAGATTCAGGAGTATATGATGACTGTCTCGTTACTGAATTTAGCATTCCTTAATATCTAAACTTAGGTTGTACATAAAGCAAAAACTACATTGGTAGAGGTAGAAATCTAACATTCTTGTGTTCTCTCTGCTGTATAACTACAAACATGAACCACAAAAGCAGGAAAAGTGTTTTTCTTTAAAGGTTCTTTGTAGTGAGGAATATTTCAAGTTTGAGACAGCCTAAGACTGTATCATAGATTTTTTACTGGGAAACTTGCGGAGGTTCTTTCGTGTTTTCGTGCAAAAATACCAAGGAGGAATACAAGTGGATGTGTAAAAGTACCTAAAAAACCACCATGTAAATTGTCGAAAGTAATACGTAAAATAAATCCAATTTAATTCCCCACAAATGCATACTTTGTGTAATCCTGTGAAGTATTATGAAGTGGATATAAAGTGTTACTATCTCAAAACAGTAGTTCTATAAATTATCCTCAGTGTGTCTATGTAGAATAACAGATGGAAGACTATCAAGTCTTTTCATTATAAACAGAACAGTTGTGTGAACCTCATGCTTTCCATGTGATGTCAATTATTAGCTAATTAACATCAGTGGGAGCTGGATTGGCCAACCATGGTCAGGTGTGTTGTACTTCTTGCTGTTCTGTTGAACGCTCAACAGGACCCATGAGCACAAAAGCAGGGAAGCACGTGCAGCTTCATTGCCAGTTTTGAAACAGACAAACAGGGCTACTGTTTTTAATTATTTTCACATTGTTCCTTAGTTTATTTGATCTAGTGGGGAGCCATTCATTGTAGAAATTTGATTCGATTTTGGGACTAATCTAGTGGATCAACTTTCTAGCTCCCCCAAGTTTAGGCAGTTTGGTTCCTGCCCAAGTCCTTCTACAGGTGAATGTGATTAAGGCAGTAACTGAGGCTTCAGTACTCAGCTGGTTACAATTAAACTCTATTGCCAATAAAAGGTCCCTCACGGAGCAACTGCCCCGTGGCTCTGCTGAGAAAAGGTGATGTACTGGGGGTGGACAGTCCTATAACTCTAATTTTATTTGTAGCTGCCAACTTGGCTGTAGAGGTCAAGATTGTAAGTAGGGAAGAAAATCCCAGTTTCCTGCAACTGCAGAACTGAGAAGAGAACCTCAGCTGCCTTTGGAATGAAGTGCCTCACTTTGACACTGTAAGTAAAAGTTTTAGTGTAAATCAACCAAAATTTAGTGAGGGGTTTATTGAATTGTTTTCTTCCAAACATATCAGTGTACTCTCTGTGAAAGTAGGTTTTTAATTTGCCAGACATTATGAGTTGGGAAGAACTTGCACTATAAGAGTAATTTTCTGATTTGATCTTTTATGGAAATCAGGTATTAATATGAATAAAGAGCACCACCACCCATCATGACTTTCTTTTCTAAAGAAAAAAATGCATTTATGGAACCATTTCTTTAATGGTTATTTAAAGAATTTATCTGGGTAATATCTTCTAATAACAAGTTTTACTGGACTATTAGAAGTAACTTTGAAAATACTTGCGAAAGCAATGAGCAGCTAAATTTTATCAAGGAGATTACTGTTGCGTTTATTTTCTTTGTACTGCAACATAGTGTAAAAGGAAATACAGATTCTGTTTCTTGATTGTAATCCAATAGTAGCTTACATATTTCTGGGTTTTACCATAAGAATATAGGGGGTGACCTGCATGGTCATCTTATTTTTGTTTCAGAAGCTGTAATGTTTCTAACATTGTTCATGTCATTGTATCATTTATATTCTTGCTATATACTTGTGAGGGAGCAATTCAGGTTTTCATATATTAGTATACTACCAGAAGCCTCACAATTTTTAACATTTAGTGTTACTTAAAATCTAGACTGTTACATCCTGTTCTGGACTTGGCTTTTGTAATAGAAAATGAAAGCTGAAGGCAACTCTGCCACTAGGGAAGCACAGAGGAATACATCAGGGCCAGGTTCAATGAATAAAGCTAAAATACATTTTCCTGGGCTTTAAAAGCACACACCTGCAGTTGCTTGCTGGCAATTATGCAGCAGTGACTGAGTTCCATTTCTATTTGTGTTCCTGTTTTTTAAAAAAGCAAAGCACTAAGCAGCACCCATCTCTACTGCTACTGCTAAAGTGGTAGTAGCACAGGTAAGAAGAGAAGCAAGAGTTGGGAAGGATAAAGGGAGGCACAGGAACTGAAGACAATAAGTAACATTATATGCCATTTTCAATTATTTATACTTAGAGTAACTAAACAGGAGTTATAACCATGTTTTATACTCTTCTGTTTCCAAAATCACTATACCATAAACCATGGAAAATAACAGACTTGAAAAATCTGTATTTCATATGTACTTTAACTGTTTAGGGTCTAACTTAGGCTCATTGAAACAAAAAAGAATTTTGTCATTAAATTTCAGTGATGTTTTCATAGCTGCTTCTTATGAGAAAGCAGAAACAGTATAAATATACTGCATTTTTAAGGAAGAAAACAAACAAGAAAGCTTTTCAGAGAACAAGTAAACCCAAGGGGGCTAGCCAAAATACCTATTTGGAGATAGAAACTGTTGAAAAGTGTAAGCCTTTGTATATAGCATCACATGGCACTTTATAACATAGATAGTGGTTTAAGTTTTACAACAGACTGCTTTCCTCTAACAGTTGGCTGAAAGATATGGGAATTTTTTACAATAGAAAAACCCCAAAATGAAACCCCAGCCCCCCCCCTCCCCCCCCAAAACTAGGAAAAAAGTAGTAGTTCAGTTACATGATTCACTTTATGCTTAATGGCACCCACCTGCATCATGGCACCAAGGGCAACACAGCTGGTCCTGTTATTAGACTGAAATGAGAACTTCCATCAGCTTCAGAGAAGTCAGCCTTAAGTACCTACTCTTTGTCTTACCCTTTGGGTTTGGATTCCAGCATTGTCTTGAATGTAAGGAATGAATATTATTCACAGGTTTGGATTATGTGACCCTGAGGTTCTTTGCATGGATGTTGTTTCTTCTAATACAATAAGTAGATTAGCTGTAGAATTCTGATTACTTTTCCCTGCTTTGCTTGAACTGCATGTTTTCCTAACGACTTTTTGAGCATAATTCAGCAAAATATTTTTCCCCACAAAGCTCTGCACCAAATGGTCTTGTCCATAGTGGGTATATTCTGTTCTTTGGCACTAGTAACACTGACAGTCCCCCTGCAGATGGGCTGTGATTAATTCTGCTGCAAAGTTTATTGAATGATAGCAAGCTTAATTCATTGCAATATTATTGCAGCCTTATGGTAACTCTCTGATGTCTTCCCACAGTGGTTATTCCTTGGAAAGAGGATTCTTATGCCACTGGTCTTCTGTTAGAATGGCTTTTGCCAGCTATCACAAGGCCCATTATCTTTGCCAGTGAATGAGTCACAAAACAGAAAAAGCAGAACCTGATGTTCCTTGTCTTTTCACATAGCCAGGGACGGTGTGACATGTTTTTTAAGAAACTGTCAGCAACTGACACCACTTAGAACAAAAGTCCTGTCATCATTAACAGTACTGAGATAGAATTGGATGTAGTAATATTGAGACAGGTCTGTAAGATATTCTTATTGCACAGTGAATCCAAATTAAGCACCAAACTCCTGAAAATGGACACTTCTTGTGCTTTGAAGCATTCAGAGTAGTGACCCATATTTCATAGTGTTTATCCATTTCCTTATGGATGCAGACTTGCTAGCTCTTCAAGAATACTCTTGTGATGCTTTTCAGATCAAGTGAAATTATTTGTATACAAAACCATGTCCTTTCTTGTCAATTTCTCCAGGAACAGATTTTCTCTGTCAATATTTTTCATGGTTTTGTAAGTGTTTTAACAGAAATGTGTTGAAGTAAATATGCAGATTGAAGAGTAATTGAAGTTTGCGTTTTAATCATGGTTTATCCCATTACTTTGGACTTGGAAAAATAAGTATTTACTTCCTATTGCAATTATATATGACATAGATACTGCAAGAGCATGTCCCTTTCTTGGGGAAATAGACTTGTTATACTTCTGCTGTGAATGGCATTCTAGCATCTCTGAATGAGTATTCATGACAGCCAACTATTTCAACTGCCTTTGGATAACTCAAATATAACAATGAGGGGATTATGTCAATTTTTAACATGGTTGGTTGAAATTGATTTGATACAGGTTTTAATAGTAATTCCATGAAAGTTGTTCTTACCAATAACAGTGGTTTAATAGTGGCATTTTTAGGTGCATAGTGGGTAAGAGAAATACAGATGACAGGGAAACAACCAGAGATCTCAAGTGCTGCTTAAAAATCACTATTACAGTAATGAGAGTAAGAAGAGGCAGATAAAATGTTTTTGAAATTCTGTGTAGGGGAAGGTGCATTGAAAGTAAGGACTGAGTGTCATCACTTCTGATTGTATACAGAGCAATTAAATTGAAAGAAATGAGAATAGGGGAAAAATGAAGAGAAACAGAACTTCATTTCTTAGGATGAGAAAGTGATGTTTACAGGATCTTCTCTCACTTTCTTTAATATAAAAGAGATAAAATCTCAGGAATAATTTCTAATGCAGGTTTCTGATGGAGAAAGGCTCTGACTGCATAGTAGCTCACCAGCTTTTTTTTCCCCTCTGTACTGCTTTCTAAAAAATACAAATAAATATGGATGTCATCTAATTTCTTTTACACGTCACACAAACCAGATTTAGGTTTTTGTTTTGTTTTTCTATGTATGCATGTACATATAGTAATGGGTCTTTAGACATCATGTTCTTAAGCACCTGACTTTGAACATTTCTGGCCTTCAAGGGAACAGGGACAAGAAAGCAATTCTGCCTCTGCACTTTTACGCAGACATAGGTGTATTTTTAGGCTATTTCACAATGAGTAACACACTTCCAGACGTTTGCTGGGTGGGGACTGGAACCCACGGGTTCGCAATGAATGGACAGAGACAAATGCTCTGAGAAATCACGGGCTGGCAGTGCGTGTGCTGCTGCTGCTGCTGCCCCCGGCGGCAGGACGAGCCGGTGGAGCCCCAGCTCCTCGGGAATGCTGGGAATGTTGAGTCAGGGACTGGCAACCCAGACAGCCAGGCTCGCAGCTGACTGAGGGAGACTCGCTGAGGGACAGAAAGACGAGGGACAGGAGCACACAAGCGTCCCCCGACCGCAGCAGGTTCCCCCTCTGCCTCCCCTCGGAGGTGCTCGGTGGCGCCGGCTCTCCCTGCCGCCTCCTTTTCCTCCGCGCTAACGGGATGTCAGCTAAACGTGATGTTGTAAAATCCATGTGAGGACGAAAGACAGATGCAATGATTTGAAAGGTGAGAAGCTTAAACAAGAATATGGCTGTAATACATGACTGTAAATTATTTGTGATTAAGGAAATTGCTGTGTATTGCTTTTTACAACTGTCTGGTAGCTGAATCTGGAAATGAATTTGCAGGAAAGGCTTTTTATATTGCTTTAGAAATACATTGTAATAAATGGGACCAAGTGCACATCTTATTCTGGTAACAGAGTGCCTCTCCCTACAGAATCGTCAACCAGAAACCTCTCTTGCAATTTCTATTAAAAGCAGCCATAGGAGTCTCATTTTTTTTGTGCCCAGTGTTTAAAAATATTATTGTTTAAAGTTTTCTGGAATAGAACCGATGAGCTTTGGTGATTCCTAGCTTTATACCTAAATACTGGATAACGTTTGGTGTCTGAAAAACCGTGTCAGGAAAAAGGTGAGAGATTTCTGTTCCCTTCTACTGGCTGGCAAATGGAAACAGAAACTAACAAGATGTTATTTTTCAGTTATATAATTAATGAATACTTACTGTGGTCCCTCATTTATGATGCTGTGTGGTTTAATTTTTTTTTTTTAAAGATCATTTTAGGGTGGACAAGAGTGATGAATATGATGCATATGATAAAATCCACGCATATATTCATTAGGGATATGTGCATATTTTTTTCCGGGAGCACTATAGTAGTAACGTGATGGAGAAGGTATTTTTTTTTTTTTATTAGTGTGTGATTGATTTCTAGGCGGCTACCTGCTAAGCCTTGTGATGGATGGATGGGATTCTACTCCCTTAGCGGCGAATTGCTGTTTCCCTGTTGATGGACACGCCAGCCGACCACTTGCATTGGCAGACACAAGCTCGTTGCACATAAGCACGGCCAATAAGTGCAGCCAAGAGGAGGGCAAACCCTACTTGTCAGGGTTAGTTTTCTGGTTGGCTTTTTAAACCAGCGGTTTCACTTGACTATTTGTTTGTTTGGGATTTGTTTCGTTTCCGATTGCCGTGCCCCATCCCCCGGGTGCGTGTCCAGCGCGGCTGCCCCGTCCGCGGCCCCTTCGCGGCAGCCGCACCGCACCGGGCGCAGGCCCTGCTCGGCTCCCCCTCCCTCGGAGGGCGGGGAAGGGAGGGAGGTCCCCCCTCCCTCCAGTCGCTTCTCCCCTGGCACTTCGTTTCCCTTCCCCAAGTGGAGGACGGAGCGGATGCCCCGTGTCGCCCAGCCCTGAGGGGAGATGCTGAAGAGATGCACTACCGCCCTCCTCCCGCCACGGGGAATGGCAGAGCTCCAGAGCGTGGATTCAGGGCCCTTTTCCAGCCCCGGGGGCACTGGGGACCTGGAGCTGTGCTCCCATCCTCACTGCTGTCCCCTGGGGGGGAAGAAAGCCCGACCACCATCCCTGCCCAGCTCCCCCGCAGGCGGCTGTGTCAGCGCAGCGCGTCCCTTGCAGGGAGCTCTAAAGCCATCCCTCTGCCAGGGGGATTTCCTTGGATTCTCTCCACTGCTGTCTCCAGCTCCCCCGGTGCCGCCCCGCCCTGCCCGGCGCGGCCCCGCTCCCTTGGCTACGGGCGGGGATGGCGAGCGCTCCTACAGCGCAGGTGAAGAAAACACCAGCGACAAAAACACTGCCAGCAGAGCAAGGCAGGGCTTTCGCAGCCCCAGTCCTATCACAGGCTCATCTGCTTGAGCAGTGCCCTTCCCCGTTTCTTCCTTCCCCTGCATATGAAGAGGGAAAAGTCCCTTTTTTGGGCCTGTCTTTACGCACGGAGTGTATAATGGTAAAATTAATGCAGTTCCACTAGCAATATGTTTCTAAGGCAAAATCGTTGTTACAGTTTCTTGATGGAAGAAACTTACAGCCCAAGCCTTGGCTTAGTGACCGTGTTATGGGTGGTGTGTGAAAGTAACTCCCCATTTCAGTGCTTGAAAAGAAACCATTCCATTAGTGTTACTTTGTTTGAATGCTCTGTGTAAACAAACAGCTTTCAAAGGTGAGTTAGCATTTTCACTTTTCCTGCAGGAGTCTGGGAGGAAGGAGAGGCTTTCTGTCCTGTGAGTGAAGGAAACATAATTTCTTTCTCCAAAGGATTAACGAGATAGGGCGGTCCCTGAGATTTATGGCTGCCCAGCTTGGGTTGAAACTCGATCTTTAAACTGTGGAGAAACTCTGCCGTGTATCTTAAAAACACACCCAGGGAGGGGTAGGTCTTGCAGAACTGAGAAATTTCTTACTGTTTTGAGTGCCTTATTAGTTTCATTATCCTCTCTTGTGGTTTGGCTGCATTTGGAAGAGACCCATCTCATCCCCTCCCTTATTCTATTGGACTCCCCGCAGCCACTGACAGTCAAATTGGGATGGGTGGTAGTGTAAGGTACACTTGCCTATGCCAGTCCCCTGTCGTGTTCCTTGCCTGCTCTGAAGGCTGTTGCAAGGTGTGGGCCATATTCTTAGCAGCCAAATATCAGGTAAACACATTCAACTATCTTAAAATGTCAAATATATGTGATATTTAGAGAGTGAGCTATTCATGATGTGTGTCAAGGTGATTTGGGGGGGGGGGGGTTTGGTTGTGTTTTTTTTTCTTTTTCTTTAGGAAGATGATTCTTGCAGACCTTTGAAAGATGACTAACAAAAAAAGAGTGGGTTGTTCACCCCTCAAAGAGGGTGAGGCAATCAGCCTGTGTATCACTTCCAAAGACAACATATGCTCTCCCACCTGTATCTCTTATGGTATTTTTATATTTTTATCTGCTATGATGCATTTGTTGTCTTCTCTGTTTGATTTAGTTTGTAATGCCTGGGATATATATATATGGAGATGGTTAGTCAGATTCACCTAGGAATATTACTGTGATACTGATTTTTAAAAATATTTTTATTTTTTGTAATGTGACTGCTCTATTATCTGTGAGACTGTTTGTTCAGATTAGGATAGCTTTAAAATATTTTTGTGATAAAAGTTTCACTTTTTGAGTGATCTTATCTGTATTCAGCAGTGATGACCTTGCCTCAACTTATTTTGCAACACTAATGCTGGCTTGTATTTTCTGTGAAGTCCTGGGATTACAGTTACTTTAAAGCAAAATAAGTTTATAACTTCTTTTTAAGGGGCATAATTGGTCAAGGGAAAATAGTGCTGATTCTTTAGAGTGATACTTTCACATGAAGAAAATGCAAGGGCATGTTAGTGAAAACATCAGTTAAATATTTTCTGCAGCATTTTGGTTTTTAATTAATCAATTGTTAGAAATGTAACACATTTTATAAAGAAACAGTCTTTTACAATCTTGTTGAAATAAGTGAGATGGAGTTACGTTGGCTTGTTATTGCTTGTGTGTGAGATGTGGGGCAAAAAAAAAAAGCCAGCTACTTCCTTGGAAAACTGCTGTGGACTATTTGTGGAGGTCCAAGAAAGTTTACAAGCATGAATATCCAATGAATGTCTGTATAAGAAAAGGTAGATGTCTGATGAATTAACATTGCTAGGGTAGTATTTGCATTGTGTTGTTGCTCTCTTGGCTGTTGATCTGAGGAGTTTTAGGACTCCTTTAGTGATAGTGAGTTTTGCATGCCCAGCTTTGGAATACCTGAAATACCCAGGTGGTTTTTTTTAGTTTGTTTACTTTTTGAAGTGATTGCAACAATTAGAAGCACCAACCTCATCCCCTTTCAGAGACAGTCTGTCAGGTGTTGACCTCTGTCAAAGGAGAGAACAGTGGCAAAGATGGGTTAGCACTTCTCTGGGTAAGGTGCCATTACTGTCACACCATTTTTGTTCACAGAAATGCAGAATTCCTTCATGATATGGGCAGTTATTTTTGGCAGGTTGTATATCACTGCAATCTCTTCACTTTCTAATGGGAGTAATGAAGGAGAACTGTAGCGTCAGAATTTCTGTTCTTTTAGGAAAGCAGAAGGAATGTGTTAAAGTATTTGAGGGATACATCAGAGTTTCCAGTTGTGATTGGATGTGTGGGAGTCTTTGACGTTCTGGATGTTTAGCAAAGCTGAAACTTTTCTGTGAAGTTTTAAGATTAGGTTGTTGAAAGGGGATACTTGCTTTCTAAACTATCTTTTCTAGATGACCTTAGAAGCTCATTCTAAGACAGTCTTGCAGACTGGCATTCACTGGAAATGCTTTGGGCTAGTTAACATGGGGCTTCTTGAATGACCAATGTACTTTTTATTTAGTTCAAGTACTCAATTTTCAGCAAATACTATTATTTTTTTCCTTATCCTGCTCATTATCCTCTCCCTGTAACTGCATCACAGTGCAGATGTAGAATCTAACAGCCAAATTGTAGAGAAATTGAACATTTTGAGATATATTTTAAAGTTAAATCATGTAAAAATATCTCTCAAATTTTGTGGGAAGTGCCATTGAATGATGAAAGGAGTAAAAAGATTGGTGAGATTGGTGCGTATATATAAATATATATATTGTATAGGTATGTGTGAAAATGATGTGCTGTAGTTTCTGGGGTTGCTGCAGAGTTGAGGTGGGAAATCACAAAAGAAAGCATTGTCTATAACAATTGATTAGTTGGATATAATGTGCAGTTTATTTTGAAGGAAGTCAAAAATGTGACAAAATTCTCTGCCATTTCTGAATTCAGTCCAAGAGATGACATGTTGCACAGAGCCTTGGTAATATGTGGGACAGTTTCCCTCCAGGTAAATAGCTTGGATCACTTGGGATAGATGTTGATGTACTGCACATAGTCTATGTACATTGAGCTAACAGAACACACTTTAGTTGCTCCCTTCCTGTTCCTGATGGAGGTTTACTGTGTCCATACTCCTGGTTACCCTGTCTGGCATCCATCTGGATTGTCTCATTGCCAAGTGTAACAAATTGAATGGACTTGGAGCCCATAGTACTTGAATTCTCAGAAACTGCTATTTCTTTATCAAACAGGAGTTGAGTCCTGTTGGAAATTGTGCTGATGCTTTTTCAGTTTTCACTATTGTTATCTAAGCACTTTTCATGGTCAGTAAAATTAATTTGCTGGTAATCTGCTAAGATAGATATTTCATTATCTCTGTGGTATGTGCAATGTCTGAATCATTTAATTACTTTATAAAATGGCACAGGCCTGTTATTTCTGTGACAGTGTGGACTTAGACTTAAGTGGGTTTCTATAGTGTATTCTTTTCCTCAAAATAGATTGTTGAAAAACAGTTCTTACCTCTTCTGTGTTCTTTGAATAATTCAGCTTAGTGGACAAATACAACACGGTAAAGCACAGTTCTTTTTGTTGACCTGTGTCAAATGATAGTGCCAGAAATGGGTACTCTCAGGGGCTTCTATGGAAGACAGTTTGCTGTGTAAAGCATATTTATTTTTGATGGCTAAGTATTGGCAGTCATGATGTACTTTGGTTTTCATTTATAGACCTCATTTGAAATCTGCTCAGGCAATTTTTTTTTCCTTAAGGAAAGCAGTTACAATAACATCTGTCATCAACATCAAATGTTCACATCAGATGTCTGTGAGGACTTACAAACTGCACTTGTGAATTAGTGTGGTTATGGTTGGCTAAGATGGGTTCAGTGTGAGCACAAAGGTGGAAGGTTGGGCTGTCCTGTGAAATTGTTAACAGTCAACAACCAAGTGGTTGGGGAACTTTTCAATGTTTTCTGTGAATAAATAAATAGGTAATTCCTGAAGTGCAGTGCCTTCTAATAGTTCCAGGGTGCTGATTCCATGATGAATTGAGAGCTAATCTGCTAAATCACTTGAATCACTTACAGAGCCTGTAAGTTCCTTGGAGAACTTTAATCTAATGTGGCTGAACCACAGCCAGTTCCTTTCTTTGGCATGATACTGAAACATGTGCGTACTCACATCCTAGTGAAGGGAACAGAGAGGAGAGATATTCTCTGGGCTTTTGAATTCCAATGGCTTCAAAGCATGCTGATTGCACAAATATGTGCCTCTTGTTTTACAATTTGTGTGCATTATTACTACTCTTGAATGAAGTAACTGTAGGATGCATAGTGGATATTTATGCTTGCTAAATATCCCAATACCTAAGTGTTCTAAGAAAATGCTGGAGGCTACATAAGTAGTCTTAATACCTGACCCTATGACTACTCTGTTGCTTTCTTATAAGAATGGAAGCTTTGTAGAGAAAAAGAAAAATATAGCTTTATCCTGCATATACACAAGCCTGTGTTTAATAACATTCATGTGAGTAGCCTTAGTGAATTCAACTGAAAATACTCCATTGTGTGGGAGTCTCTCTGATAATTTCTAAGATAGGTTTAAGAGTTTTAAATGTCTTAAAATAAAAAGTATGGCATGATTGTAAGTGACAGAATATACTTAAACATATTTAAAGTAAAAATAGGCAAACTTACAGGGCAAATTATAAACTCAGTCAATTTCCTTCTGCATTATTTTCAGTTCTGAGGTCTTCCTAAACCAAATAATCACACTCTTTAATGTATATTTAATATATATGTATGTGTTATTAGGTGAACAGGCTTGTTTTGAGGACTGTTGGTATAACTGCTGACAATACAGATGAACAATAGACAGAAAAAGACTGAGCTTCCAGTTTTTGCTAGAAGACTTTTAGGTTTTCTTAACTCATGGTTATATTTAAGCTCTAACTTCTCAAATATAATTCAGTCTATAAGAAAGACTTTTTTATTTTTGTAAAGTCTTAAATAGTCATTCATGTTAGGTAAATGTTGGCAAAAGCAAAGTATCATTGTGCTACTCATTAGGCATAATGTTAATGTAATCCTACAGAATGTTGTATACTTTTACATTTTAATGCATTTCCCCAAAAGAGACTATTTTAGTAAAAAATTAAGGCATGATTTTTCTTTTTGTTGTTCTTCAACAGTTATTAAACTGAAAGTCCAGTTTGTCTGGCTAGCTAGGTGACTTATAATCTCCATAAAACACTGGAGTTTGTAAATGCAAGTTTGCATTGATAAATGAGATTTCTTATCAAGTAAGAAATAAAAGGCAAGTGGTTAACAATTGCAGGATGGAAGGCACAACGAGTACTGACGAGGGCACAGAACTTAGCACACAAGACACCTGCATACTTGCAAGGACTAAAATGTTGGGAAACCTTTCTCTGGGAAAACAAAAGCTTGCCAAGCCTTTAGCAACATCTGTGTATCCAGAGAAGGTCGTTATGGTGCAGGGAAGTTGAGAAAACTGAGAGAACTGAAGCGGTGTTTCGGAATGTACGTGTTTCTATCCCTNTCTCCAAGCTGCAGAGAGCAGATGGCCAGCCAAACAATGACACAGTGAGTGTAGGACTGGGATCTCTGATTGCTTTAAAACTGAGGTGTTTGACTCTGCAGCTCTGGAACTCAATGCCACTGTTAATGCTGGTGTTCAATACTTGAAACAAAGGACGATGCTAAACGTCCCTGCTGCTGTCGAGTGACCATGAAATCAGAAGGAACTTGGATAGTGAGACATGCTCTGTGCTGGAATTTGTCGTGCAGGCTCTACTTGGTTGTGTTTGCCCAGATTTGGCAGATAGGCTGCCCTATGGCTTTTTATGAACAGCGTGTTCTCTGGCAAAACAATTAAAATTGCATGTGATGATTCTGCTATTACTTGACTATAGAAGCCTTTTTAAAAAAAATGTTCAATTTTCAAGTCTTTAGTATTTTACACAACATGAGAAAAATAAAATGAAACAAGCCTGAAATGTCTCACCTCCCTTAAGCATCTTAGAAACCCCAGGGAGATTTTCTTTTGTCACATGCAGGAGTGCAGGAAAAATTTCTTTTAATGGAAGTGTTAGAGATAAAATATTAAGAATTGGAGTTTCAACATCAAAGAGACCAACTTAAAAGTTACAAAATAATGGAGGTGTCAGTTGGTGGAGTTTAAATATTACTTATATTACTTAATGCCTACTTCTAATTATTATCATGTTTTAAAAATGCTTTAAGAAGATTACAATATCTCTAACATTACAATAAAGAGAAGAAGGCACTGAAAGAAATTGTACCTCTCTTGAACGCTAACCTTATTTCAAATCTGTGTAACCTCTAGAAAAGCTAGAGGTATTGTTTACTCTTCAATTAAATGAATTTAAGAATAATATAATTGACAATGCTGATAATTGTCACAACTGCTTGCTTTTCAAGATTTTTAATACTGCATTTTGAGCAAATATTTCAATTGTTGGAGTTTCCTGATTGTATGACAAGTATTAATTGCTGTCACTGCATGTGACAACTTTAGAATGTCTGACAGCTTTATTTTTCATATATGTCACTAGATGCACATAGAGCAGCCATTCTCACTTATTCCTTCATGTTCTATTTCCTCTGTACAAAACAGAAATGAAAGGCGAGCAGGTCTGATGAGCTGCTTCTATGAGGTGATAAATGCCGGTTCTGTCACTTAGCATTGGTGGGAGTTCAGAGACATGACCAGCTTGTAAGATCAAAACTAACTTTATTTACAGCTACATATGTACTATTTCTCTAAGAAACTACAAGAGAGAGGAGATAAATTGATGTCTGCTGACTAGTAAAAAGAAAGTTATTGTGTAGACTGCAGTAAAACTTACATTAGCAATGCAGATGCAGGGCACTCTGAGGAACCTAAATGAAAATGTTGTTGCTTTTAAAGTTGTCATGTGTATTTTGTTTTTCAAACTTCTAAGGAATAGTACAATAGTAGGAAGAAATGTGTGATTTTTCTTCTTGGAATTAAAATTGCAGGGGGAGATAAGTAGTTTGCTAAGTCTGGTAAGCAAACATATCAGTCTGGTAAGCCCTTTTAATAAAAACAATGCTGATCTTGTACTAACTCCACATGAACTAGCATTTTGTTTGTTATCTTTTTGTTACTTTATTAAAAGATGTGCAGTGCTGCTCAGATTAATGAAGAAAAGGAGACTGTACAAAAGATTTCAGTTCTCTGTATCTCGTTTTCATCAGTTTACTGGGATTTTTTGTTTTTCTTTTACATCAGCACAGATAATAGAAAACATGCAAAGAAAAGGATATTCTCTCTTATGAGAATGTGTTGAGCCACTGTTAAAGCAGTTGAAAGCCCAGGTGAATTAAAAGAACATGCTAGAATTATTCCTGACTCTTGGACACTACTTTTTTTAATACACATGGCCCTGGACTTCTGGGTATACAGAAGCGTTTCTGTTAAGAGTATTTAAATGATTCCTTTATTTTAATAACATCTTTAACTTTTGCTAGAACGTGTGTGTTTAGGGTACAGAGCTTTCTATGCGTCTCCTTTTGTGGTATCTCAAAATACATTGCTGGTGGATGTATAGGAGTGTTATCTTCTACATTATCTCTTATTTCTTCTATTTTGTCACTTTTGGTTTTTATATGGGGAATCATGTAGTACTAAATGGTTTTAGACTTTTTGGAATCAGATTGATAATTTCTGCACTTAGCTGTTGCTCTGTATTGTTTGGGAGGTTAGCTGGAAGGAAGGGGTTCCCTTAGAGCTCTTGGTACTATTACAAATGTTTGAGCTCTTGGCTGAATGTTAATATTGGCAAGTAGTTGTGCAAAGCTATTAAGGCTTTGGCTGATATCCAAACTTCCTGCTGACTAGGTGATTCAGGCTGGAAGAGGACACACTGAAAGTCTAACTCATCCCTGAGCATATAAGTGTGTGTAACCAGTGAAAGCCAGAACTTAGGGGGCTCTATGTACACAGCATTTCAGGGAAACCATGTAATTATGTAAAATGTAGAAGCAATGATTTGGAAAGTAAATTGAGTGAGACAGACCTTCTATTAGCATCATATTAGAATCCTCTGTTGTAAGTCTCTATAAAAATAGATAGTCAAAAGTCAAATAAAATGCATTGTCAGAGACAAGCAGTGTGGGTAATGTGAACCCATGAGGATACTGTCAGCAGACTGCAATGATCAGAAGGGGCAGAAATGTGGAAAATCAGGTGAGGTGAAGTCGGAACATCAGGAGGGATTGGCATGAAATTGGCTATTTCTTTTTGGCAGGCATTTTCAAGGCTGATGAGAGCATGGGTGGGGGAAGTGCCTGGTGTCTGCCCTGCCATGGGAGAGTGTGTGCTTAATTTTCTGCATCTTAAAGGGTTCCCCATGAAATATGGTTTTGTTTACAATGCAGAATATTAAAAGCACGATTTTAATGGGTAGTTTTGAAGTCATGCATTATGTACACTAAAAAATATTTTTTTAAATAAGAAAACATTGAGTCAGTTACTTGAGCATCTGCAGGTTTTTTCTAGTGCTGGGCTGATTTGAATGTTAAAACACAAAGGAACCTTTTGTAGGAAAGTGCATGTAGTGGGTCTGCAGTCAGTCCCTATTGGACTGAATTAATGTGGGTGACTGTCTCAGAAATTTTTAAGGGGATATGATCTTTCTGAGTTGTCTTTTGCTCTGGCTACTGCAACACCTGCAGCTTCCAGGTTTGTATCAAGTGAGGGTTGACCTCTTCAGTTGTGGGTATAATGTTCTTGTCTTGGGTGAAAAATCATTGCTTGAGAGTAATAATATTCTTCCCTCTCCCCCAAATTAAAATAGCAATATAGAATCAATTTAGTTTTCAAGATAGTGTGCAGGTGAGATAGAGATGATTTTAAGTTCAACCTGAATGGCTCTGTTGGCCGGTTCTGTGGGAAGATGAGAGAAAGGGATCTCCTCTCTTTCTGTAGGCAGGAGATGATGATCTGTGTGGCAATTGTTGAGGCCCCGAGGCTGATATTGCTTCTTCATGTCTCCAGTTCCTGATGTGTTGGGACACACAGTAAATCTTCCTGAAGCAAGGAAGGCTCTGTGTATAAGCAGCAAAGAATAGAAAATGATGGAGATGCCTTTCTTCCCTTTTTCAGACAGCAACGGTATATGGCTTCTCCTTTGTCCTGAGACTTCTCACAGCCATAAAAGAAGTCTTGAGGTCGATCCTTAAGATGTATATGCTTTGAAAAACCATACTGTCATGTGCTTGCCTTTTCCTGAGGTGTGTGCAAGAAAGCTGGTGTGTATAACTCAGGTTGGATGGTTTTTATTTTCAAATTGCACATGAAAATAGGGATAAACTGAGAATTTCTTTGTCAGGGTTTTCAGCTTTTGGTTTGTGAGCTTTCCTTAGTAGGTCATTAAGGAAGAAAACCAAGCATACTGTCAGTGTGCTCATGCTTTTTACATAGAGAGCTCTGTTTTGATTATAGTGTTTCTAAAGGAAAAATAAAAGGAATAATTGAAAATGCTATAGAGGTAATAAGATTTCTTTGGTGGTGTTCTGCTTTTCTTTTCCTATTGCTTTCAGAATTTTCATAGGCTTATGAAAGTTGCAATGTTAAATCATATTTGAACATTACTATTAAAGAAGTTCAGAGAGATGTTAACCTTCCTTTGGGTAAGGAATGATGGTTCTCTTCAGCGGGGCTCAATGGTAAGCATTGGAGGGCTAAGCAGTATGAAAGTGTTCTCTGATTTGAAAACTTCACACAAGTAGAGAAAAGAAAGACCACAACTAATAAGGCAAAACAAGTACCTAAAAATACATATCAGAGACACAAACAGAAGGCTAAGTAGGTTATTAAGTAACTCTAAGCAAGAAGCATAAATTACTTATTTATCAGACTGTGGCAATGAAAAGGGAAAACAGTATGGATATGATGATCCCATACCTCTATTTGTGAGGATGGATGAATCGGCATCAAACCCCTCTACCTGGCCATGCATCATGTATTCTGTAGCTCAGAATATTTTATTGTATCTGGTTTAAATTGACATGATAGTTTCTGCTAGCAATTGTGGTTTTTCCCCAGGACAGATAGCGGATTTCTTTTTGTTACTTGTGGGTTTTTTTCCGGGGGGGGCGGCAAGAAGGATGGGGGAGAGTTATATCAGTTTAGGAGACAATTGCTTTTGCTCAGTGTCTGCCACCAGCCAGTGGAATGAAAGCGATCTTCAGCTCTGATCTCATGTGGGATTGTCTTTGAAGGAGTTAGAGAACTGTTTCATGAAACTACAAGGATACAAAGATGGGTTTCTCAGAGGGCATGATGGGTGATGTTATTTGGCTGGCACTTGAGAATTAGGATAAGTAGTTGCATTGCCACAGTCACCATGATGAGATACTTTTTTTATTTTTTTTTTTACTAATGCATTGAGATGGCAGAAAAGCTGCACCGGCTCTTTTGGTGGAACAAGCTGTGGGTTGTCTCTTCAGTGATAGATGACAACTGTATACTGGTGTTGGAATGTCAAAATTTGGACATGTAAATCAAGTTACAGCTGGCTCCTTCAGATTGCTGTGGCTGAATTCTGGATGCTTTAAGAGGTTTTAATGGCTCAAAAAGTTGGATCAGGCTTTTGCATCTAAAAGTCAGCAAGAAGTGAAAACACAAGAATGGCCACTGTTGTGTAATAGTAGTCTGAAACACCTCAGCTCATTCAGATGCTGGTAATTCAAATGAACAAAGTGCTTTAGGACTATGCTGGCTCTTAGCCTTCATTGAAAACACAGGAAAAAAGAAACTAAGGAATTCTTGGAACTCATATAAAAACCACGTGGGATCATGAGGGGTAACTGGAGAAGCAAGTGCTGCTTGTTTGCTGACATCATTACTGTCCATAATGTTTTATGCTAATATTGTTGGTGAGGATTTAATATACTAGAGCTTACTAATAAATAGGGCAATTAATTATCCTTCTGCCTGCCCTGCACTTTACACAGCAGATGTAGGACAGATGTTTTAAAACACTTGGAATAATGTATCTATACATAATGAGGATGTCTTGAGGGAATGGCTAAAAATTACTGGATTTGATTGAATCCAACTATTCTTTCTGTGGATGCCTTTGAAAAAAAATGGTACTCTGTCTGCTCGATGACCACCAATTTAATTAAGACCACAAATTTATTGAACAAAATAAAAATCAGGAGGCTGCCTTAATCCTAAAGTGTGCTTATTTTTATGTTGTGTAAAGTTAAAAACTTACTCAAAACTTGGTAAATGTATAATAATAGTACTGAAGAATTAAAAAATGGATCATTGGTCTATATCTGTGTCTTATTTGGTTAAATAAGTTACAAAGCTTGTTCTGTTGAAGTAATAAAGAAAGAAAATTCTATTTCACAAACACTTCTAAATGAAAACCTAGATTATTGTCATGGAACCTTTTCCTGAAAAGCTAATTGCCAAAAAATACTAGCATGCTAGTACTTAAACAAATAATACTGTGTCATGATACATTATAATTGTTTATAAGGAAGTGTTCACTCAAATTAGCTTAATTTTATGTTAATTTTTCTTACTAAAATATGCTTTCACTGTTTATGGCCAAGCTACTAGGAACACTATTTCCTTAATTTTTTCCCTATCCTAAATTCTGTGTTAATCCAAACAAAAATTAAAATGTCTGCTTATTTCTTCATTCTGTCTTAATACTATTATACAATACACAGAACTGCTGATTTTGTACTGCCTTTTGAAAATGCAATATCTTAATTCTTAGGGTAATTCTTAATGTCAACAATAGCTATCTTGTTTCATTTATATAAATTTCACATGGTCTGGCATTTAAGTTCATTAATGTAATAGCGAAGATATGGTTTTGGGATCATGCTGTTCACTGCAACGTAAAGTTTGTTAAACTCAATTTTCTAGTAAGAAAGAAATGAGCAGTTTTCTTCCCATTGAAATTAGTTTGGAAAATGCATTTTTAACTGGTCATCCTAAATACTATTTTATTTTTGAGGTTATTACTCTAGGAAGTGAGTTTATTGTATGATATATGGTGATTACTTGCAAATTTTTTTTCCAAGGTGAAAACTTTATTTTATATTCTTTTTTCCTTCTTTCCCTCCCCCCAGGTCTGTCTTTGGAGTTTTGCCTCCTGGGAGAATGCAGTGAAACTGCCAATATTTCTAGCTGGAATTATAAACTTAGTATTCAACTTTAGTATTACTAATTTCTTACTAAACAGTACCTCAAAATAGAAGAAAAATGTATGGAAGTGCAAGAACAATCAGCAACTTGGAAGGCAGCCCCTCCAGGTCTCCTCGCTTGCCGAGGTCCCCCCGCCTGGGTCACAGGCGAACAAACAGCGGGGGAGGAGGAGGGACAGGTAAGACGCTATCGATGGAGAACATCCAGTCCCTTAATGCAGCCTATGCAACATCTGGACCAATGTATCTGAGTGATCACGAAGGTGTAGCTTCTACTACTTTCCCAAAGGGCACAATGACTCTTGGAAGGGCTACAAATCGAGCTGTGTATGGGGGTCGAGTCACAGCGATGGGGAGCAGTCCCAATATCGCGTCAGCTGGACTTTCGCACACGGATGTCCTTTCTTACACTGATCAGCATGGAGGTCTGACCACATCTTCACACCACCACCACCATCAGGTTCCTTCTATGCTGAGACAGGTTAGAGATAGTACCATGTTAGACCTGCAGGCTCAGCTAAAGGATCTACAGAGGGAGAATGATCTTCTCAGAAAAGAATTAGACATCAAGGACAGCAAGCTGGGATCTTCCATGAATAGCATCAAAACTTTCTGGAGTCCTGAGCTAAAGAAAGAAAGAGTGTTGAGGAAAGAGGAAGCAGCCAGAATGTCTGTTCTTAAAGAACAAATGAGAGTGTCTCATGAAGAAAATCAGGTAAGTAACCACGAAAGCTTCTTTCTGTTGTTTTACAGCGAAGCACTTGATGTTTTGCTTATGGTACTGTATCCTGTTTGATATTTGAACAAGTTTGATATTTGCCATAAAGATTGTATGTCTTGACCTGTTTGCTTCTGGCTGCTCGACAGTAGGAAAGCACAGTAATAAGAATACAAATGCAGGTTATAATTTCCTTCATGCACCATTCTGTCATATTTTACCTGGAGAGAATATTTGTCATTATCCTTTCTCTTATTTTTGACACTTGATCTATGCAGCAACAGCCTAAACACATGTGGCTTATTTACCTCTTCAGAAAAAGTTGCCACCTTTGCAAAAGTATAAATAAACATCCAGAGGCATATTTTGAGCCATACAGGGCATATTATGAGCCATACAGGGATTTAAGTTTCGAAGTTAAAAGAAGATAAATCCCCCTATGCAACTTTCTGTACTTCTGCCTTACAGAATGAAGTTGATTTTGTGTTTTCAGTAATGTTTCAGAGACCTGTGTCTTATTTACAAGATGCTCTTCTTCTATGTATTTCAAATACTTCTATTCACAACATAACATTATATTCCCAAAGCTATAAAATGAGTCAAGTACATAGATTAATCTGAATGGATAAATCTATAAGGTCAAGCTTTGAGGCTCTATGGTATATCACAGAGGGATACAAAGCAGTGGCAAACAATAGATTAAAAAAAAAAAATTGTCATATTACTGTCTCCACATACTTTTTGGCTGCTGGTTGCATTTTAAAGCTGCTCCTTTTTAGACCATCTGTTAACTTTCTCCAGACAAAAACACAATCCTGTGTTTCTCTCACTTCCAGATTCCAAATCTAAACTTCTTTGCTGGCAGGCAGCAACAAGTGAAATTTTTAATTTGCTTCCAAGTTTGTGATCATTAGTGCTTCTCAGCAAACTTTCCACCTTTCAGGCATGGCATGAACCTACATCTCTACAGAACTAACAAGTCTGTTACCAGTTATTTCAGTGGGAAACAGGGTCATGATCAGGAATTCATTGAATTAACTTAGTACTTTCTTGTCTAACTCCTGTATCTAGACTGACAGTAATAGTTACTGAACACTTATTTATAGTAGGTGCACAGGGATGGTGCCAGAACCAATATTATCAGATGTTTGATGGAGATTCTGCTATTCAAAAGGCTGATGGCTTAGATATTATAATTGTGATAGTGTCACCTTAGTAGGAGGAATATTCTGATACACTGTTCTGGTAGTCTTTCTTATGGAAATGTCACATTAATGTCTTATATTGGCATTTGGAATCTGAGTTTGGCGTTTAGAGACTTTGTCACCTGCTGAAAGTCTTTATGCTTTTTTTTCCTCTATAAGCTGTTTTTCCTCATATTGAGAGGCAACTAAATTGGTAGGTCTGTTACAAGTTCTCCTGTTCATTCATTCATTTCATACAAGATTATATCTTTGACAAATGCTCTTATTTTCTTGTAACTGCAAACCTGACAAAAAGAGTGTATCTTACCCTATATATATATTTAAGATGCATTCTTACTCTATAATAAAATAACTTGGTAGCTGTGTCCAAAAGTTCCAAGAATAGACCTAGTATGCAGTGATATCCCCACCAGTGCTTTTTATGATCCAGCTACAGTTTTTGTGCTTAACTCTCAGTGGACTTGGAATTAAGCCAATTACCTCTGGACCTGTTTAAAATGCCAGTGTCCCCAGTCTCTCATGGCAGTGAATCCCTCAGCTTAACATATCTATGAAGTCTGCAACTGCTTTTCATTTGATTTTGCACTACACTTTGGTTGCTTTTGCTAGGATGTGCTGTTCCTTGTACTGGAAGAAGCATTAAATAATTGATGTCTTGTGCCAGTCTCAGTGCCACTTAAGGGTTTTACAGGGTACCATCATCCCATCCCTCCCTCAGCTCTTTTCCAGACAGGAGAGTCTCAGCATGTGAGACAGTTTCTTTTGCGAAATGGTGACGTTGTTTTTCAGACCTATTACATGGGGTTTTTTTGAGGTGAGGAGACTAAAACATCTTATGTTTTTGATAATACAGGTGTAAAATGTGTTGTGTTGATGCTGAAGCACTTGCCCTTTTATTCTGTATGTTTCTCCCAAGAATTCCTGACACTTAATTGATTCTTTCTAGTTTTCACTGACTTTTTTTAACTGCTACTGAGTACAGAGCTAATATTTTAATAGAAATATTTAGCATAGCTGAAGAATCTCACCACTGGTTGTGATCACTTTAGATCCCAGCTTATTATACATAAAGATAGGATTATTTTCACTAGTGTATAACTTTTATCTCCCTGAATTTCATCTGCCAGCCTTTGACTGTTTGCTTAGTCTTATAAAATCCTTCTTTGCATTTGGCTTTTGCCTTTACTGCCCTGAATACCCTAATGTCAGGAGGAAAATTAGTCATCTTATGGTTCACCCTGTTCTTTGGGTTACTTAGAGTGTGTCAGTCAGCACAAAGCCTAGCCACGGATTCCAGCAAAATTCCATAGGGACCTTCTGTTGGTTTTATGAGTTGACCATGTGTTTCTGCTATTTCCTCTCTTGTAATCAAATATTTATGTATAAAAGGACCTATCTTCTCATCTAATTGCTGCTTACTTTTATTGTAAGCATTTGGAGAAGAGCCTTTCTGAAGGAATGGCTTTGGAAGCCCAAGCTGGCTGCGTCAGCTGGATTGCCAGTCTTATCCACATGGCTATTGATTCTTTCAAACAACTAATTTAAAATTATCAAAAAGCTAAAATTTTGAACACAAAAAAGGTGATGTGCTTTGTCACATCTATACTAAAACTGGTCAATCTATCCTTGTGGATCTGAAGATGACTGGCTTATAAAATCGAGGTTTTTCATACTGAAACACTGCATCAAAGTGTAATTATCAGTGATTCATGGTGAGCTTGGAAGGGTGTCTGGTAGGGATCTGTCATGTGTTTTGAATGATGGATGATATGTATTACACATCCAGATAATGTCTATCTGGGAAGGCTTAAAAACATGCTGGAGAGTAGGATTATAAATGGAAACAAATTTGTCAAATATGTGAAATAGTTTCAAATAGTAGGATGTGTTTCAACAGGAAAATTGGTGAAAATTAAACCTTTTGGAAGTAAAAAGAGATCCACAAAGGAGTTTATGGACAGTAAGTTGGACATTGCTGATTTTCTTTTGAAGGTTATTTTACTTTGGAAAGTGTATGCTTTGAGCACTGAATCTTTGATATTACAACCCAAATTTAGTTGCCTTTCTGTTCTTATTCTTTGTGACATGTTTTCTCACAGCACAAACAGTATCATCCTGTATATGGATTGATGTACGCAGAGGCAGGCAGTACTCTGCATGTTTTTAACTACTGAATGTGTTTCTTCATCTCAGTCATCCATTTGCAATGTCTCAATCAGAGAGCTTGTGTTTCTTTCCCCAGGGTAGATTGTTTTTTTTTCTCTAATGTGTATTGAATGTATTGTATAGAGGAGTTAGTGTAGAAAGTTTCAATGCAGAGCACAAGGCTCTGAGGTGGAAAGCTCTGGGAAGTCACATTATTCAGCATTATCCATTTCCAGGATTGTTGCCTGTCTGTCAAAAAAGGAAGAGGGAGAACTAACTTACTGGTTTGGATTGGCTGGTTCTAAGACAACATATTTACATTTTTCAGTTGATATGCTGCTTTTATGACATTGTGGAACCTGAATTAGATTTGTTGTGACATTCTTCCAACAAACAGTGAACTCAGTTGCACAAAATAAAGCCCCTTTTATCTACTTAGAGATGTCCTCATTTAATACTACATAATTAATGTGAAATGGACCACTGCATACAGTCAACAGCGGCACTTTCATTCATGATGTGGTTATATGTTGGAAATAAGTGGTGAGCCTGATTCTTTATTTTCTTACAGAAAACCAGGTAATATTAATTAAGTTAATGTGTTCTTTGAAAAAATATTATAAATTTTGATCTTCTTTTGAAGTTTAGTTCCTGTCCTGGTCCTGCAGGAATTTACTTCTGATTAATGAGAGGAAGAGAAAGGATGAAAAGGATAGTGAGCAGTTCCTCTGAGAGTTTTGAATACAAAATTGTTTCTTGAAATAATTTTTATCCATCTGTAGAAATATGAATAACTCAGATGCTGCAATTAACAGAATAGAGCTGCTAAGTAGATAAGGAAATGTGTGTTCATGAATCCAGAACTGTGAGTGGCTACTCAATGTTATTTCACATGCTCTTCCTTTCAACTTCATGACAAACATCTAAACAGAACAGTAAAAGAAAATACACTAAGAAATATTCTGAAATAATGTTTCCCTTCTTTGTACTAACTAAGCTATATTCCTAGTGAAGCCTTGATCACACTGAGGTATACATTATTAAGGAAAGTTTTTTGGGTTTTGGGGTTTTTTTTTTGAGATATTTTGGTTATGCCCACTGAAATTCTTAATGTTCCATCCTAGTGGAATATGCAGAGAGTTGCCAACAATTGGGTATTTAGTGTGAGTTCCCAGATAGGTATTTTCTTCCTTAATATCTGTCAAAGTATACCCTGGATTACTGGTGGGAAAGGTGGCTTCCCACTGTTCCTAAACACCAGATATGATCAGAGGGGTTTACTGGATATAAATATCTTATATTTCCACAATGAGACAGGCTGAATGAAACACCCTGAGTTTTAAAGCTTATTGGGGGTATCAGTGAAGCACAGAGTTAGATACAGAAGGTGAGCTAGTAACCTGAGGAATGGAGATGTCCTGCTAAGGTTTTACTGTGCTACCTGAGCTATGTTATCACATTAACCTAAAAATAGCAACCAAAAAAAAAAATCAGAAATTGGCACTTTTTAAAATAAATGTCGCTTTTCAAAACAAAACAAAAAAAAATAAACCCAAATTAAATACTTGTAACTTAAAATTTTAATGTAGTATTTATGACTGGTGAAAGTCTCTTTTAATGTGTTTTAGTGGTTCTATAAGACCAGTACTTTGAGCCCATCCATTTGCCTTTTGTCTGTTTTTCACTGTGCTGTTGTTTTCTTTCTTTTTTTTTAATATTTGTATTGATCTGCATGTATACTTGTTGATTTTTTTTTAACTTTCTTTTGGATGTTTTCACTGTTTTCTTCATTTAAATCCATGTACATTGATGGCAATTTAGGTAAGTGCAAAATATTTCTTCCTTATTTTGTTTTTCAAATGTGACAAAGTGCTTAAGATTTTAATGACATGGGTAGATCAAACATTCATTATATGAATAGGAAAGCATAATGAAATCAGATTTTTTTAATATAAATATAATGAAAATAAGAATGTTCTGTGAAACAGGAAAAGGCTAAAAGACTTAGGACTGTTTTGCTGAGGAATGATGGTACATGGTTGGTGAGAAACAGTGACTAAGCTATGCTAGAAGGGAGTGTGTGTCCTTTTGTGCCTCTGTTACTGATGGGGAAAGGCTCCCAGCCCTGTGGTGGGGAGGAGAGAGGTATGAGGGTGGATATAATACTGTAGATAACCAAGGAAATTTTGAGAAATTAATAACCCAGAACACTCAGAAATGTTTGAGTGAGTAAGAAAATGTAGTTAGTTTTAACTTACCCCCCCCACTCCCTTCCCCGTGGGATTTTTATATCTGAAAAAGCTTGGTAAGTACTGAGCTAGAAAAAGAATAATAGCAATATGTCCCTGTAAATGTACAAGTACTTGTTTAGTCTTGACTGAAGCTTTTTGGTTTAGGTAGTAATACACATATATGCATTACATAGTGGAAACTAAGAGTTTCAGCTGTATGAAAACTGTATTGTGTGTTAATGGTAATTTGGAGAAGATAGTAAGTTGTACTATTTTCTGCATTTTTGAGAAATAAGATCTGAGGAAAGTAAAGATAGAGTTCATGTTCTTCAGTATTTGAAAAAGATAAAAGGCATGAATTGTAGTCTCTAGGGTGCACTGGGTGTAACTGTAAGCTGAAGGAGGACTGTGTTTATATTTAAAACAAAAGATACTTTATTCACCATGTTGGAAATGAAAAGTTGTTGAATATTGCAAAATACCTACTTTATTTCAAATGCAGGATATAGGTCATTCTGAACTATGTCTGTTCCCCAGTGCTACCATGGAGTTTCATTTGCCTTAGAATGAGTGTCAAATAATGAGTGGCAGTGAGTGTTCTTTGTGAAGAAGCATAAACAAGACCAGTCGTGTTTTGAGGAAAGGTGCAGAGACAGCAGAAACAGCACTGCAATAAAAGGTGCTTGGAAGTGGTGTAGTGCTCTGTGACTCAGAATTGTGGTCTCATCAGCTTTGAACATGTTCATATCCTTAGCCAATGTTTGATGGTGCTTCCCTGAAATTCTACAAAAACTGCTGCTGTGTGTGCTGTGCATTTTTTGTCCTGTGATGGTGGTGATCATTTGATGCATATAACTTCAAACTGAGGTGTTATGTGAAGAGTTTTCTGACAGGCTCTAGGTTTATTAGTTGATCCTTCAGCCCAATTTAGTACTTCCATCCTGTTTGTTAAATTTCCCTTGCAGTGGAAGGACACTGCATTCTGTTTCCAGTCTGATGTGCTCTGAGCACAGTTCTTCTGTTCAGCACTGACGTGGTTGTGTTGTGTAGGTAAAGCCCTTTGCACAGAATCCAGGATTCTCATGGGGTCTCAGAGAGGACCACTTAAGAAACATGTAGATCTAGCAGGAAATTAGTTGGGGGGAAAAAAACTACCTTGAAGTTATTGCTGCTTTGGGCTTATAGCACTGCTTGAAGCTGTTCCTTCAGTACATGCTGAGAAGCCACACCTCAGGTATGACAGCTGCTGCTTTTTGCTGCCTCCGACCTTAAATCTGGGCTCAGTCCAGAGCAGACATCCTAAAAGGGGTCTTAATGCTGTCAGAGTGGCATAAAGGAAGCGGGGAGAGGCAATTGTGCTGTATAGAAACCATTTTGAGTTTTGCTGGAATTTGGTTGTATGGGATATGTCACATAGTCAACAATTATTTGATAATGCAGGAACTTGTTTTGGAAGCAAGACTTAGAACACATAAAGTCTCCTGAAAAAGTTAACTAAACATTTAATCTAGTGAAGAACAGAGTTTCTCACAGGTATCACAGATAATACAGCAAACATTATCCTTGGTGAATTCTTTTGCACTGATGGTGATGAAGCCTGCAGTTTATGGGGTGTTGTTTTAGAAATATATTTTTATTTCTCTGTTAGTTTCTGTAAACTGGTTTCTTCCCTGCCTTTAAATCTTGAGGTCTTATGGTTAATCTGAAAAAAAAATTGCTGGAAATGATTCTTCAAAATTTTCCATCACCTAAAGTGAGGGAGAGAACAGGGAGAAAGTACTGGGGGGAAAAATAATTCCTTTCTCAATTTACATTTTTAGTCTTTATTAGTAAAGTTTCAGACACTTTTCCTTACTTTTAATCCTTTCATCTTGAGTTGTCCTCAAATTATCTGCCAGGCAGTTGATAATGCCATATTCCATTAGCCTGCAATAGGGAACTCCATCCTCTAGGCTGCTTCTGAAAAACACAACCATTTTGGCTTTGCTGCAAAGAATTATATTTATTTTATATATGTATATAACTTAAAGATAAAATTACATGACACTTCTTAACCTTTCTCTGTTCTGTTATGTTTCTGAATTCATAAGATGATTTCAGACTGTTGTCAAGGTAGGGGCAGTGTGATAGTGGTGGGTTTAATTGAATCAATGACCAGCAGGTTTCTTGGACTTTTTGGTGTCTGGGAGTTATGCTTGGTTAATGTCATGCAGGGTCAGATGGTGACTTGGCCTGTCATTTGCTCTGTTCAAGGTGTCAAGCATTCCCTACTGTGGAACTCAGTTTCCCTGGTGTCAGGGAGGCGGATGTAAAAGCTGTCAGCTGCAAGATATCATTTGCTACTCGAGTTTATTGCTAGAATGTGTCATTGACTTAGTGAAGAAACTCACATGCAGGAGCCTTGGTATATTTTAGAGAGGATAACTTTGGTTTAAATTGGATTGCTTGTGGCAGTAGCAAATAAATCTTTGAGTTTAGTAATTTTAGAATATTTGGCCTGTGGGGTGGGGAAATTATATTTACTTTTTGGATTTCCTTAAGCATCTGCCACAATATGGTTATTGCTCTTACTCCTGGTGTTGGAAGATGATATAAAAAGCTGGCAAAACACATGTTAAAAGAAGTCAGTAGATTTCACGTGAAGCTCTTTGTACCCTGAAGGGAAAAGAATAAGTGATGTTTTGGCCAAAAGGAAAATCCTAAGGCAAATCAATCTAAATATCTCAGTGTTAGAGAACACTGAGGTCTTGTAAGGTAATCTGTATTCCAGTTTCATCTATATTTGAATGAGAGTGTGGGGTCTCTACCACATGATGCTTCTGTAGAAGAAAAGCAAAGGTCAGCAGAAACTAGACAGAAAGCATAACACATGTTGGGATGCAGCTTGAGAGGGGCAGCAAGCCCTAAAGGAAGGTCTGCTTTTTGAACACACTCAAGTTTTCCATTTAATTGACTACAGCATTAACTATACAGAGCACAAGTCTTGCAAAACCTGTGTTTGAATTGAAAGAAATTGCAGAGGCAGGAGTTGTATTTTGAGAATTGGATCCTTACTATGTATCTTGATTTAAATTGTGTGTTAAATGGTGTTGTATGGCTCTTTCAATTTGTAGAAAATCTAAAAGAACAGTCCTGTTAGTATGAACTCTGTCCTCTGTGTGATATTAACTCCAGGTAACTGGTAAAGCATAATGCTCTTAACTAATTCAGTGAAGAAATGCCTTGATGTCATGGTATAATATTTCTGCTGGATGCACTGGAAGGTGGAGGTGAACTAGTGGAGTATATTTTAGTCTTGCTATGCCAAAGCATTAATAGAATATTTCAATCCCAACTTGAAGGAAAACCCCACTGCAATCAACAGGTCTGTAATAAAAGCCAACTGGTCTATTGTGTGTATATAATTGTGCACATTTATATACATACAAAAATTAAACATAAGTTGGGCTATTGAGAGTATTTTGTGTTAAATTATCATATTAAATTTCTTCTCTAAGAAACTAAGCTGTATCTTGAGAGAAATCAAAATTCCAAATTGCCCTTTATTTGACAGCTAAAATTATATTTCTTCCTACATCACTCAGAAAATGTACCTACTTGTCAGCACAGCTCTCTGAACTGTGGAGTATGTGTTACTTATGTAAAACTATTTAGGTTTATACAGAGTTTGATGTTAACATAAATGCATTTAGGTAGACATTATATTGTCTTATTTTGATATATATTATAAAACCCCAAAATGAACCCACAATCCTTTTGTATTTCTGCTATGAAAAATCCAATATACAAATTACAATCATAATGGAATGATACTACAGGATTCTCGAAGTCTGAAGTTCTTTCAAAAAAAAAATAAAAATAATGGGTGTTCAGAAGGACATCGGATTTTGTGCATTTTGCTAGCAAGAAAGACAGGGTGTCACTTCTAATAACTGGTTAAAAACCACTGCTTTTCATGTAACTGTCTTGTGGATAAAATTTAATTTGTTTTAATTGTATATTGTTATTTTAGTATGTTTATTCATAACATATAACTCATGTTCTTCAGTTGAAATATGGAAGTGAATGAGCTGCATAATTGCATAACTGTGTATGAATGATCTAGTACTTTCCTTACACTTGGGAGATATTTTTGTCTTCAGATTTCCTAGTGCAGTTAAGGAAGGAAGGAGAGAACCATAGAGTAGAAAACACAAAAGTTGCTTAAGAAAGCAAAACGAGTCATTCTTCATCCTGTTCAGGCAGCTCATCCCCTGAAGAGGGAGAACTGTCAGAATGAGAATGGGAGCAATTAGACAGGGATATCTGTGATAGGCTTTTCCAGCTGAATACACTGCGCTAGCCTGACTTCACGACTGCAAAACTAACAAGCAGTGCCAGTCGGGCAAAGAGCAAGAAATGCTATTTCTAAGTAACATTTTTAGAGAAGAGCTTGTTTTCTTAAAGAAATATATAGATGTAACCATAAAACAGGAATTGAAGGCACCAGTAGTTCTCTGTTAAATGGATGGTGTGTTATCTCTTCCAGAATTCAGGCCTTGTGTCAGGCAGTGCTTTGCTGTGTAGGGAAGTGGAGCTTCCATGGCTAAACTTAGAATTATTGGAAGGGAGGTTATGCAAATTTGCAAGTAAGCAACATTATATTTAGGAATATATTTCTCATTTTTGCTTCAACTAAAAAGTCTTTCCATGCTACAGTGATTTCAGAAGAAATGGGTAACTTGAGCCAATTGGAAACTTGATTCCAAAATTTTCCTAGGTGTTCTTTTCCCAGATATGTCCAATTGAGTTGTTTCTGAATATGTGAGATCGAATTTACCATTTATTTGATATCCCTGAATTAACCTTTTGGAATAAATTGGAGGTAAATATGTATTAAAAACCCCTTGGTGCCATGTTTATTAACAAATATTTTATGGGAAATTGTGTTGCACAGTGTTGTATTATTGCTATTCCAGTTAGTTTAACACATCTCAATTAAAACTCCCCCAAAACAGCAGAGAAATAGGAAGGCATCTTTGCCTTACACCAAATTGGTCCCAACTTCTACCATTACTTTATGTGGGTGCCTTTCCCCCTTCACCTTCCTCCCCCCCCGTCTTTTCTGCCAGTTTTGGAGGGATGGCATTCTTGTCCAGCTGGCTGGATTATTTCAGCATCACTTTTCCACTCCTCTCATAGGTGCTAGGTAATTGGAAATTGGTGAGACTCAACATTATATACATGCATTTTTGAAAGGTCCCATTGTGTGGAATTTCTATCTTTACATTCTGATGAAGATTTGCTCTTAATAGGGCGTTCTTTTCCCTTTTGGACATACATTATGAATAGGTGATTCACCTTTTAGTTTTGCTTTAGAGAATGTTTTACTTGCGTTTTATTGATGTAAAATTCTACTCCTTGTGAGTTAGGACTGTATTTCCCCACTATTTTAATATCCCAACCTGAAAGTTTATGTGCTTTGACAAACATTTGTGGTTTAATGTTTTCTGACCTTTGCATCTCATTCTTTTTCTGCAGAACTTTGGATCTTAGTGGGAGGGGTCACTGAGGGTTACTTAATTTTTGTGCCAACCAGCAATTGCTCACATGTTTCTCCTGTTGTTTTTCTTAAGTTTTCAGTAGAATTCCTATGCCAGCATAATATGCTACGTTAGAGACAAAATACTTTTGTTTTTCTTTTCCCCATGGGTTAATTTTTAGCTGGATCACTTCCCTGGCTGCTCACATCTCATCCCATGCTGGTGTGAAGCAGGAAGAGGGTTGAGTGGCAAAGCAGGAGAGATGGAGGTGGGTCTCAAATTCTGGCAGTAGCTCAGATTGAGGCCTGACTGCCTTTGCAACTGCAGGAGTTTCTTGAAAGAAATCTTTATCTGTTCTATGCTGCAGTCTTTCAGACCTTCATCAATAGGTAGAGACAAGAATATTCACAGTACTTTGGATGTTTTGTACTTGCATGCTTTCTTCATGAGAAAATGTTGAGTACTGATGGTGGCATGGCTGCTGTGAACAAAAAAATTTGCCATTGAATTACATACTTTTTGGCAGGTCAGGAATGCATTTTATCTCTGAGAGAGTCTGTGATGGTTGCTCTGGACACTATTTTCAGATGCCCATAAATACATTTGTTTAATTCTATCTGTATATAATCTGAAGGGTTGGGTTTTTACAGTGACTTAATTAAGATCAGTGTTTTCCTGCTACTGAGGGAATAGGTGCTTATATATATGTATGTTTTATTTCTGATTAAATTGTCTACAACAAATTTAATGCTTTCAGTTTTGAAGGCTTATTTCCCTCATACATTCTTTTTTCTAGATTTAAATAATCATCTGTTTTTAATAATAATCTTAACAGATGAGGAATTCTAAGTGCAGAAAAAACCTGTTTTTTAATGCAAGACCTATAGAAAAATCTGTTTCCTTTCATTTTACTGATTAACTCATTTTTACCAGATGGTAGAAAATTCTGGAAAACACATAAGGGGCTTGCTGCTGTTTTTGTTTCTAATTCAGCTTGCAAAAGACTACTGGCAGGATTATGTGTGATTGAGAGGAGTGAGTCAATTTGTATGAACTCCTTATTTATACCATTTACGCATCTTACACATTCAGTGTTATCGTGTTCTCTTCTGTTGTGCTGTTCAGCATTTTCTCTGACTCCTAAATTCAAAGTCTACAGTGTCTTCAGGTAGTAATTCTGCATTCCAGAGTGTGGCTCCTGACCTCCTTTTCCCAGGTTCAAAAGAATAACTACGTTGACTCCCCGTTAATGCTTTGAATAGTGTGATCATTAAAAGCCATGATTGCTTCTGTTTCACTGTGCAGGGGAAAAACTGTACCAGGCATCACTCACATCTGAGAGGATAAAAAGCTTAGCTGTGAGGAGGCATGAACAAAGGCAAGGTTTCCAGTTCCCCAGATATTTGTCCTTCCCTTTTCCCACATTGCTGTGCTCCATGAGTAAGTACATGGAGTGCTGTACTGCAGGATCATCAGTTTAAGTGAAACAAGCAGTCATTTGGGAACACGGGTGTGCACATAATGGAGGCCTTTGTCATAATTGCTAATCCATTATAATGAACATAACAATTGTTAAAATATTGTTCAAATTTAAGTGATGCTTTTTTTCCCCGTTGGCAAGCTGTTGTCTGATCAAAATGGGTTCATGCTGCTCTCTTTACAATTCAGGGAAGAGGAACAACCCTTTTCTGATAATCTGCAGCAAGTCCTTCTGAGACAGAGCAAATTTATGTTCTCTAATAAATGGAGAAAATAGATGGTATCTGTACAAGTTACTTAATATGTTACTTGTAGCATGAATCTTCAGATGTACAAATTATTTAAATACTGAAATCAGGCTTCACTTTTTTGGATGAAAACTTAAAATCTGCAGATATAGTTGGGGAAAAGCTAAACCAGTAGCAATTAAAGCCAACAAGAAAAGCAGCACCCTGTGAACAATTCAAAAGACAATAACTGTTACGTAAATTAGCCATGGCTTGAAATGTTCCTTTCTTTGAGTACTATGAAGTGCAGTTGTTTAAGACTAAACAATATGCTCTAGATGAACTTTTCTGTTATAAAATTTATTCTGAAACTATGCAACTTTGTCCTTTAGATGTGGAGCAAGGAAAACCAAACAAAACTAGTAAAGGAGTAGTTACCTTTTTAGAGTAAGAAGTGGTTCTGTCTTTGGGCATGTCTCTTGCATTTCCTACAGTTTTTATAGGAGAGTAGGGAGGGTGGATATTCTCGTGTCATCTGCAGAGGAAAACAATGGACTTGATCAGTACATTTGCAACTGTTAGATACCTAAAACGAGTGCAGACCATACAATTAAAGAACTTCATAATTTAGGATTGTTAACTTAACTAACTGGTTATTTATGAAGTCACTTTGTTTTGCTTTTCTGCTAAATGTTAGCCACAAGTTGATTGATTTTTTTTTTTTTTTTTTTTTAGACCAGTATGTGTCACAACTCCTGCTACTCTGCAGGTAAAACACTGGGCAAGTGAAAACTCTCAGGTTGTTTCAGATAGATTTCCTGTATTATCAAATTGGATGAAGCTTTATTTCAAATAAGCTATTAATTTATTTTGCATGTCAAGAAATTGTACTAAAATATTTACTTATGCTTTCATGAAGCTATACAAAAGAAAGGAAAGAAGAAAGGTAGGAATTTAGTGACTTTGACAGTTGACTCAACAATTCTAGTACCACTTTTCATAGCATGCCATGGTAGGTAACTACACATTTCTGCAGGTCACAATCCCATTTACTAAGTTGCTGTACGAGAATCTTAAGGAAAACAGAGCAGTTTGTGTGAAGTGCTGTAAAGGACACTATGCATGTGCACATTTGCAGTACTGGTATTTTTAAGTTTTGCCTACCCACAACTGTACTGTTTGCATTTCAAATTGGGAGTTCTTGTATATGAAGTAATTCTTCTGATCTGTCTATGTTGTTGAGACGATACAGCTTTTTCTTTTAGTGTCTTTCCATTTTTGGTTGTTTTACTTGTAGATCCACTTGCTTCAGCAGTGTACTCTTTTTATCTAACTATCTAAGTACCTAAGCAATGAGATATGTGAGTCTGAACAGTCTTCCAGGTTTTAGCAATGCCACTATTTTAGTTTGCATGTTCCTTTAAACTGGGCAAAACCTGAATGACACAGCAAACTAAAAGGCCTTAGTAATGGTTCCTATTGAAAATGGAGTGTTCTTTGTACAGAGTCTTTAAAATACTTTAGCTGTGCTGGACTAAGTATTTAGGAAACAAATGTTTTAGAAGCATCTAT
>VXBX01002340.1:8533-97691 GCA_013400415.1 Scytalopus superciliaris | reverse complement strand
TTGTTTTTTTTTTTTTCCCCCCCCCCCCCCCCCATCCTGTGTAGAATACCTTTTTTTTTTATTTATTTATTCTGGAATCTGTTAAAAGATGGAATATCTTGTTTTGTTGAAACCTCAAAGATTTTCAAGTTGTGTGGGAATGCTAAGTTGTGATTTTAAAAATTTGCATGATTTTTCCTGAGAAAATTTTGAATTAATGACCTAAAGCAAAATCTAGAGACTTAGAAATTATAACAATTCAGTATCTTCTGGTTGTTAATTTAGCAGAAAAGGGTTTAAAGCTTCTCCTTTCTTAGCACAACTTCCTACCTGTGTATATAGGGGTAAACCTTTACGCACAGTCAGAATAAACTAACATAGAAAACTTCAAAGAACAGGAGAAACAGAAAGTGTCTGTTTATATACAGTACATTCATCTATAGCATAACTGGAAAACAAAAGCATTTCTGAAATGCAATTGAAATGTTTATACGAAATGACAAAACAAAACCACCAAAAACTTGTGGAGGGAGGAAACTTCACATCCCAGTGTTTGCAACAGAGGAATTTTGTGGCCTACTTCATGGCAGAGGCTGAAATATTGAATTATTCAAACAAGTCATTTTTTTATTTATTATTTTCTCTAAAAAAATCTACTGTTAGTGTTTTGGCAGTGGCGAAATGGGGTAAGAAGGCATTAGAAGGGAGGAAAAAGGTAGCTGGCACACAGAAACAGCCAGAACTACTTTTAGCATTTGGCACAACCTTGGGGAGGTTTTCCTTGGGCTTTGCTGTTAGTCCCAAATGTACAGGCCACTTCTTTTTTTGTATTATGGGATATTACCAAATCTGTCTTTTGGCAATTCAAATTCCTGGGGAGTTTGACTCAAACTACTACAACCATGCTGTATGGTTTTCAGTGTGGGTTGGGTGGGAAGCGCTGCAGTTTGTTCCATGAAATGCTGGTTCCAGGTGAATGTAGCACCACATCTGGCCTCAGTGGTGCAGGGAGAGCCAGTGGAGGACTTGTGCTGGTGGAAAGGAACATGATCCTAAATGCTTTTTTTGTACTTTGAGATGCCAAGAAAGAATTATCTTGATTAATGCCAACCTCAGGTGTACTGGAGACACAGGCAAACTCTACGCTCGCCTCAGGGGAATATTAATTAGCACTAGCACACCTACTGTTCTGTCTTGAGAACTTAATTGCTTTAGCCCAGATGAGAACACTGATTCATAAAACAGAATTTAATGACTGTATTAGAAAAATGGTTGTGAATGTGAACATAAATTAATCCCTAGAGTAATTCCCTCTATAACAGGAAATAGGGAATGTTTCTGCAAATTTAGCTTTATATCTCACATGCTAATTTAACTCTCTTTTTACAAAATATTAGTGCAGTTTGATTTATTTTAACACATACATAACTGACTTCTTTCAACATATTAGGGTAATATTAGGCTGTTCATTGAAACATTTCATTAGGTGGAGAAGGTATGTATTTGATGGGCAAAATCCCATGGCGCCCACTAGTTTCTATGGGGTGAGGTCATGTCTACCACTAAGAAATTTTATCACCTGAACTTTTGTGGGCTCTCAGCTGCCAGCTCTGCTGTGCTGCTGCTCAGGCGTGTTCATGTCTGGCTGCTTGTGCTGGTGCCTCTCCTGGCTGAGAGACACCACGTTGGCCAAGGCGCTGAGCGTGGTGGGGAAGAGCCCAGAGCTCACAGCTGCTGACAGGGCTGCATCCCTGGAGCATGGCCAGCATGGCATTTTGCTAGTAGCTGAATGTCAGCTGAGGGCTTGTGTCATTTGTGAAGGTGGTTTCAGTGGAAGGGACTGGATTTTTCCTGCTTCGCTTTGAGATACTGTGGAGGCATGGCAAAAAGAAGGCAGTGTAGGTTACACAAAAATCATCAATATGTGACCCATCTAACATCCAAGAAATATTAATTGATCATCTTGAGGTTGCCTTACTATAAGAATGTTTGTAATGTAATTACAGGAGCATTTATTTGTAAAAATTGAATTAAGAAATGGAATAGTTTCCTTAGGTATTCGGTGCTATATTTTAGATGCATGCCTATAATTGAATTTGCTATGCCCTGAGGCTGTTTATCATTCTTACTGTGCACTGTAGTCTGTGGCATGAATACATATATAGTTGAGGAATATCATGTCTGTCATTACTGAATGAATATATGTTGAGAGATGAGGGCAATGGCTTAAAAATATTAATGAAACAATAAATACATTCTAATAAAAAGTGAGTTGAAAAATTGTGAACAGGACTTTTTGTAACTTCTGAATATCTTTTGTAACTGCTGGTGCTTGTACTTTGCTAAAGGGAAAAGAACTAAATCTAATAACAGGTAGGAGGGTAAGTTCTGAGTCCATCCGTTATGGGAACATAATCTTGATGGCAAATATGGCAAGAAAGCAGGGGTGTATGAAGCACCTGTCTCTTCGTTCCTCAAACTGGAGTGAATGCTACTCAGACAATGCCATTGTTGACACAAGCAATGTATTTTGATGCATCTTTTCTTGAGATAGATAAGAATATTAATTTAAAAATTAGTTTGTGCAAGCTTGTACTTAATGCTTTGAAGGGAGCTTGTGAAAAATGCCTAAGGAAATTGGGAGTGGATCTGGCTAAATTTAGTTGCTGAATTTGTGCTGTGAAATTCTTTTAAAGTCTTGCAAAATCCCATCCTACAGTACAACATAAGTATTGGAGAAGTGACTCAATACATGCTCTATAGCACTTAACCTTACACTGCTCTGTTTGCCTGACTGTGAAGTAACTAGAAGGAAGAAAGTTGGTAATTCCCTGTGTGTTGTATATTAGTAGTGTCTTATTCATTAGCTATTAAAATAGTACTGAGGAAATATGACCCAGCTTTCCTTTTATGTAAAATACTGAAACTTTCTGTGAATCTGGATTTTTTTCAAGGTTTGTTTCTAGATATCTCTTTAAAAGCTTTTATACTGGTATCTCTTGTATTGGTGTTCTGAATCATCCTATAAAGACAATTTTGTAGGACTTTGCATTTCCTGTTCAGATATTTATCAACACATACTGTTTCTTCATATATAAAGGACTTTCCATATATCAAGGAACCATATTGATATTGTGTTAGTATGTGGGAATATAATAATTCAGTGTAGTGCCAATGGAAAGCTTATTCTTTGTCAACAGTCCAATTCATACAAAAGAATCCGTGAAAGCTGTATCTTAGAGTTCTACATAAATATGAAGTACCATAGATGATACTATGTCAGTGTTAGATCAGTGACTGTCTCTTTTCCTCCCTTAAACAATACTGTATTTGCTCTGTAGGTTTCTAAAATTCCTTTCCTGATGCAATTTTGTTCTTTAATATACCATACCCATGTAAATGTTTTCTCAAAATACAGTTAAAATGTTGTTAAAATGCAGATTATGCACAAAAAACAGTGAGAAATGGAGTTGTTGATTAATTTGTGGTATTTACAGCACGCTTTAAAATAGGTGCAGTAAGAGGAAACTACTCAGACTCTAACGGTCAAGTGGCTGCAGAGTTAAATGCTCCTTTAGCTTCTACTTAAGACATTATGACCTAATTCATAGATTCATCTTTGTGGCAAGATTGAAATGGAACATTTTCAACTTCTGGTGCCAATTTTCAGCGTGCCAAATCAAACTACCTCCAGTCCTTTGCTTTCCAGCAAAACTACCATCTGCTGCACAAAGAAATGGGAAGGCTTGAAGTCCTGCAATTAAAATTGGCATTTTGACAACAGTACTGCATTATTTTTATGGAATGTTTATTTACTTAACAAAGTAGTATTCAGATTTGCCAATCAGTGACCCATTGTGAAATGTGATATAAAGCCCATAGGAAAATACAGCTGCTAAGAAATATTTTGATTTTCTTGGGCAGGTTGGAGACGAAATATTTTTGGCAAGTTAAGAAATTTTTTTGTTACATTTTTTGGTGGCATTTTTGATGCAATGACAGCACTGTCAACTTTCAGTACTGGATTCACAGAAGTTTGTAACCTGTTGGTTTCTCTACATATTTTCCTCATATCTTCTCTATTTGAGAGACTTACAGACTGTTGTGTGCAGGTGTAAAAAATTGTCTGCTGTTTGTGCACAGACTTGTTACCTTGACTATCTGTGTATTCTCTGCTCCCACCTTGCTTCCCCTGTTGTGTCTTTTTAATGTCTCTTTCTAGGTCCAGCTTTTCTACACCTGCTGTATTATTTCCCCCTGGGCTTATTATTTCTCAGTGAGCTTCTATCTGTAAGTCCACCCTACAGGCAATATCTCTTTTTATCATCTGTTTTTCCCACCTTATGCGCCTTTTGCCAGCCAGTGACATTTTTCTGGTTTCAGTTCCTTACCATTATTTTCCCCCAGCTCTTGCTTTGTCCCTCGCAGATGTTCCACATGTTTTTTGTGCCTGAGGTTGTCTATTCAGTTGGAGAATATGCCTTTGTGCAGATCTGAGCAAATATTAGGGTTTGCTTAAACAAGTTTTAACTATTGTTTCTGGTGGCATTACCTCCTTTCTATTGCCATCGTTTCCTCTGTGAATTACAAAGTATGAGTGTTGGCAAAAACAAACTTCTGTAAAGTGTGTGATAATATGACTCCTGGTTTCTCTTGTCTTAATTTTGGTTTTGCTAACTTAATATTCCACTATACATTTGCATGATGAGGGAAGGAGGCAGGAGTATCATGTCCTTGGAATGACAGTAGAGGTAGGCTGTGTTTCGTATGCAGCTTAAAAAATAATTATTATGAGCCAACAGAAGTGTGTTACTGAATGTTGAGAGAAATAGTGTGACAGCAGAGAGAGAAAATATGAAACAGATGTACCATATGTTACTGTATGCTTGTTTTCTATAATAAAACCATGAGGCATGCAAGAATAAAAAAGTAAATTTTATTTCTTTTTACAAGGGTTAGGGAAAGCCCTAAATTTATGTTTAAGAATCATTCAGAGGAACTATGTTTAGGTTTGAGCATAAAGTTTATTGTATTATAACCACTGGGTGCTTTTTTTCCCCTCCACCTTTTTCTCTGCTTCCTGGTGGTTGGGAAGGGCCTAAAGGAAGTAATTAATATTTTTTTACTTTTTTTAAAGATGTCGTGATGGCTGGTCAACCTCCTCACGTCTTGACTTCATGGAAATCCTTTACATTTCCATGGATTTTGGATTTCAGTAAACAAAAAAAAACATTCTAAACAAAAAAAAACCACAAAACCATCCCTAACCCCCTGGAATATCAGCAATAGTGTTAATACATTCATAGCATTGTAATGTGCTAGATTGAGACTAAAGCTGCTCCCTGTTACCATTCCTATCACTGCTTTATTGGATGGCCTCTTGAAAAAAAGGGTGCTTGTGACAGCTATTTTTTAGCTAATTTTCTCATTCCTAAAGAAAAGTTGATTTCCATTTAAATCAAGGCACTGTGGCTTTCTATGGAAATTGCTGGAATTTGTGAGTGTCTGAAAATGACAATGAGAATCTTCTGTGAAATCTTCAGGACACTTTCCACCCGGATAAGAAAGGAAGGTCTGCAGTTTTCTCTCTACAGCGCTACAACTCCTGGAAAGCTCCACAGAAAAGAGACTTTAGTCTTGAATTATTCACTAGAGTTTAGCCTTTTGTGTTTTAGCAATTGTAAATGTATTGAAATAGCAGATTAGGAGCATGTTAAGTAATGTCACCATAATAATATAATTTTCTTGTTCTGTCTTAATTTTACATTCTGTGTCACCGACAGCAATTTGTTAAACACCCACATTACTTTTATGTATGAGTAAAAGAACTTGTTCAATATGTGCCTCCCAGTTTCACATATGCAAGATGTTGTACTTCTATTTTTATTGAAATAGTATTAGAGGAGCTTCACTCAATAGTTATGTGGTAATTGCATATCAATATCCCCAATGTGCAGCGTGATCCTGAAGTTTCTTCAATATTTAGCCTGATGAAGAAAACTTGACTCTGAAATGCAATAAAGTAAAAATAATCATAATCTTTGAAATGTGCAAAGTTAATATGGGATACTAGGATTGGATCAACTGTATGTGTAAGAAGTTCCTCTATAGCTAAGTTAAATTCAGTGGACTCTTAAGGTAGAATAAGGGCATAGAACCTTATTCAGACAGGCAAAACTCCACAGCTGTCAAAGACATATCCTTTGTCTTGTTTTCAATACAACTTTTCTGTGTCATTTTTTCATTTTCGGCTAAAAGCGATGAGATTAGAGTAAAATTCAGCTTTAAATTTCTGAGCATATAAAATTTGAAAGATAGTGTTACTGTAGGTGTTCTGCAGTACCTCTGGGTGAGAGACAATTGTTCCAGAAAGCGAGTGAAAGGGAGCCCATCTCTTCTGTTAAGAGCATTTACTGGAAAGCGGAGTTACAGCTTCTGTATTGAATAGACTAAAATGCCATTCTTTGATATACCTGTTTTAATGGGTAAAAATGAGGCCATTATAGTAACCCCCTTAGGAGCTACAAGAGGGGACTTCATTTGTTATCTGAGGAGGTCTGAGTTATGATGAGCTGAAAAGATTCTTCATTTTATGTATCTTTTTTATACATGCACGCATTGCATTGTCTCACTGCTGTGCTGATTGGCACAATGAAATAAATAGAGAAGGGAAAAACCCTCATTTTATGACATTGGTTTAATTTCTTAGGTTGCTCCTGGACCAATTTATGAGAATAGCTGAGATTTTTGCTGTGATCCTTGCTTTTTCTTGTCTTCTTGTGCTTTTTGATCTATGTTGGGAGACTTAATAATTTTGTAGCCAAGTATAAAACTTGTGCTGGCTTCCCTTGCCTGCTAGTTCCTATTATCACCTATTGCCTGTGGTTTTCCTAGTTCATCAAAGGTTTCTGATATTTCAGTTGTTCTAGTTATCTAAACTGTTACTTGCTAGGTAAGCAATTCAGGACTCTCNGCTTGCTGTTGTTTTTCCTTCAGAAAGCTCTTCACTGACATGGCACTGGTGTCATGTTTCAAGAAAGGATTGTTAGACCATCTAGGAATCCAGTCTTTCTACTCAGTTGAGCAGAAGAATTTTATTTGTTAAATATTTAAAAATATTTTGCTTTGAAGAATCCTGTTTTGGGATTTACCTTTTTGGGGATTACCTTTGGGGATTTTTGAGACTTCAGAGGCTTCCTGTCAATCTCAGTAGCTCTGTTTGGAGTAAGATAATGCACTCCATTTACAGAAAGAAAGGCCCCAGATATTTCCTTGAGAATCATTTATTCATATTTACTAACACTGAGTTGAGATTTCATTTTCTCTGGTGATGAAATGATCAGGATCAGTATACAGGAAAAACACAGTCTGTGCAGAAAGTATGTCTGAAAGACCTATGACACATCCTTAGGTTTTCAGTACGGATTTTGTTGTTGTTACTATATTAGCAATGTTCCATGGCAAAAATTCCCTAAAATATGGAGAACGCTGATTAACTCCATACACCTACAATTATTTCTCTATCAGATTGATTGTAGGAGTAACTACACTCCCTCAGTCATTAGAGTCCAAATCTGATAAAAACAAATTAGTTCATGCTTATTTGTATCATATTATGCAATCCCCCTTGTGTGTGTTTGTATAAGTGAAGGAGTCCTTGATTACTTAGATAATGACATGGTTGATACAGTCATGGGATTTTGAACAGCTTTTTTGGAGTCACCTGTCAAAGGTTCTTAAAAGGCCTAACTTTATGTGAAATAGAAGTTCCTTCACATGCATTAATCACTTGTAGAATAGCTCTCATGGTATAATAACAGGCTGAAATGAATCAGGGAGATTAATTTCAATGAAAAGGGATCTTCTCAGTTCAACATATTAATTAAATGAAAAAAGGGGCAAAAGGCATGAGGGCATTGTTAGAGTTGTTAATCAGGATAGCTGTGAATACTGACTAGGAAGAGTTGCAGTACTGAATGACTGTATATAAAAATTGTAAATGAAATTTTATTCTGTTAAGTGCAAAGTGGTGTATCTATTGGGGAAAGAAGTCCTAAATTCACATAGATGATGCTCACTGGACTATTAGCACACAGAAAAGAGGGTTTGAGGCTATAACAGATTTTGTACCAAAATGTCAGTTTACATGCTCAGTGCAGTCAAAAAAGCTGATGGAAAACTAGAAAAAAATGTGAAGAAGAATGACATGCAGACTAAAGAACATTGGGCTGACAGTTTATATTTTGTAGCTCATCTATGTACTGAATTTTCTGCAATTCCACATTCCCTTAATCTCAAAATGGCTTTATTAAAACTAGGGAAGGTACTACTGAGAAAGGAAGGAAGGTAAAGAAAAATATTGAAGGTCAGCTAAGGTTAGAAAAAAGATGAAAAAAAGGGAGGTATAATAGAAATCTGTAAGAGTTGGAACAACATGGAAAAAAAGGGAGGAATGACTGATATTTCTCGTGAAATGAGAATTGGAAAATACCAGATTGAAGGTGTCACAGTCAGAATTAGCGTAAAGGTATCTAAACAAAAAGCCATGGAATTAAGCAGGTCACTCATTCTACTGGGCTTTGGCTTCCACAAATTCAGGAAGTTATTAGGTAGCTGTATACAAGTCTACAAGGACTGTGTTTTTTTTTTGACTAAGATGTCTAACTAAGTCATGCAATCGTAATCTTTTATAGAAAAGTACAGAAAAAGAAAAGTACTTGTGTGTGAACTGTGTTTGAACTCTACTCCTCCCTGTCTTTAAGTTTTAAAGAATTACCTGTGTGGACTGTATTCCAAATCCCCTGCTGGTCTTAATAAGAACAGAGTGATCACAGTAATAAACAGAATAATGTCATCAGTGACATCAGTGGCATCTTCTAGGCATGTACATCAGTCTGTGTTCCAGACACACTTTCATCCTGGTTCTCTCAACCATCTTCAAATCCGGGGAAAAAGTGTCCAGAAGGACATCTCTATCTGGAACTGTGCTCACAGTGAGACTAAATTGTAGGCAAACTTAGAGCAGATACTCTTGTTCATAGGCAGGTTCTGTTAATTCACTTAAAAGAAGCTGCTCAAACACTAAAAAATTTTCATCTCTAAACAAGAGACCAAATATAGGCATAATGTTCAAACTAGCAAGTAGATTAGTTACAGGATTTTTTTTTTTTTTAGGAGACAATGCATATGGATTTAATAATAGTAACATTCCTTAAGGAAAAGAAAAATGTTGAGGTGTACCATTTGATCAGGACTATTCTGACCTTTATAGACAAAGCTTCCTTTCAGTAGGCACCAGTTACTTTGCAAAGCACTTAAAATCCAAGGCACCAGTTAAAAAGTACCAGAAATGGTTCAGTTTTACCCGATATTTGAATTAAGAAAATAATATTGTGTTCAGAGGAGAATGAAGACTGTCAAAAAGGTCATAAAGTTTGAAACCAAAAATCTAAAAGTGCTTCCTTTTCCTGTAACTTTTAAGAAACACTGAATATGCCTATTTATGTCATGTAAGTTTTTTTTTTTCCCCCTGGCTTCCAATGAGGAGTAAGAGCCAGCAAAACCATCAATGTCCTGAAAAGTCTAATTAGTTGAAGCTATTTCAAATATTTGCATTATTTCTGCTGGAATAAAATTTGAATACTGGCTGGTGAAAGTGTGCCATATTTGGGTAATATTCCTAACTGGCTGCAGTACATTGATTTATTTATTGAATGGCTTTATCAGATGCTTGTACTGAATCAGACTTTGGGACAGAAAAATGTATCTGTGCATCAGTAATAACACAGCCTTGTGGTATTTTGTCTCATACAATTGGATTTTCATACAATAAAACCTGTGAGCCTACTTGCTTTTGTAGGTAGGTATGTGGTTATCAATCTTTTGTCATTGTGATAACTTTCAGCAGTTTCATTTTGAACAAATTTTGAAAAAGGATTTAGTATAGAAAAATACACAAATGAAGTTGCACAAGTCTGAGTGGAGTTGCTTGATTATTAGGCTGTATTCTGAAATTCTTGGTTAGACTTAGCTAAAAAGAGTTCTAACACCAGGGCCCTGGTGTCTTGTCAGACTACCCAAGTAAGGCATGATCAAGGTGTTGCCCTGGACCGTAACATTTCTATTCTAGATATTATTAGGGGGAAAGAAGGTGATAAAATATTCTACAGAACGAAATATTAATGTGAAGTCTCTTTTATTAAAAAGGCAATTAAATGTTTAATTTCCTTTGTTTTCTGAAGTGCCTGGAGCCATTTTCTCCCAATTCTATTTAGTAATAGTTAAAAATAAATGATCCAGCTGGCTGAAGGCTTTTCACTTGGCAGGTAAATGGTATTACTCTCCAAGGAGGTCAGGATATTTTGCATTTCATCATTCCTGGAATTTATTTTCTGTGGTCCAGATTGATTAAACCTCCTGGAAGAAAAGGTCTTAAAGCAAGAAAATTGTTATTGACTAGTTGGAGTTTAAGACCATGCAAATTTAACTGCTTTTTCTTCCTCCTCTCAGATATTCCTTGTGCTATACACAATACAGAGTGATCACAGGATAGTCACTTAGAAATATACACTTATTATTTCATTCTTTTATTTGGCAATTAACTTGCTTGTTGTGGTTGAAGCCCAGCTGGCAACTGAGCCCCCACAGTCAGTTGTGTCTGTCCCAGCCCCTCCTGTGGGATGGGAGAGAGAATTAGAAGGGTACAAGTGGGGTGGAAATAAAAATCAGGAGGAGAAAAGTCTAAAGAATTAGAGGTTTAAGCTCATAGGCAGCAAAGCATTGGGAACTTGGTGTGGGTGTGAAACCAAAATATTTTTCCTTGAGGGCTATTTTTCCTTCTCTTTGAAACCGAAGAGAAGCAGCAGAACCCTACAGTGATTAGAGCATCTCCTGTTACCCTTTCCGAAGGATGTTTCTGTCCAGTGGATTATGTGTGTATCCTTCTCTGGGTTTGTCTCAGAAACAGCAATTTTCCCTTCATGCAAGTACAAGTAATTGAAATAGATTACACTGTGACATGTCGACAGCTTCTGTGATTGGAGTGAACTGAGGGCTGGAAAGGAATAGGACCAAACCAAAGGCGTGTTTACGTTTTAGTGTAGCTAACAAGATTTTCACATGTAAATGTGCATACAAGGGTAACGTGTGGAGTTTGGAATGGACAGCCTTTGTCTTTTAAAGCAATCAATATTTTAAAAAGTGCTTGACATATTTTCTAGATTTTTTTTCTTTGTCAATAAGTATTCATTTTGATGAACAGAGGAAAAAGGAATAGTTATTCATAACAGTCATACTGAGATAGTTGATTCTTTTTGAATATGCATAACAGTCAGGATTTCTATAGGCTCTGTTTATCAAAGGAAAAAAATTCCTCTAATCCTCTTTAAAAAGTATAATATGTTTTACTAAGGTTTTTGACAGTAGAAAAAAATGGCAGAGTTCTATTTTTAAGGTACACTTTTCTGTAAAGGCTTTTTTGCTCAAAGTTTAAGTGGCCTAGACTTTTTTCCCCTTAGGAGATAAAATTCAGTATCTAGGACTGAGCTTGTGCTTTCAATACAACCGGGAATAGTAAAGGCAGGGTCAGTACAGCAGGTGAATCATGGAGCTCATCAAGGTTTTTTCAGTAAGAAGACAGTTTGGGAAGGTAACCTCTGCAATGAGTACCTTTGACATGGCTTGAATAGATTCATTGTGCTGGGTTTTTCATTAGAAGTGATACCAAGTGGTTCATTATTCAACTGAAATTTGAATTATGGGTAAAGTAATATAAAAAAAGTAAGAAATAAACTTTTGAGCTAAGACTCTTTGGTTCATTGCTGCAGACATCAATGAGGTCAGTGTGCCATGTTTGTGAGGACAGTTGCAGCTTTAACACTGTAGTCTTCTCATTTTGGGCTGTTTTTCTGTAATGGAATAAGGTAAATAAATGATAATATGGAGAAACTGAAGCAGAAAGACAAGGGGAAAAAGTAGAATTTATATCCTGTTTTGTCTGAGATAATGGTTTAAGACTAGACAAAAGGAGAGTGTTCCATTGATCACCTCCATTCACTGCTCTGGTCATTGAAAGTCCCTGTATCAGATACAGAAATCAATCATAGGAAAAAAAGCAAGCCTGCAATGCAGTTTTTGCTGGTATCCTTTTGACAAGTGTTCCTATTAGGGATAAAAAGTAGTGTAATGCCTTTGAAGCTCCATTTTATTCTCACTAGCAGGATTTCTAATCTTTTTCCTGAACTCCTTGGTCACACTTTTTGATGCCTAGTCCTCTTCTCCACTGTCTTTGAACACGCTATCTGGCTATTATATTTTTTGGACCTCTGTTTCACTGGCTGACAGTTCCATACCACTAAGCATGGCATCATTCCTCAGAGAAAAGTCCTTAATTTTCTCTTGTGTAGAAATAGCTTCTAATAAGTGTGCATGGGATGGCTTCCTATAGTTGGTATCAACTTTATTTCCCCACCATAGAGTAAATTGGAAGTGAGTAAATTAACCTGTGATCATCAGTTCACTTGCTTATTTCAGCACCAAGTTGACTTAGACTGCAATTAGCAATGTCTACTCTGAAGCACTAAAGAACAGTGTTATGTTTCAAGTTGGTTTCTCTGCATGTCCCTAATAAAACATGTCAGTTGATTGGAATGATACTATTTAGTGAACAGACTCTTCTATTTCACAAACTTTAAAGGTAGGGTTATATACAAGCTTGCCTTTTTGGGCTAATGAATTCTGACTGTAAAGATGTTAGAAAATAACCTGCTTTCCCCCCCCTGTTTCCAGCTGGAAAAAATAAATGTAGTTTTCTTCAGAAGTATTAACTGGATTATACTAAACACTTTAAGACGCAGACTATTAAATTTATCTGTAGTAACTGGTGTAAGTTCTCACACACAGTAGATTGTGTCCTCTTGAAGAACTTCCTTTGGATGAGGCTTTCTTGTCTGCTGAGTAGTGTAAAGGTTTAGTCCAGAAAACTCTGGTGCAGATTTTACACCTCAAGGAGCATCTGCATTACTGTACGTAACCTCAAAGGTGATGTAAGTGCATTTGCTGCTTTATAGATTGAGTGAGAAGGCTTACTGGAAATTACAGGAGCTGTAGATTGTGAAATAGTAGAGAGCAATTCCCCTGTGATTAATCCTTTGCTGCTACAAGTGATCTCATCTGTACAGCATCAGTTTCAGAGCATGACCTCTTCCCGTTCTTAACATGTTTAGATGGCCCCAAATTAGGGAACAATAATCCAGCATTTTATTACTTTTGGCAGCGGGTGCAGTTGTTTGAAATAACATCAGTATTATTTTTTCTGTGCAATTGGTGCATACAAAACTGGTCAAGAACAGTGGAATGTACTATTTCTGTTACTAGGAATGTGGTGTGACAATATTACCTGGTAGAGTGATGGTCTTGTTTATTGGAGGCTCTTTCAAATGGAGGGCTTGGAATCAGCTTTTTTGGATTTGACATGAGAACAGTAAGGACTGCTGATAACAATAGTTCAGTTAAGAAATGACATTATGAAGAGTAATTTGAAATATGGAAAGAAGACTACTGCATCATACTGCTTTGTCACACTCTTCTTTCAATGGCAGTGCTCTGTATTTGTTGCCATATAGGCTCTGGGTTGAGGAGGGGATCACTTACCATTTCATCTGATTTCCATATACTTTTCACTTAAAGATCAATAAATAGAGACCAGGGCAGGAAAGGAGTAAATCTTTATCTCCCTTAGCATTTATATACAAATGTGTATCCCATAACCTTTATGTAGAAACTTATATACCTTTGATTATTTATATCTCTAATATTGTCTTCACTTTATCAGATTATGTTTTTTCCTAGAATTCTTCTAAAATTCTATTACTGAGTCTGAATGATGTGTAATATTTGAATAATTTATCTTCCAATAATTAGGTGATGTAAGAACATAAATGGGGAGTGCACTACTGAACCTATGTGCTCTGGCTTCTGTGAGATTAGTTGCAGCAGGGTGTGAGTTATGAGCTTGCTAGTTAATTTTCAGTCTTTTATGAAAGCCAGGATAGAAATTCTCATCAGCGTTCTGAAACAGAACTCAGAAAACTCTGTAATCCTTCAAAAGAAGAAAAATATTTGTTTTCCTTGAGAAACCTCTTCTATGGGAACACCTGTCTTGCTAAATAATGTTTACCAGTGCAGTCTTTGAACATATGTATAGCAGAAACATCAAAACTTGTGAAACTTTGCAACACCACAGAGTAAGCATAATAAAGGACTGAAGTTTTCTGTTTAAATCAAATGTTCTTCTAAGGAAAGCTGGTGATGAGCTGCATTCAGTCATAAAGTTGTTTGCTTTTATATAGTACTTTTATGCTAAAACTGAGTAGCACAGCAAAGATGATTCTGTTTCTCAGATGTTTATAATTGTTGTTTGATGTTTTGCTTTCAGCCTAATGGTCTCAGTGGAGTCCCTCTCTGTAAAGGTCATACTCTGACACAAGGCATGGTTTGAATTCCCCAGACAGGGATATTGTTACTTGTGTACATGGGCTGACTGCAGAGCAGTGGCAACACATCCCACCACTTTGGGCTCTCATGACATAGATTTAATGACATATTTCTAAGTACTGAATCCTGTGTTGCTTTGTCCATCAGACTGTGGAAGACCTTCCATGCACACTGGAGTGCATTATGTGGTTGTTTTGCCTATGACAGCTGACACTATACACTGAGATTGTTTCTGACACAGCTTTAAGGGGTTTGTAAATCACCCCATCATGTTGAAAAATAGTTGATTTTGCTAGTTTTGGTTTTATTTTCTATTTATTTTCACTAATTGTCCTGTCTGTGCATGTCCTTGGGGAAGTAAAGCCCCCTACCCATAATAACGCAGATATTCTTGTTCAAGATTTTGCTACTGCATGAGTTCTACTGATAATAGAGCATTATCTGAGAAACATTAGGGTTAAAGGGAAGCTGCAAACGTGTGTTGAGTGAAGTAAACGAGATATCAAAGTGAGAACTTATTGCAAATCTGGAGGAAGTGGGGGCTACGGAAAAGAAGGGAGAAATCAGAGGTAGATTCAAGCCAAACAAAGCTGTAAAGCTGTTCATATGGTTCATGTGCTCCATCTCTTGTGTGTTGCTCAAGAGCAAGGTAAAATGATCCCATCATAAGATGCATTCAAGCATGAATTGAAAAGTAGAGATATGTAAGATGATATAATTCCTTAAAAAGGTAAAAGAGTCCATATGTGTTTCTCTATCACTGACAGAAGCTGACAATAGCTGAGCAGAATGCTTGAAATGTTTTGGATGACAACAGGAGTATTGATTCTATACTCTCACTTTCTTTTATACAGAATAGAACAAATCCTCTCTGGTCATACAGTGCAAAAACTGGGGATTAAGGGAGGATATGTTGAAGGGGATATTCATTCTGATCACAAATCTGTACTTAAACTGCAATGAGTTTACATTATATAGCCAACAGATGTGTAAGCATGTGATGTGGGGAAAAATAAACCCCAGCAGTTACAACTAAATAAGCATTTTGTACCTCAAGGTGGCTCTAAAATCCCTTTCCCACCCCCAGATCTCACGGTGTCTTATCCTCAATGTGGGGTGACTGAAAGGAAATCAATAGTAGTGGTGTGCTTATGGAGCTTTGTATTGCTTTTTTGTGGCTGTAAGGCTTGGAGCACAGAGCAGATCCTGGAATTGCTTTTCTTTTGTTACCTTAATTATTGTTTTTCTTTGTGTCTGGTTGAAAAGTGGTTGCAGAGCTTTAATAATGCCTTTTTCCCCCTAATCTCTGTATTAATGGAATGTTCTTACAGCATGCTTACTTAAAGTACTGTGAAAAATAAGGAAAAAACCAGTAAACTATTGGAGAAAAATAGATTGTGCTAACAGTGTAAAATTCAGCACCATGGAATGCAATTGGCCCCAAACAACCCCAGTACCTGTTTATTTAATTGGCATTGGCAACAATGGGCTCCCTGGAGGTTTCTGGGCTCTTCTTGACTTTGAATGCCACTACATAGTAGACCAGCATATGGGTACAGTACTTTTCAGTAATCAAGATTATGCAATGTACTTGGGGAACAAAGAATCCACCAACATGCCATGAAAGGGTGGGGGATAAAAAAAAAAGTAGTTTAAAATGGAATATTTACTGCATACAGTTGCTCTTCTGTAGTGGATTAATGGTGTATCTGTAGTCTTAGATGAGATTTCTTGCTATTTGTGGATTAGTTTCAAAATTATAGTTGATAATTAGTTTGACATGTTTTTCTACAGAAATATAAAACAGGCTTTATAGTTGTTTAAAGAATGTAAGTTATAGTAGTACTTAAAAGTTGAAATATAAAATACTTAAGTGCTTAATTAAAAGTCAGTGAAGTATTTTGCACAGTACTGAGTGTTGAATGGTGATTTGACTCTGCTTTGGTGTGTGTAGCTGTACTGTGTTGGTGATTGCTTCTTAGGGGTGCAGGCTGGCCCCTATCTGACCATGCAGGTAGAAAACCTTGTATCTGGCTGTTGGTCTTTGTAGTGTACTTGGATTCAGCTCTGATGGAGCAGTGGTGGTGTAACCAGGGCAATGAAATGATTTCTAGCTTAGAAATTACTGTGGCTCGGTATCAGAACTGGGAACAGAGAGCCAAGCTTAACATGATTTGTTAAGTGCTAACTGTAAGTCGGGGGGAAAAAACTTATATGGAGAGGACACCCCCCCCTACCCCTTTGTTTTTTCCTTGTTCCCCATTGTAACAATATATGGGGGCTTTGAAACAATAACAGCTATATTTGTTTTAGGGAGGGTAACTTGGCCTATGAGTTAAGCTTTTCAACTTAAGAATTAAATGAAGTTCCAGGCTAGTAGTGCTTTGTTTTAAATTTGAGCGGTTATTGTAGTTTAGGGATCCCTGGCCTTCATTTAAGTAATTCTGGAAAGCATACTGAGGTGTGCCCTTGGTGTGCTCCAAATTAGTGTGTTTTACTACTGGATTTTAGCTTCAGTTGTGTTTTGCGTTTGCTTTTTAATGGTTGTTCTCTGTAAGGCAATTCAATTTCAGACTCAGGGCTGGATTTCCAGTTTGTACAGACACTATTTTGTATTACACACTGAGGAACAAACGTTCAGATTTTATTTACCTTGATATATACGTACAGAAACATCTCTAAGTATGTATAAGTGTAAATTGAAAGTGTGTATATGTGTGTTGTCTGTGTGTCCTCCCAGTCCAGCTGAATTATGAGGCGGAAATTGCTCTCTTTTAAGAAAAATACCTGACTTAGGCCATTATTTTTTTCCCCCGTAATGACTACTTCTAATTCTTAGGTAGTCTTTTGGGGAAACAGAATATAAACAGAATAGTCTGTTTATATTTTATGTATGTGGCCATAGTTCTTTTTCCCCTCTGAGACTTTCTGCTCCTAATCGTTTTCTGCAGGATGAGGATTTAGTGCCATCTTGTGGGAACACTTAAGAGCTGCAGATTTTTTTATATCCTTACTTTGTTTAGGCCCTGAACGAGACGGTACTCCTATGAAATCTGACAAGAGAATAAATCCTCTTCTAACAAAGTTTGTTGTGGAACCGAAGTCTTACCACTTGCGAAAGCGTATATTTGTGGGCGTTTTTGAGCCCTGAATGATTTCTCTTGTCTTCATGTCTACATTTCTTCAGTAACTCAGGAAGAAATGTCTTTCCAGGTGGTCATCTTGCTTTGTAATGCATCGTTTTTCTCTGTTGGATCTAACTGAACACTGTTTTGATTGGAGCCACTGTAATCTCTACACTGACTTTTTTTCCGCCCTTCCCCTTAGCTATAGCAGAACACAGTTCTAAAGCTCCTTTTCAAATTGTTTCAATGGGAAATGATTATGTACTATGGTTAATCAACTCTCAGTACTATTCCTAGTAGTGAAAAAGAATTGGAAGCTCAAGAGTGCTCTTTTATGTATTTTGCTGATTAAAATAGAGCAGGGAGAGGTTGAAATTGGAACTTGATTTATCACTGTGTTTCTGGCTTACTAAAAGCTGTGCTTAAAAATTGTCATGTGAACAACTTATATTCATATTATTTTTTTTTCTAATAGCTGCATTAAAATAGATATAGTTATAAAGTTACAAGATGAAAAGGTGGCAAGGATAAGGAGGTCATCTCAAATACTAGGATGTCCCACTCCCACAGCTTTGAGTGATGCTCTGCATTTGTCTCTTAAGTCAACGAAGATTTCCTGTATAGAAACTGGAAGCACCCAATTCACACCTGAATTAAATGTGAATATTTGCAATACAGTGCTGAGGTTTTGTCTTTTCTCACTTTCCTGTTCTGTGTATTTCAATTAGTGAAAGGTTGTTTGGAGAAGCTCTATCAGGCTGCCAGACCCTCCCCGTGTTGCTATTTAGATATGATATGCAAAGTATTAGCTTTTATAGTATGTGGTGTATTAAGGTCCTCTGAAAAAACACACTGTATATTTTGGGAATAAGTGTGTTCAAATTTGTGGCATAGTTCACATCATTCAGTGTTTTGAGTGTTGCTGCTGACTGACAGTGACAACCATCTCAGTTTCAGTCTGTTATGACCTAAAGATTGGAAACACTCTTTGGACACGTGGATAGTTTTCCTTTATGTGCATTTCTCTTTGGTAGCTTTAGCAGAATGTGTACAATGCCCACAGAAATCCCCATCCTCAAGTTTTATCTTTCTAAATGAGAAAAGTGGGATGTTTCTTTGGAGGAAGAGAGCCCAGTTTGCACTTGTTGTTGTCTAGATAAAGGGATAATTTTAATTTTCATTTTTCTTGAAGGTAATACTGAGCTCTCTGCCAGAAGCAGAAACTCTATAGCAAAGTAGTGAGCACATAAAGGGAGGGTCTGAAGATCAAATACTGCAAGTTTTTCAGTGTTTGAAATGTGACCTTGTTTACTCTCAATGCTTTCCTTTTGTAAGTTAATTTCTTGACTTGGTGCCTGAAACAAATTCCTTTAATGTAGCTAGACCTCAGTTTTTGAGAAATAAGAAAGTAATAGCCCTGTTTAGCATCCAAGATTTTTGCTGTGCTATTATTTTGACTGAATCAGCAAGCTAGACAATAAATTCTACTGTACAAAGAGTGAAGAAGGTTCTTGCCAAATATTTTTTGGCTTATCAGGGTTTTTTTGAAGCTGGCAGTCAGCAACACTGAATTCTTAGCTTTCTGTTTTTCATTAACTGAAGTTTGCATGGTGCTTTGTACTGAACTGGTGTTCCAGAATACAATCTCGTGGATATAAAAGTGAGAAGAAAAATATTCACAGATTTTGGAACAGGTGCATTTCAGTAGCAGGAATAGAGCTCAGATTGCTATGACAAATGCAAATCTTTATTTACATACTATCTTGCTTTGAAATAAATATTCTCATTTTATACTTCTTGTTTTAATTTCTTGGCCCACTGTGATCATTGCTAAATTTAACTTCTCAGGCCCCAAAACCACCCTGAAGTATGCTGATCTGGTGGCATTCAAAAAACCCCAAATAACTGTGGAGTCCCTAGAGGTTCTCTGAGAAAGAAAACTGCACTGCAGTGGATCAGTAATCTGTGCTGGAATCTGACAGGATGGTGTACAATCTGTTGCTGGTCCATTGGGGCCATAATATGTGGTTTTGCTGGGAGGGGAGCACTACATTTTTTTTCTTTAGAAAACCCACAAACATCCCACAAAACCCAGATATGCCCTTTTCCTCTAATTGATTAATCACTTTGATTACTCAATTTCCATATTGATAACAAATGTGTAACTGATTTTTAAAGCATGAAAAAGAACGAAAAGCCTGTAGTTATGATCAGACTGAGACAAATAGTATTTTAATTGTTTTTCAGACACTTAATTGCATGTTGGCATGCTTGAAAACTGGGTAACTGTCAATCATCTTCTTACTGAAGTTTCAGTTTGTGCCTCTGCTTCTTTGCTCTTTGATTTGACAAGACTGACATCAGGCCCCTTGGGCACTGTTGTTTCTGGTGCCTGGAGAAGCCCCTCTCTTCAGACTTCTTGTCTGAGTAATTAGTAAACTGATACAGTGCAGTTAAAAGCATTTAATGGGAGCCATCTTATATTGGTACTTTGAAATACTATAATTTCAGTATGTAAAGTATTTAGTAGAGGAAGTGCTCATGGAAATTCTGAACTGTTGAGTTTTAGGCCTTTTCTTAAATGTTAGTCAGAAAAGTGTTGGTTTTGCAGTGACACTGTTCTCTGTGAGTGAAGGCTGGTGGTTTTCCTGCCCTTTATTGGAGGGCTGGTAGGAAAAAAGTAGGTGTCCTTTGACTCTTAAACAGGATGTAAAGGAGAGATGCTGACCACTTATAAGTCCTGAATGAACCCACGTGTACTCTGAGTACTAAGAGTTGTGTTAGAGTTTAGTGTGTTGGGTGAATTCCATGTGATTTGCTAACTTACTCTGGGTATGGCACTTCTGCTGTACTGAAGTTTGAACATAATACCCCACTACTTATAACCATAACAAAAGAGGAAGATAATGCTATTTGATAAAAAGCTTGACATAGTGACATTCAATGCTGGAAAAAGCCCCAAACCTTCTTTGTGTGTGGAGACTGGAACTTAGAAATCAGGGATAAAGTTTTTTTTTTTTTTTTTTTTCTGGAGTTTGTTTAGTTGTTGTTAAAACAGGAAAAAAGATTAATCCATTCTAAATACACATTGCAATATTTTGTTAGTGAACAACACTCTGCTTATTGAGCGTTAAGAACTTTTTTCCCCAAAGTTTTAAGAGTTTTGTGTATGTTTGCAAGTAGCTTCTTTAAATGGATTATATTGAAAGCTCTTGATAATGTACTGTTACCTTCTGAAAGCAAATGGTTATTCCTTTAGAGATACATTCATTGTGTTAAGTCTTATTTTTAACAGCAGAGAAGCCAATCTCAAGGCTTCCAGAAAGTACCAGACAGTATATCAGCAGAACTAAAGTCTTACTGTTCTCTCTAGATAAAAGGCTGAGGACATAACTGGAAATCTGCTATTTCATGAGCAGAAGAGAGATAGGAAGGATGTGCTGTTTTGCTTTTTGTTTTTCTTTTCATCTTGTATCCATGGACAGTGGGGTTTGGGGGCTGGATTGTTGGGGGAGTCGAGTTTTCTGTGTTGTTTGAACAGTTCTGAGAGTTTTTTCCCTTCTCTAGACCTGTGCTGTGATGTGAAACTCAGATGATGTTTCTGTTCTGGGGTTGCAGTTACTCCTGGAATTAGCTATGGGATGGAGGTTCTGCTCATCTCTGGCAGACAATGGACAATCAGAACACACAAATCCAAAGTATTGGTTATGTAGAGCTTAGGCTATGTGGGAAATTTTGTGTGGGGAGGGTGAAGATTTATCATCCCAAATGGTCTAAGATATTCATTTGGGAACCTTGAGTATTCAGTCCTCAAAAAGAGCAGAAATTACATATCAGGGTTTATTTAAGGCAAATAACAAAGTAGACGAAATAAATGAAAGCAACATGACAACCCACATCAGGCCAGGGGATTTGGAAAGGAATATATTTACAGATTATGCCTTAAGAAATGGGTGCAAAACTACTATGGAATTCGCAACACTAAAACAGTTTAGCCCATATGGAGATGCGTTTTTGTTCAATGACCTCCTAGTTTTCAGGCAATACTTGTTTTTTTCACCAAAATGTTTGTGTGAGATGATCCAGAGAAGCTGACTGAGTAGTAATGAAGTCTGATAGTTCAGATTAAATGTAATGTCTGTATTGAGAAATGGAGATTTAAATGTGTGACAAGATTCCTTATTTAGCTTGCAAAGCATGGTATGAGGGGCAAGCTTAGGGCAGTGACAGAGAGGCTTGGTGGGCACCTGATTAGTAAGAGAGGAGGAAGAGGAGGAAAGGTTTGATGAAGAGGCTGAACAAGAGTCTTATTATGATGTTTGTCTCCTGGAGAAACTGCACAGAATTCCTGAAGTGGCTGGGTCTTGTCTGCCCATGGGACAGAGAGTAAATCTTCTGTTTTCCTTTGCTTCTGTTCATGCCCTTTGCTTTTGTTTTATTAAACTGCCTTTGCCTTGACTTACGAGGTTTATTTCATTCTATTTCCCTACTGCCCTAGCCCCTGGTCCTGCTGAGGAGGGGAGGGATGGAGCAGCTCAGTGCACTCCTGGCGTCCAGCCAGGGCCGGCCCACCACGGGTGTGTACCGAGAAAAGCAGATTTTAGTGTACGTGACAGCATTCCTCATTTAACTTGCAAAGCATGGTAGTAAGGCCAAGCTTTATAGAATTTGACAAGGCACCAAATTTAAAAGGATAAAAAAAAAGAAAAAGGAAAGTCAGTAGACAAGAATTCTCCCTTTTCAAACCCAGGATTGTGTCAGCAAATGGTGCTATGCAGTTCTCTCCCATCTGTTCCATGCTCAGAATTTTTAATGCTGAAAATGCATTGTGCATGGTCAGAATCTCTTGTGATTGCTCACAAATTAAATCTCTCTTCTCCTTTCACCTTTTCTGTCATTCCTGTCTTACTCAAGCAAAATCCTTGTCCAGTGATCCTCAGTGGTATTGTTTGGATGCCGGAATTTCAAATTACATTAGACAGATGAGAAAAGGCACAGGAGAATCCATTTCGTAATTTATGATGATGAAGAAAGCATCTCCAATTCTTTCTGGCTTTTTTTTCCTTACAGAAGAAAATAAACGTTTTCATGTTTTTCTTTAACAATATTTAGTTATAAGTATTTGCAAGTCTAATACTTGTTTCAGTAGCACAACTGACATTAACATACAAATTGATTTAGACGCAGTTCGTAAGAAAGTTTTAAGTGGTCTATTTCCATTCAGTGATAGAACTTCATATGGTGAAGAATAAAAATGGAACAGTGACAGATTACAGAATAAATAATGAAGCTTGATTTTAGAAAATGAGAGTATGGTTGCTAGTATAATTTGCTGTTATACTTCTCCAGCTGTATTACTGAGTTATAGTTTGTAGCTTTCTACAATGTACAGTTACACAGTAGAATTTTTTTCCACAGTGTTCTGTGTGGTATATATGCCACTGTCAAGAGATTAGACTATATCACTGTGAATTCTGTACTTTTTTGGAGTGGGAAGGGAACAGGAGAATCAGGAGCTAAAATCCAGTAGACTGGATTCTTCAGCATGTTCATTGCTTTTGGGGGCGGTGTGACAGTGCAAAGTGTGAGAAGCTGTGCACTTCTGTGGGTGGACTAACAGTTCTAATTCTGGGAGTCTCTTTGGGATTTCGTTTTCCTCCACTGTTCATCATATCTAAGACTTTGAGATGCTCTGAAAGTGCTTGTGTGCTCTGGCCCAAAGCACACTGTGACAGGATAGTTCTCGGCAGGCAATTCTTCTGGGAGCAGTTTGCTGGCAAAGATTAGAGGAAATTCCTCATGTAGAACATGAGTCAAAATCCAGGGAGGGCTGTTAATTAATCTTCTTTCCCTAGTTTTCTTTCAATTTGTGGGGCAATCCACAGTTCCACAGATTGCTTCTTAGAGTTGGGCTATAAAGAAGGATTGAAAAAGTTCTGAGAGAACAATTTATATATTGCCAAGAAGTTGGCAGGGAAATACTTCTGGTCAACTGGTCTGTTTTTTAACAGAGATTATAAAAAATATGAAAGATCTTGCATGTTTTTTTTGTTTTTTCCAAATCCTGTAAATTTCTATGTAATGACAGCAGGAACAGATAGTCACAGCACTCCTACATTCCTCCCCCCTGCAGTTAATTATACAATTTCTTTCCACCCTCACAACATTTGTTCTTTCCTTTCCTTAGCTAGCTGCAGATGCAAAAGTCTGTGCCAGCACAAGTCTAAATCTGGTCTACCATGTTCTAGGTCTTGAAGGTGTGCAAAAATGGGTTCTTGTATATCAAAGCAGCAGCAATCTGCCACAGTTGAGGCTGTTAGTTCTAACATAACTACTGAGAAGCAGCCACAACTGCTGGTGTGCTTGGTGACAAATATGGTTCTGGGTGAAGCCTGAGAACGTCATACATGGGCATGTGGGGCACAAGAAGAAGTTGTCTCTCTTACCTTAACCAGAATTGCTCTTTGAGTTCTGATTTCTAATTATTTTTGTTTGGTCCAGCAGTTTTGATTTTTACAACTTGCCTTCAGGTTTCTATGTTAGCAATGTCTATATCAAGTTTGCTTTTATTTGTGTTACAGCATTGTAAATATTTTAGAATTAGTTCTCCTTTGCTTAGCTTGTTTTTTATAGACGTATAAGCATTTCATATACAGAGACCACTTGATGTTGGGAAAACGTTTGTTTGTAAATAGTTTTTAGCACCAGGTAATAAGTATTGTCTGATGTAGCATAAGGAGGATGTATCTCAAATCATTGTTCAGATTAGAGAAAGCAATTCTTTTGACTATTTCTAGACTACTGAATATTGCTGTTTCTCAGCATAACAGAAGAGAGAAGACTCTAGGTCAGATAAAAGAAGACGGTGATTATGTGGATGATTATGATTAGATTTATTGCTTCTGTTGCCTAAATATTATCAATGCAGTGTCTAAAGAATAGCTTTATTATCTGTTAGAATAGGGGGTAGTAGAATCTGAATGTGGTCCCTCTTGAGTCACAAGCCTCATTGAGACCTGCTTGCTCTCTAAATTTCTTAGAGAAGTCTTGGTGTGTCCCAGTCCACTCAGCCTCAGTTTCAGTCAACAGGCTATGTCCAAGAAGTTACAACAGAGGCAGGTTCAGCTAGAAACATTCAGATTTGCAGACTTTGGACTTACAGAATTCACAATTGCAAAGCACCTGTGTAGCTATGTTAGGATTTGATGTCTGTTTTTGATTGGATCTGAGTGCTTTTACTCAGCCATTCAAAAGTGAGTGTTCCTCTTCTTTGGGCTACTCTGCAGGCATCCCTCCTGGGGAGGGGATCCACCTGGAAGCTGCCTGTGACCTCAGGAGACAGTTTGCCCAGTTGGCAAACTTCAACAGCATTTTATGTCATGTTGCAGGCTGATGTGCACCAAAGTCCATTGCAAACCTCTCTGCTCTGCTGTCTTTGGAATGCATTAATGGTGTGAGCATCCAGGCAGTTTCCCCTGCAGTGTCCACCTGGTGTGCTTTACCTTAGGACCAACCACATTGTCCATGAGAGACAGTGGAAAGGGAGAGGGCCTGTGTAATATGTGGGTGTGTAGGGTATGTGCAAAGACCCAAAAATCTTTGTCACGGTCACGATAGCGAAATAATTTTGGAATGCAGAAGATGTAGTTGATCTTGGAGTCATGAACACTTGATGTATTAGTAGACTGAAAGTGGGAAAGCTGTGCCACATCAAGAGGAGTTTTAAATTTATTTGGGGCTTTTAAGTTTATATAGCTAATTAAAAAGATGATGAGATTAAGAAAACTTAAGAATTAAAGGGCTGTAAATGAGTGGCCTACATTTGTATGCTCTTAATTGAGTGTGTGCTTAATTAGATGCAAATATGAAGAGAAGTGAGATCTGGACATTTATTTATGCTTATTTCATGGTAGAAGAGATTCAGAGTGTGTAACTGTACGGCATTCTAGCAGTTGGCAATGCTTATTTCCATTTGAAATAACTGATAAACACGATTTCAAAAGGTTGTTTTCTTAAGGTTTTGCATTTTTCATTTAGTTTAAATGATTGTTACAAACTGACAGATTTACATGCAATTGTGTAAATCATGAAGGTAGTATCAAATTAAATGTTTTGATGTTTCTTTGGTGTCTGGTTTTTTTGTTGTTTTTGTTGTCTTTGTTGTTTTTAGAATGTGGAGTTGCAGAGTATTGATTAAAACAAAAATGTCTGATGACATGCATTTAAGTTCTCTAATTCCTGCAATTAAATGTCTTCTGGTACAGACTGTGTAACTATTCAGAAACTCATATTTTTAAAAACTTGGTATGCTGTGTGGGCAGTGAATAGAGGGGAAAAAATGAGAAGAAAAACAAATTGTCAAGTAGAGATATCGTCTGAAATGAACATCGTACACCCTAGTAATTTAGGGTAATTATCTGTGTTCCAACCTTAACATGGGCAAAATCCATTTTGATTTTGGTCTGTGTTCAATAGGGAGTGCCAGACCTACCTCTTGAGTAGAGAAAGACCCCTATACTCAGATGTAGTACAGACATTTGAGGACAAGTTACTATGTTTTAAAAAACCTAAAAGTGTAAAAGAACAATAATGCCAAATAGGAATGTTGTTATTCACTGTGGGACTGACTATTTCCAATATATTTTTCTTTGTCATGTCTATTAAGTAAAGTCTGTCTATAGGTTTATATATTTTAGTACTGTGAAGTTGTTGTTGCCTTTCTGTATAACTCAATAAAATTCTTTTTTTTGTTGAAGATACTTTTTGTTGAATTCAGTTCTTTCTGTTGAATCTCCTTTGCTTGCATCTGACCTTTATTTATGTTGATTTTGCTTCATTTTTTTCATTTACCATGCTGTTCAGTTTTTGGATGCCCGAAGAACAAAGGTTTGTCCACTACTTGCAGTCAATTTATTTTTCAAAATTCAGTATTGCTTAGCGTGGGTTTCTTTTGTTTGCTTGTTAGAGATACAGTAATCCTGTTTACTAAACATGTTCATAGCTTTAGCTGCCAAAAAGAAAAAAATTAAACCAACCAGCCCCTTCCTAAAGTCTCCTCTGATTATAGTGAGTGCGTTGATTGACTCTTATACAGCAGTACTGTTGAGTACCATGAAGAGCAGAATTGTCTTTAGTCTATGAAGTAATTTAGGAAACATGGAATACTGAGTCTTTCAGCTTTGTAGGTACATATTAAATGTGTTTCTGCCTAGTGTTTGGGTTTGTTGGTTTGTCTTTCATTGTGGTTACTTTTATCTGTAGCTGACATTATTTTGTGTCTCTGTGTGTGTCTTCTTTTTGTGTCCTAGAAGCACTTGAAAGATATCATTACAGATCTTGTCACCTGCATTTGGTATTTTATGAGGCCATTTGATACACTTTCATCACTGATTCTGATGACTTCTTGTAACAGCAAACAACAAAAGTTTAATTGAAGACATTCTACATTCAGATCCCAAATTGATAATTTTTCTTTCTTTTCTTTATTGCAGCATCTGCAATTGACAATCCAGGCACTTCAAGATGAGCTGAGAACCCAGAGAGACCTTAACCATCTTCTCCAACAAGAAAGTGGAAACCGAGGGGCTGAGCATTTTACCATTGAGCTCACAGAAGAGAATTTTCGAAGACTTCAAGCAGAACATGACAGACAAGCTAAAGAGCTCTTCCTCTTGAGAAAAACTCTGGAAGAAATGGAGCTTAGGATTGAAACACAAAAGCAAACACTAAATGCCAGAGATGAATCGATAAAAAAGCTTCTGGAAATGTTGCAAAGTAAAGGTTTGCCATCTAAAGGAATGGAAGATGACAATGAGAGAACTCGAAGGATGGCAGAGGCTGAATCTCAGGTTAATCATTTAGAAGTGATTTTAGATCAGAAGGAGAAGGAAAACATGCATCTTCGAGAGGTAATGAAAAACTCATTTGTTTAAAATATTTATTTGTTCAAAATAGCTGAAGCACTTGTTGAAGTTTTAGATATTTAACTTAGAGTATTGAAGCGTTTTGGTTTTGTGCTCTAATTTTTTTTAACGAAAAAGATAGCATGCACTTGTTTTAAATCTGTAGTAAATACACAACAGGACTATATGACATTTGAAAGCAAGTATAAGAAATTATGGAAAAAAAATAAGTATGTTTGGGGTTTGTTGCCTCTGACATGTTACTTTGCCAGGTTTCTGTATCCTTTTATTCTGCCAAACTGGTGCTTGGGCATTGAAGACTAAACCTACTGAAGAGGGAAGTACCTGAAGTGTTGTGACAGCATGCTGCCTTAGTATTTTATATTTTTATAACTCTGGGGTTTGAAATGAGTGTTTTAAAATGGTTTGCCTTTCATATAAACAAAAGTTTCTGCCTATGTGCATTTCTAGTGTAATTTTGTGTGGTGATATTCCAACTTTTTATGTAAATATACCACAATGGTGCTACATTAAAACACTGAGCTGATGGTTGCACTGTACTTGGAGAGAACCTAATTGTGATCCCAAACCTACCTGCACCATCTGCCCACATCACTTGTAAATGTGTTTTTGGGACTGGATTTGGAATGATTGGATTAGCACAATTGAAAGAAAATCTGGCCTGGTGTCAAGCCTATCTGCCCCTTTGCATCCCAGCAGCATCATCATGTGACCAGTGTCAGGCAAATGGGTCAGGGTGAGTCTCCCCCACAAAGACCCTGTTCCTTTCTACTGGGAAGGGTGGAAATTGCAGGGACATTGGGTACAAGCTGCCCACAGCAAGGGCAGTCAGGATAAACAAGTGTTTCCTTAAAAACTGAGCAACAGTATAGTCACATTGAACTTCCAGTCTAGTAAAAACTCCAATTTGTCTGACAGACCAAAGCACGAATGAAATCATTGCAAGAGCATAGAAAACTATTATTGAGGGTTGTATATAACTAAATCTATGTATATTAGAGAATAAGAACAGCTCTTTACAGAATCTTGTCAAAATGCTTTCTTTGCTATAGGCAAATTGTTTTATGTTTAGCTTATGGTCTTCCCTAACCTAGAACATGTGCTGAGGACTCAGCAGTATCCGCTGTACTACTGAAGATGAAAAAATGGAAAATTTGCAAGGCACAATGATGCATTTCAGTAAAGTTTTCTTGAGAAGGTGTGGATCCTGACTCTAATCACAGGCAGAGTTTTAATAAAAAACTGATGGCACTCATTAATGGGTTTTGAAAGGAGTTGGATAAGGAGTTAATGATGAGAGAGAATTGTTGAAGTTTCAGAAACTAGCAGACAAGTTTCTGGATTAAGATTTACTGTTTTCAGAGTCTGTTTCAATGATGGATGATTATGGGATTGTTTGTATTTCATCTCTTGCCCCAGTATCACTTAAATTTGTGAATCCTTATTTGGCTATATATTGATCATGGATAAATTTACAGTGGAAATTTGAAGAAGGTTTCTAATGAGCTCAGCAATCAAGTGCAGTAAGAGAAATAGAGCTAAGTAGTGTTTGAAAAAATAGATAAAATGTAAGCTTCCAGTAAAGTCCTTGGGCAACCAATTTGTTGATTAGTCCAAGGAATGCTGAAAGGAGATCTTATTGCTACTTGTAGACTGTGTATGTTTCTCCTGTATTTATGCTGAATTTATTTGATGTTTGAGTTCCCCCTGGTTGTCCTCAGGGGCTGGGGAAAACAGGTTGTTTCTCCCTCAATTTATATGTGGCTGTAGAGGTTGTCTTTTGCCTGGAGTGTTGCAACTATAGGATGGGTTTGCTGCAGTTTGTGCCTATGACATGCTGACATGTCTTGATGACTGGTCAAGATTGAAAATATTTACTAGGTTTGTTGTCTGAAATATGTCCCAGCCACACTGACAGGAGCAATCTAAGAGTTTTGGAGATGTTGATTCACAATTTCCTTGTTATTCTAAGAATTCAAGGCTTTGGGTCAAGTCTGTCTCTCCAGGTCTCTTCCTCTTGCATGTGGTATTTATAGGGCTGGGGTTTTTTTATTTTATTTTTAATTTCTGCATATGTGAAGTTTGTTGTAGGGAGCTTGGAAGTATGATATGTAGGCTGTGTGAACTCTTTAGGAACAAAGTGTTTAGTGGATGCCTGTTTGTTTATCTGAACTCTGGATCTGATTGTTCAAGTGGGCTCCTGGAAAAGGTTCAAATTTTGTCTTTTGCTTCCTTGTTATGGAAAGTTGCCTGCATGTTTTGAAGCAATATCAGACATTATGTATAGTTAAAAATTACATATTTGTTAAAAGCCCAAATAGATCAACTTTTGATCTTTGTGTAACTTGGCAGGTCTTTGTTGTTCTGCAGGGCTCACTTGAGTTGCTGTCATTGCTCTGTCTTCACCCTACACAATACAGGTTTTCAACATGATAAACTAGAAATTACTGTGTTGAATCTTCTGCAGCAGTCTCCCCAGTGGATTGATGTTTTTATTTTTCTTGACTAGTGTTTGTGAATTTTCATCCTAACTGTGTAAATGACCTTGCAGAGTTACTGGCTTTTTTATTTTTTGTTCTCCTGAGAATGCTTTAAAAGTAAGTTAGAACTTGGATACATGTTTAATGGGTTTAAATCACAAATTATTTAGTATTCACTCAAATTGTGTTAATCTTTCTGTATCTCTAACAAAATATTTGTCATTTTAGAATGTCATCTAAAATATTCTGCTTTTCTTATTTTTACAGGTTGGAGTATAGAGCTCAAGTGTTGAGTGTATTTCTGAGAAACTAGTGTATTGTTGTGTGTAACATGCTGTTTGATCACATCCTGAATGCTTGTTTCTGTTTTTGAATTAGTTTTGCTATTTTATTTTCTTCCACTGCACTTGAAACTGTCTGTGCCAGGGGAAGTTCAGGCTGCACAGCAGGAGGAATTTCTTCATGGAAAGGGTTGTTAAACCTTGGGATGGGCTCCAGGCAGGTGGTGGAGTCACCATCCCTGCAGTGGTTCAAGAAACAACTGGATGTGGAACTCAGTGCTCTGTAGTTGCCCAGGTGGTTACAGGTTGGACTTGATGATCTTTTCCAACCTTAATGATTCCGTGGAAAAAGTTAAGACAAACTTCTGTATAACATCATATTGGGTTATTCAAGAAAGAGTCTGTGTCATTCACCCTTGCAGTGGCAGGTTCTGCTGCAGTTTCCAGCAGAAAAAGTGCTCTCTACTGAAAAAAAGGTGAACATGATGGAAATGAGGTTGAATGTGGGAAAAATAACTGAAGACTACTGTTTTTTCTGCAGCCTCAACACCACAAAAAAAAAACTTATATGGATGGACTTCTCATGTTGGTATTTAAAGTTACTTTCCATCTGAAGCTTTTCAATTCTTGAAATTTAATTGTGTACCAGCCTGTTAGCTTTTAAATCCTAGCTGGAGAAAGGTCAATTCTTGCACGTATTTTGCTGAGCTTTTGCATATGTTTTCTCTGAATGCAACCATATCTTTCTCCCTTACTGTGTTAATTTCTTACCTATTTAAACCAGTTTAGATATCTCAACATGGTGACATAGAAAGCTATTAATTGTTGGTGGGTGATATTTTGACCAAACCAGAGAATTAAGCTACTGTGTTGTGAGAGAAACTGAAGCAGTTGATGTGAAGGACACCCTCTTTGTCACACTCATGTCTCAAAAGGCTGTCAGTTCTATCTCCTTGACCTCCACCTCCCTGATCCTAGTAGGAATTGAATGCTGAGGGGGATGTTCTTTGTTATTCCAGAGCTGCTTTTGTCTATGTAGTAGTTTTTCAAAGTTTGCTGAATAGGTAGAGAGAAATAACTTCTCTTGTCTTAAGGCCCTACCACTGTATCAGTCATGAAATGTTACTCATGTTAATTGTTTGCCCATTTAATGTGAACATGCATATTATCAGAAATCAGTATCCTACTGTTCTGATTCAAAATGATTGGCTGAATATCGAAGAATCATGCAAAAATTTCTACTTTTTAAGCCATCGATTGCTTCTTTTTTTCCTCCTCTGTGACTAGCCATAGCAGAATTTCATAAATAACTGCTTTCACGGATTTGGAATTTCTCCAGGCCTTAGATTATATTTCTTAGAGAAAGTGCAGACAAGAGTCATGGAACTGGCAGAGGCAGAGAAATAACTCCAGAAAATAAAACAACCTATTTTTTTTTCTTTATTTTCATATTTTTAGCAGATATGGACTGACTTTAGTGTGTTAGCTTCCTGGTCCTCAAAGATTATACTTGCCTGCATCATGCAGTCTACTGTATCTTTAAACTTTGCTTCACAGAGGCAAACTTTTGGTGACAGGTTTACTGAAGTTGTGTGTTTGATGGCCTTAGGAATGGCAAATGTGAAGCTTGTTATACAGGAGGAGGAGATTAAAGCTGAAGTTGGAATCCTGCTCTTTTACAGGAACAGCGTAGAATGTCAGTGTCAGGAAGATTCATTAAAATGTTGGGAAATAAACTATGCAAAAATGGGGTTGGATTTCTTTCCCTGTATAAAGGAATTTGAAATCTAGGCAGTAAGCTTTCACAAGGATAGTTGGAGTCCTAGCTTTGCTATAGCTTTAGCAAAGGTTTCCTCTATGTCTGATTCACAAAGCAAGGGAGTACAATAAAACTGTATACAGCAAAAAGTGAGCATGTGTTTCTGCTTCAGTTTTGGAGATGCAGCCTCTTGAGGAGAGAATGTTGAGCTCTTTTTCATGGTTTTGGGAAACTTCTGCCTGGTTTGCACTTGGTTTTCTATCACTGAGTTAGACTGAACTCTGTGTCTGTAACTAACTAACCTCACTAAAATATTCTTGTTGTTTTTCAGAGGTAGATGAATTCTATTTTCAAAAAACAAAATGAACAGCATTTGCCTTGATAAGGAAATAATGTACCTTGTAGGGAACAAAGTGGTCTTTGCAAAGAGACTTGAGAAAAAGGACATTCTTGGTCTGGGTAGTCTCCCAGTAAGTATGTCTGTGGTTGAAAATCTATCTTGAAGCATAATGTCATTCCATGGCATTCTTCATGTTTGGAATTAAATATCACAAAGATCACTAAATATACATTCCTGTCAGAAAACACAAGATGCCTGCCTTAAAGTTCTTAAATTTGTTATCACATGTCTTTTCTAGAATTTTAAATAAACATTTGTTTCTCTATAACTTTTGGAGAACTGTAGGTAATATGAGGATTTTATCATGTGGAAATCTAGCACAGATGTTTGGTATTACTTTTTTTTTAAACATAGTGACCACACATTATTTACCCTAAGTACCATTAAGTATTTTTTTATTATTGCTATTAAAAACCTGCCTTAGGCAAAGTCCCACTAAATCTCTAGTGAAGCCAAATGTTAAAATTCCAGCGAGTATTTTATTATATATACATACACGTATATTACACATGCCTGCTCTGTACAACATACAATTTCACTAAAACAAATTCTGAGATCATATAGGATTTTATATACACATTTTAACTCTTATCTTGCATGTATTCTTAAAATAATGTTGTTGCCTATGGTTTAAAGCTACAGCTTTTTTATATTTAGCAGAATGAAGAACAACACAGATTCTTTATTATAATTTAAAATGTACTTCTAAACTTTCAAGGGTTTTTTAAAACTTTGCTCTATCTTTGAACTCAGCTTGGTCAAATAATGAAGGCTGCTGATAGGATTTGAACTGCCATCATGAATTAGTTATTGCATGTTTTTAAAGTTATTAATGGAGCAAAGTTCCTTCTTCCACTGTGAATAGAACAGATGCCTTGCAGACTTTTGGTGTTTATTGTAAATGTCTTACACTGGAGCCAGTAGTAATTTACTAAGGAAATGCTTTATCGACACCAAACATTTCTTCCCTGAAGTTGGTTATACAGATTAACAACCATTCTAGACTGAGCCTTTTTATTATGTTCATTAGTGCCTCTTTCTTTTTATTTCTCCTGGCTCAACTCAAAATATTAATCTTATCAGTTGCTATAAAGACAATTATTTTCTATCAAAATATCAAAAGTATTACATGTTTTTAAGGTGACCCCTTAAGTATACAGAAGGACTTTGCAGTGTTGGCACTCACTGCAGGCATGAAAAAGTAGACAGAATCTGATTATGCTCCAGGGAACAGTTGTTACTTCTAACACAGCCCATTCAGAATTTGCCATGCCCCATGATATTCTTGCCAGGATGCTTGGTTGCAATAATTTTTATAAGTCTGTGAAGGATTAGAAAACTTTGTTCATTTAGAAATCAGTTTCTTTAAAAACAGGATTAACCTCTGTGACAATATCACCTGTAATTTGGAATCTAATACATGTCAAAACTGTTGTTTTCAATGTCTCCTGGTAGTAACTAAAGGAACTATTTTAGGAAGAGGAAGAAAAATCGGATTCAGGAGTAAGCTGGATTTTCTGTACCTTCCCATGTGTGGAGGGTGGTAAGTGTTGCTCATGCCAGCATTCCTGGAAAGTGCATGCTTTAGAAGGCACTCTGGGGACTGTCTTGAATTGCTGTAAATGAGTACTGTCCCCAGATGTGAAAGTACCATCTTTGCAGGGCTCTTTGTTCAGTCCGCATATTTACCATTTTCTGGCTGCATGTAAAGATTTTAGACACAAGCTGAATTTCCAGGGAAGGGGGAGAGTTGGCTCCCCTTGAATTCCAATGTATACTTGTCTGATTTGGACTCTCTCCCTAGCAGAAGATGGACCCTGAGAGTAGTTAAATCATGGACTAGATTACCCGGAGTTGTTGAGGAGCCATATTGGGCTGAAGAGATAAAAGAGACAAATCTTAAATCCCACTGAATTTATGCTCGTAGCACAGCTTATTATACTCAAAAGAGCATATCAAAAGTGAAAGTCATTTGGTCAAATTATATTATCTTCAAATTTCATTTTAGAATTATTTTCTTTCAGTAATTCTGTTCCCATTAGGTAATCCATGACTAAGACTTTTCTTGGAACAGTCATTAGAAAAAGAAAAGACTCATCTGGTACTGAAAACTGGCATCTCTTATCCTTACTGCCTCCTGTATCATCTCACAAGAAAATCTTAGAACTCAGAGCAAAATGAAGGTTTTGTAAAATAATTGATTGAAGGACACTCATTTATTTCATGTAGCTCCATGAGCGCAGTAAGATTAGTGAGGTCCATTTTGTAATATTCAGGGCTAAGCTTCTGAAATCCAAACCGAAGCTGCTATTTCCAGCACATCACATGTTTTAGCTGAGTTGAGACTCACAAAACATGCTGAGTTGGAAGGGACCCACAAGGATCATCAGGTCTGACTCTCAGCCCTGCACAGGAACATCCCCAGGAGTCACACCCTGTGCATCAGAGGATCATCCAAACGCTTCTTGAGCTCTGCCAGCCTTGGGGCTGTGCCCACTGCCCTGGGGGAGCCTGTTCAGTCCCTGACCACCCCCTGGGTAAAAAAAACCTTTTTCTAATACCCGGCCTAAGCCTGCTCTGAGACAACTCCAGGCCATTCCCTTGGGTCCTGTCACTGGTCACTCCTTTGCCTTGGGAAACACATGGCCTTTTACCTGGACTGAAAATCCATGGATTGTAGTCATAAGAGCTGGAGTTCGAGAGTACTGCAACAGGCTTGTCCTCTGCCAGAGCCTGTATATGTGTGTGTGTATGTACATATTGTGTTCATTTGCATGGATGTAAAAAACAAACAAACAAAAAAGGTGTTTAGTCATCTTTTAAAAAACCCCTTCCCTCCTCCCCATTCCCCAATCTGCTAAACTCCCCTCCCAAGTTTTTAATCTGCTGAATTTCTCCTTGTACAAGTCTTAAACCCTGTATAAGAACACGAGTTTGGCCTTTGTATATGCTGGCCTATTTCAGCAATAAAAATGGAAGTGTTATTATAGGCAGTAGAATATGGTTAACGATGTAAACCCTTTCTAAAGTTTCACCTGAAACTCAGTTTGGTGAAGGAAAAATGCAACGTTAGATTATTGAACCATTTAATGAGACAAGATTTCTGATTTAGTGAACAGATGTGAAACTCTTGTTGATAGAATTGACCCCTTTCTTCAGAAAGAGCAAATAGCTTTTGGTGTGGTGGAACTGGAATTTAGGTAGTCACTAATTAGCTGATAATTTCCAAGTTTTATAGGTATCTTTTTTTGTTGTTGACAGCTTGAGCCCGATATTTCAACATTATTATAGGGCATTGATGTGATTATCAGTATGTTCATTTGCGAATACAAATTTGATAATGGCTATAAATATATCCCATCTCACTATAAAGATTTGGTTAAAATATTGGTAAATAACCCTAATGTCCTGTGGAAGACCTACCCACCAAAAATGTGGATATGTTTAAAAGCACTGAGGACAAAATTCTGTTTGTTTGTTTGGGTTCTTTTTTTCAGAGTCAAATGAGGTCAATGGGATTGAGTGATTTAAGGTGAATAGGATTAGATTTGAAAAAATAAATGAATGCAGACTTGGTTACTCTGGGCTACACTGTTGGAAGGAACCAGTTCAGTGCAGCTTTTGTGTAGATGGAGCCAACATCTTCACCTGCTTGGCTTATCTCCATTTAGCAACATATGTCATCACACCCTTATGTGAAAGTATTTTGGTGGCTCTTCAGTTTATTTTTCTTCTTCCTGAAATATAAACCTTTACAAAACAAACAAACAACGCTGATGCTTTAGAGCCCTTTATGTATAATGGCTTATTTAGAATAGTTAGTGGTTCTGTTTGTTCTTGTGACTCTAATTTCTAAGATTAGGGACAGTATTATTATTGGCAGCACATTCATATAATGAACTCAGGGACTGCCTTCTCTTATGCATATCTATAGGGTTTGAGCCCTTACTTGCTCCTTCCACTTTCATACAGAAAAGATGAGTTACTTTTGCTGGATGTTTAATAACACTTGATAGTTGTAGTTGAAGGAAACTGATATATAGAAATATGTGATTCAGGGAAGTGTGATTCAGACATGTTTGCCTAATCACTGAAAGAGTTCATATACAACACCCTATTTTGGACTTAGAGTAGAATTACTAATTTTTTGGTGCATAGAAAGGCAAAACTGGAGGGTTCCTACTCTGCAGACTTAGGGTGTGTAAAGGGAATATCTAGTGTGTTCTTTATTGCTCTGCTTTTTACACAGAGCAATTTCACTTGACTATATATTCTTTTTAAATACACAGATCATGTTTTCTCCTAGACATCTGTGATACTTGAACATTTTGTACATAGTCCAAGTTCTGCTATTATAATTAAAAGAAAAAAGATAAATAATGTAATAATTGACAGAGAAATGCTTAATCAGCTAATGGCTATACTTGATAATTCCAAACAGGTTCTTAGTGGTGCATCACTGACTTGTGGCTACTGTAGCCCTCATTCACAAGGTTCTTATGCTGCCATTGCTCTGCTGTGTTGTGTGGTTACTAATTCACTTCAAATATGTATTTCTTCTGAAAGAGTTCCAAATGGATATTTACTAAAGTGGTTGTGATTCACACACTGTTCTTAAAATCTGTATTTGCATAATGCACTATTTTAATCTGCTAATAGATAATTAACAGCTAGATGGATATTTAGTCACACTGCTTTAATTTGCTTTTGCTTATGACATTTTATTTCCCTGAATATAAATTTGTTTATGAACAATTTTGGCTCTTCTGTTTTAGATTTATAACAATGAACATGAGCTAAAAAAAAAAAAGAACATAAGCTAAAATACGTGTCTTTCTTTAACTCATTATTTGACTCAGAAATAAATGGCAAAAATTTTCATTAATACATAATCTCTAGAAGGAGAACTATTCAGCTAGTTCATGCGAATACTCAGTTAATTAAATTTCTACTTTGATTATCAGCTGGATTTTTGGTAGGTTTATTAACTGAAGAAGCAGTAGTCCTCAGATGCTGAGCAAGAAATAGGATACTGATTACTAGGTATCCGAAAACATGGAGGGGAAAAATGTTGCCTTAAATACTTCCTAAAAATCAGCCGGTGTGTAACTTGATCCATTTGCATCCCTCACGTGAAGCCCGTGGGTTGCCTTGAGCACTAGATGGCCCTCTTGAATGAGGATCGCATTTCAGGCTCGTTTCCACAGAGGATCGCGCCCTGTTGTTTCTCGCTGCTCATTTGGCACTGGTAGACTTTTAAGCCCATGCAAGACAATTTTGCGTGGATTTTGTGGTAGTCTGTAACCTGAATGCTGTTTAGAATGTCTACATCTAAGAATCAAAGCAAAGAGATTAAAAAGGATGGTGCAGCTTCCTCCAGTGAACATGGTACCGGGAATGCAGCCTGAAGGTGTTACTGGAATTTGATGCAAGTGTGTTAGTCAAGGTTTGTAATTTAATTTACAAAAGTGAAAGAGCAAACTAAGATGTGATTTTCCTCTTTTCAATGGATTGGAGTTTTTCACCGTGATATCTGCTCTCATACCAGAACTGCTGGAACACACCTCTGCACTGATACTGTGGGACTGGGAGCTGCATGGTGGAGAGTATCTCCAGTCATGCTGATGTGCCCTGCTGTGCGATATGTACCTTACTTGGAAGGTTTTCTTGTTTCCTAATGACATGGCAATGTATATCTGTATGGAGAAGCCAAGGACAGTGCATATATAGCTGCCTTCACATCACATATAGGTTCTGATACATTTTGGGTCCTCTGACATGACAGCCGATATAGAGATACAGCCTTCAGGGACATATAAATTACTTCCTATAATACCTAATTATGTAAGATAAAGTGCCTGACATTAGATAAGAAGGCTATATAAATATAATAAAATCAGAAAGATGCCAAGAAATTTTAGAAAGTGAATTTTGTATTAACTCTATTGTGAATCTAAGGATTCTCTTAAAAAATCTCTTATCTGCATAAAAGATTAATTGTTCCTTTCTTATCTTTGTGTAGTAGCTAATACTTAAATTACTGTTTTCCTTGAGAAAACACAGGTGGGACTTACTCAAAACACCAAAAAAGATGGTGTGGGTTTTTTTTTTGTTTCTACTAAAATATTTACAATTAGTTCAAATTACAACTCTTTTATCACACAACAGGCCTTCGTAATTATTCCAGTTTTAAAATTTATAATCCACTCAAAATATGTAAGATTTTGAAACAGCATGAAACTAATGGCATGGAATATATGCAAGGCATTAAAAGAATTTCAAAGCCAGACACTGTAAGAAGAGAGATAGAACATGCTGAGCAACCATTGTATGGGGGGTGGGAACAGAGAGGGGGAAAAAGCAGAAGGAAGAAATATGAATCAGAAACTTGCAAAGTTTTTTTCTGCCCTCACCCAGAGGATGCCTGTGCAGGTGTTTGTAGCTTGAACAAATAACATAATGGTGAACAAACTTGTGTTGCAGGCTTTTACTGCGTTTTGTGGTGCAGTCCCACATACATGCCCCAAACAACTTTTTCCTTTTGTAGAGCTTTCTCACAAAGGAAGTAGAATCTGTGTTCTGTTTAAAAGTGTACCTTCAAAGCGCAGAAGGAAGGATTTTTTTTGCAGATGATTGTTATCCCAACAAAAAAGTTAGTCTGCTTCAGAGCATTGATGGACTGAACCACCTGCATGTTTCAGAGTCAGAACAATCAGTTTGCTCTCAATTATTCCTGACCCACTTGGAGAGGGTAATCTTCAGCTCTCAACTTGAAAATGGCATATTTTCACATAGGGGTACATCTGGCAGAGAAAGGATTTTCTGCTGATAACAAATCTCAGAAACCATTATCAAAATAATGTTACCTTTCAGCCTCTCAACAGCATTGTGAGTGTTTACAGAGGTCTTGGCAGTGCTCACATCCCATCTGCATCGTTAAGGCACAGGATGATTGGTCAGAAAAAGGAAATCTTACCAAGAGATTGGGAACAGATAAGCACAGACCCTCAGGAAACAAAAAAGTTCATTTTAACAGCAACTGAAGATGATAGAATTTATCAAGACAATAGTGGACTCCAGGATGGTAAGCCTGCACTTCTGGAAGGATTTGAAGTCAGGGTTACTTGGATTGTTTGGTTCCATTGTGACCTTCAGCAGCAGGGGTTTCTTGTCTCTGTCACATTTATCTGGTAGCCTGGTGCCACGTGAAAACTTGTTCTTTAATTTATTAATGATTATTTTTTCTTCAATGATGTGTATTCCAGAAAAGTCTAAAAGCTACTGGTTTAAATATTTAGAAAACTTGGGTGTTTTTTGTGTCTGATGGCAAAAATAAGAGTTAAAAACTTCGGCAAAAAACTCTCTCTCCTTTTATTCCTTTGGAAATAAATTATTAATGCATTATTAGAAAGCTGACTATTCCCAGTCTGTGAATTAATGGTTGGTTGAGTTTCATGAGAGTCATTCAATTTAACATTGTGGAGCTTTAACTGATGTGAAATATATTTGAGTATTTCCTGCAATCCTTTCCTGCTAGAATCTTTGTTGAGCGTGACATTGGTAAACTCCATAAACAAGGGCAAGTGTAGGCTGTGCAGTTACAGATGCTAAACTGGGGTTTGGAACTGGTGTGTATTTGTGAAGTGCTTACCAGTTATTCACAAAACGTTGCCAGTCTTACCAGAAACTCTCCAGGGAAGAGGAGCAGAAGAGCTGACAATATATTTAGTTTTCCAGCTGAGGGGCTTATCTATCTGTGGATTCCTTGCAAACAAGAATACCAAAGAGTTCTTGGTTTTATGGCTGGTCAGAGATCTCTGAGGGATGGTTGTCTGAGTCAGTGGTCAGGTTAACTAATACCTGCATTCCTACCATTGCAGTTATTGTGGCCAAAGCAGCAGTTCAGTTAACATCTCCTGCATTCCCATGTCCTTTGGATTTGCACAGCTCTTCCAGCTGGCTGCAGAGGCCACATTCAATAATCTCTTAAATCAGTTTGCTTGTCTCTGCAGGAGATGTCCATCTGACACCTGTGTTCCTTCTTCATGGATAGTAGCATGCTTTTTGGATACATGTTTACTATAGAAAACTCATATTTAGGCAATTTAGAACATGAAGGAGTTTACAAAAAAAGCTTGTTATGTCGGATTGAAAAAGGTTTTGTACATGATTTGAATAATTGCATTTGCCATTATGACAACCAGTCTGTATTGGGATTGTTCAGTGTGATGACAGAACTGGAAATTGTTATTAACAGTGTAAGGTATTAAGTATAAGATACTTTGTATTTGTCTTTGCTTGCAAGTTCCTGAAGGACATAAGATTTAGATGTTGTCACACTCAGTCTCACCTAACCTGGAAAACAGTGAGAGAAAAAAGCAGGAAACAAATCTGTAAAGAGCAGAGTTCTTTGGGATTTTCAGAGGCTGGCTTGGAATTTCTCAAAAAGAAACTGAGTTAATGATTGATTGTGAGGAAAGGAGTGAAAATAATGAGGTGTTGTTAATTTTTCATAATTGCCAGCACTATAGATGATAACTAAAGGCAATTGCTTTGTCTTCGAAACACCCTTCAAAAGCTTTTAGGTGTCTGTACCATAACGAGCAAGCAAAAATATAGTGTGCTGATGTACGAATCTGTTAATATTGTCTAATTTAATATATTGAAAAACCAAGTGTAACTGTTGTGGGTTTTTGTATGTGTGTGTTTGGAGTTAAACAAGCAAATAATTTCTTTGACTTTTTAATGAAAGAAAGTCTGTCCAGCATTTTTAAGTGTTATAGAATAGCACTGAATTAAAGGATGGTTTTAAACTCTAATTTTTGGAGCACATGGGGTGTTACAGTACAGGCTATGATTTATTTTGTTTTTTAGTAGGCCATCTGTTTATGTACTGTTGCTTAACAGTGAGAAAAAAGTTAGATGTAGAGGAAAGGCAAAACCATCAGAAAGTAACAGAAGAAAAGTCTTATTTATACTGCAGCTTGGTGAGCGGTATGTGACAAATACAAGTTCTTTGCTGACCTGTGGACTGTGTGGACGTTATCATAGTAGGGAAGCATATGAAGAATCCCTTTGGAGCTAAGTAGTTAATACTGAGAATATTTTTGAAATTTATGCTGGTTTTTTTTTTTTTCATCTCTGCCTTTTTTCTTCCAAAAGAGTGGGAAGTTGTTTTTGTGCTTTTGCTCAAATTTATAATGTGTTAGATATTGAAGGAAAATACAATTTGGCAAGAACTTTGAAGTGAAAGTACTCACTAAACAGGGAATGTGCTAAAAAGCTTTAAAGAATTTTCAGTTATGTTTGTAACTTAGATTTTTCAGACAATTATAGAATATCTGAAGTTGTAGGGGACCCGTAGGGATTATCAAGACTAACTCCCTGTTCCTTGCAGCTCTGCCTTAGCACTAAGCCACGTTACTGAGTGTTATTGGGATTCTCCCTAAACTCAGCAGGGCTGGTGCTAGGATCACTTCCCTGGGGAGCCTGTTCCAGTGCCCCACCACCCTATCAGTGAAGAACTCAGAAATTAAAAAGCATAAAATCTGGCTGTCTGTAGACCCTCTGCTGTGTTTGTCTTCACAGAACACTTACTGTGTTTTCACAAGATGAAATTCTTAATGTAAAAAAATAGACAGCACTCAGTTGTTTTGTACTGGCATCAGGTAGTCAATCAGTGGGGGCTTTTTTGGTGGAACTTCTGTGTCATTTGCTCTAAAAATTGGCAGAATGTGTGTTGAATGAAGCAAGAATATATGTGTCTTCAGGTATGATGTGTCTTGCTGTCTCTGCCACTGCATGTCTCCTTTTTGCTGGCCCAGTTACTCCACCCAGAACTTTTGCAAATATTTTCTTGTTTGTTTCTGATGTTCTGGGTTATCCTTCTGATCCTAAGAATTCTGTATGTGCTAAGGGTTTAGAATATCAGGTGAAGTATTTTAATAAGTCACAGTTGGGGGGTGGGAAGGGAATCCATCATCCAGTGATTGGGGCATCTCACACTTTTGAATGTGTGAACAGCCCATAAATGGGAATGCTCTTAAGTAAGGTCTGTGAAATCAAAACTTTTCTTTAGGAAATTCTGTTAGAAATCTGGGAAGGCTGAAATGCCACAGAAATAGTGGAGAATAATAAATACGTAACTTTTTAATGAAAAGTTCAAAATGTAACACTTTGATTAAGTTAAAAAGGTCACAAAACTTTTAAGGACCTTTGTAGGAGCTGGTTTTTATTTTGCTTTTGAGAGAGAAATAAAAAGATCAAAACCATTGAAGTTATGGTCTATAATATGTTTAAGGCATTTTGGGCTGGAGATAATATGATAGTTTTACAGAACTATTTCTGCAGTCCGTTAGTCTGTAGTATTGCTCTTCCATAATTCCTATTACTACAATGCATTGTGTAGTTTGTGCACACCATGTTTAGTCAGTAAACAAACATCCAGAGCATGTGGAAAGTTCATTTTCTGGAGGTTTTGGAAAAATCTAATTATATGAGATAATGGAGTGTTACGGTAATGCAAAAACTAAAGTATAAAATACGTTCACTTGTAACCTGAGCACTGCCCAGACTGCTTTCTGTTAAATGTTTTCTGTTGGAAATTACTGGCATTAAAATCTCAGCCGTGTTTTCTGATGAAGGAAACCACTTTGGATGATGCTGTTCTTGTTATGACTTTACTTAAAATCTTGAAAAATTTAATTTCATATCTTGAAATAGTCAAGATTCTTTGTGTTCATTTAATACCAGTGAAGTGGTCTGAGAAGTAGAGGAGAGATGTACTTGGACCAGATCTTGCTTGGCTTCTTTGAATAGGCTCTGCTGGTATTTTGGGTAGTTGGAACTTACTGGGATGTGATCTTTAATTTCTTTACAGTTGGTCTTTCAGGACACAAAGTAAAATTTGAGATATGAATTTTAGAAGATAAAGACAGCACAAGATGTATCCAGGGCCTGGACCTTTGAAGCCCAAGTGAGCTTTATATGTATTAATGTGAAAGTAAAGCATTTATACTGAGATAATGTGCCAAACCTGAGGGGAATGCTGTCAGTGATAGCTCAGTATACCCACAGATTTTTAGTCCTCAAAGCTCTATTAAAATGGCCAATAGTTTTTAAATAGCAATCTGGGATTTTCCAGAATGACTGGACTGAAAACTCACTAGCTTTCCAACAGTTTGACAAATGTTCTGCATTCATGGAAATGTTGCATTACCCAGAGGGGTATTGGAGGATTTTCAGTCTTAGCAAAGGTAATCAGTGTACATGCCTTTTAGTTGCTGGAGAAAGGAAGGAGCAGGCAGGATACCCTCTGAACATCCTTATTAAAATGAGTTCCAAGAGGAAGACAGAGAACGTTCTGTAATTCTGGTATACTTTAATTTTGAGCAAGACACTTTGTATATCTTAGTGCTGACAGCATTAGAGGTCCTCCTGAACACATGCAGAAAGGAACTGATAGACACCTGCAGTTCCTTCCACTGTTGCAAGGACGTTTTCATGTAAACAGTTTATTCTGAGTATGTGTGAGAGACTGAAATTTCATTACAACTAAACCTCTGAGAAACTTTATAAATATCCTACTTGCCAGCCATGAGAATATTCAAATAATTTGGTTCAGATTTGAGTTTCTCAGATTCTGAAGGGTCAAAGGTCTTTGAATAGTAAGAGAAGCCCATGAGGTTATTTGTATAAGTTACATTATCTGGAAAGTAATTTGCTTACTCTTTCCATTTACTGCTTCTGTGTCTGAGTTGTTCTTCCTCTGTTGTTCAGGCCTTACACTGGGGCAGAGTGTCTCTTCTCACTCAAGCTTGGAAGTTCTGGTCTACTGTCACCTCAATCCATATTTAAGGACCTTATAGAGCTAATCTAATATTAGAAACACAGAGCCTGCTTTTCCTTTAGCTAGTATCTGGAGATAAACTTTTACAATTTAGATGGATACAGGTAAATAATGATTAACAACTAAATATGAATATAAACATCTATATTTAGATCTTGGTAATTGAGCATAACCATGCTGATGTTAATTTAAACACTGTGACTAGAACATTTAGTGTGCAACTATTAGAAACATACATAACTAAGTATCAGGAAAAGCCTACCTCATGAGTAAGGCTAGAGAGTGTTGAGTAATTTAAGGTAAAAATAATTCATATGAATTATAATTATTGAAAAAAAACCCAACCTGAACTCAGCAGTCAATCAGGCATCCTCCCTCCCCGCCCCCCAAAAATTCAGAGGAAACGCATAGGTAAAACCCTAATGTATTAAACCTAGTCTTTAATTCTAACTTTTAAAGTGTTTTTTTTTTTTTTTTATTGTGAACAAATAATCAAAAACTAATTAACAACCAGATAAACTATGTTAATTGAATTTTCAAGAACTGTTTCTGGAAGTTTTTCTGTTGTAACAAAATCTGTAGTGATACTGCTCAAAAAAAACAAGAGATGAACATATTGAGATTCAGTTCTCTTTCCTATATATAGGAAAAGAGGACCAACATGTTGAGTGAAACTTTGAGCCATGTCCAGTTCTATTTCCTGAGCCAGAGAACCATCGTTAACTTGACCATTTCTCATTCTGTGAAACAATTAATAATTAATTAAAGAGAACTCCATAAAATGGTACTTACTCTGTATATAGGGATTGTTCTGTATGCATACATCTGCAGATGGGGGAGATCATCAGGGTGTGTAGCAGAAGAACTAAAGGGGGGCCTTCAGGTTGGCCCATTTCTTCCGGTGAACCACAGAAGTCCTACAAGCCTTTCTGTGGTAAGTTTGCTACAGTGAATGAATTACTTGTCAGTCACATTTGTATTTATGTTTGTGATCACGGAGCTAACAATTTGTGCATGTATCTGGGAACATTTTGTTTCTCTAATTTTTCAATTAAATTTACTTTATCATTATATTTTAATTTCTCTGTTTATCTTTTGTTTTAAGGGGTTGGATAATGATATCAGCTACAAATCAATTTAGGGTTCTTTTCCCCTTTTCCTGTCTTGCAGATACTTAACATCTGGTAGGAAATGTGTGGCATAGAAGGGTCAGAAAAAGAAGTGGATGATCCCAGCTGGAAAGACTAAACTGAAGCAGGTAATGATGCAGTTCCTTGGCTTGTAATTCTGCCCATTTAGTATAAGGACTACATAGTAGCTGCTTCTTGGAATGCTGCATGATATATATTAATGAAGTAAAGTACAGAATCACAATCCTTTTACCTAATTGCTCTGGTAAAAAAAAAAAAAAAAAAAATTAAACCACCATTGTACTGTTCTTTCTCTTAGATCATCATCCCATGGTGAGATCATCCAGTATGCTGCAGTTTTCCTGTTAGAGAACATGAACTGCAGGAGGATCAGAAGAAGCTTGCGGAAAGAAGGATTACACTGCACTCTTTTTCCTATTAAAATGTTTCCTCATGTTGTAAACTGTTCTAAAGAAAATGCTGTCATCCAAAACTGCAATAAGATGAAGAGTTTACAATAAAAGTATATAAAACGTAGTTATTTTTAAGTATGTTTTTATTACAAGTGCAAAGAAACTTTGGCGTTATATTTTTTTGTGGAAAGTTACACTTCCAAAGCAAGTTGGCGTGTGCAGGACTTGAGCAGCGAGAGGAACAAGTGTTAGTAAGAGATCTAACTTACAATGATGTTTTATTGCTGGCATGTTTGCTACTAAGTGAAAATGTTATATCCATTTCCTTTTCATTACCTCTAAATACAGGAAGATCCTCATAGCATCTCTTCCCGTTCTGTTATGTTAACAGACCTGTGTACAATTTAATCGGCAGTGACTTTGCTGCAGAGGGATGTCATTGACTACTATTGCACTTATGCTGATGTAAATAAGAAAAGACTCAAACCATTGGTTCACAGGGACCTACTGACCACCGAAGTTCAGCCTTGAAATTGAGTCTTCTGAATAATGGCACACAGCAATGTCCAGAGAGAAAATGAATAATGCATGTAAAGGGAGCTTTTAGCAGGCTGAGGTACTGACTATGGCCCTGTTACTGAGGAGATTTCTGTTAGGTAGGGGTTGATGCCAAGGATTTTTGACATTTGTGGGATAAGTCCATTAATTGGCAAGATATGTGAAGAAGTGATTTTGAAAATGGAGGCTATGTGGTAAGACACAGGGCCTAGAAAATCTGCTAGACTCTACTGTGAGAGTCCGTAGAGAGCTGTAAATAACTAGATAGTATTTAACCAAGAAGCAATGGACTAAGTAAACTATGAAATAAATTGTTTCTGTAATATGTCAACAGAGTTATGTATTTGGCAACTTTCCATGGGGTAATTTTTTATGTTCTCTAGGTTTCAGTTCTTACTCTACACAGTTTGTGTTGTCTTCTTACAGTTAGCCTACATCTTAGGGTTTTTAACTCTTAAACTATTTATAACTCTTTGTTTTCAATTATCTTGTGCCAAAATGTCTTTATGTCCAAGCTCTGTTATATGATGTCAGCAGAGCTTGGCTAATAGTTATCATCAGCCTACTGCTATATTTAAATTAGGGAAAATGTGTCAATTGATAGAACTGCTAGGTCACTTACTAGATTTTTTTTTTTTTTGGTAGTTTAGTGACAATATTGTACATTCTGTACTCACTGAGAGCTTTTAAATATAGATTAAGCAGCTAATTAAAAATATAGAACAGATATAAATGGCATTTATAGTAAAACTGAAGATTTGGCATGTTCAATGAGTACTATGCACTTAAACCAGTGACAGATTCCCTAGGGATCTACAGAAGGCCTAGACCAAATTCCCACAGGGAGGCTTGGGAAGACACAGAAAGTAAATTACCATGTTTGAAAGAATTGTTAGGACTGATCATGTCTAAGCCTATGAAAACTAAGTAAGAGATATGAAATAAATGCAAAATGCAGCATCTCAGGTGAAGAAGGCTTGTAAGAAATGAACTGGAGAGCACTGACTACATCAGGATGCAGTTTTTGCTCTGTAGTGTGAAGGCAGCATGGAAACTGAAAGAATAGTCAGTGTGAGTTATGGAATCCCTAAAGAGAAGTGTCAGCATTAACAGATGTCTAACCCCTAACAGACAAGTATCAGAAAAAGGATGGATGATGGGTGGATAAAGCATAAGCATATTCAAGCAAGAGGTGATAGCTCATTGTGGCCTCAGTGCATAGAAGTTTTCTGTTACCTTGATAATCAGTGAATTAATGACTTTCATGTTTTAATAACTGCACTTAAGCCTAAATGATGAAATAAAATGATTTCATCCTCTAAAATACAGTGGTCTTCCAAGCAGAGACTTAGGAATGAGTAATGTAAAGGAACTATTTAGAGAAATTTTGTTCAGTCTCTCTTGTTTTCACTTGTTTATCACTTTTTGCTCAGCTATTTCAAGGAACCTTACAAACATGTTATTAATAGGTCAGTGAGATATATTTTGAAACTAATTTGTAAAAAAAAGGTAGGAAAAGGGTGGTTTTCCTTTGGTATCATGCATGTCATAGGCCTTGTGTCAGCACACAGACTAAAGCTTTCTCGGTTTTCTATTTGAGTTTTAGGTCATAGAATATTATGAAAATTAATTTGGTATATGCTTATTTGCCAATTCTTATTATGCTAATGTTGTCAACAGTATAGACTGTGAAGTGTTAATGCATTTATGAAGTGCTAAATAGAGATCAGGAATTTTTCAGATTTGCTTTTCTTGTGATGACTAAGGATTCTTAGTAACATACTCTGTTTTCCACAGGTAATTGCTCTTTTGAGGTGAAACTTGATGAATCAAATCTCCATAGTAACACTGTAGATTCTCCTGCCAACCTGTGATGTTGCACACTTCCTTGTCAAACTGATGGTAGTTTCACAGTTGTATAAAGGTAGTCTTTTTCATGTAGTTAGACTGTAGAAATAAGAGCAACAGTTTTATTGGTTATTTTGCTTATAGCATTATGTATTGGATATACTTTCTCATTTACATTGCAGGTATTTTATGGTTTTGACTCATTTGTGGGGGGTAAAAAGTGTTCTGAAGTGGAATTTTAGCTAGAAGTTGTACTACAAACATATGTTTAATGTACAACAAATGTTGAAGAAACAGCTTATTGACTGAGGTGACTTTAACAAGGTTCTTTTAGCATGTTAAGAATTCTGTTTCTATTCCACAAATCTCTGCTCGCTAATGAGCTAACTGACATTTACCTGTCATGGGAATCACAAGCAAAATGATCTAATTGAATCAAAATAGCACAAAACTAATTGCTCCAGCTCAGAAATATTTTAATTTAGTGCCTAAAAATGTGAAAAATGGAAAACGTAGCTAATTGTGGTTTGTCATTGCTCCCACTTCTGTTGGTAACATGGTGGGATTTTTTTTTTAATACAAGGTGGTAACGTCCCTTGTACAGACTTACGTACCCTACATCATCATGAGTTTTTCTCCATTTGTCTGTTTTAAAGTCTTATCCTGTATAAACATCATTACATGGATTCCCAAAGTTTGGAATACTCTCCTTTAGGGTATTTTTTTTTTTTTTTAAATCACAACAGATAATAGTAGTAATTTCAGTGGAGGTTCTTTTGATTTACATCTCTAGAGAAACCATAAACATCTAAAATCTTAGTTATCTCTGCTTTCAGCATTTACTTTAAGTACTGGTGCACAGTGATGTAGCTTGTAAACTGTGCCTTAGCTCCTGGGCTATAGTATTCACGTCAGCATTTAGATACAGAAAAGCTGCAGTCTCTCAACTGCATGAGAAAGTGGTGTCTTGCCCTGACATAAGAAAAAAGAGAAATATCTGGGATGAGAAAGGGTGTTGTTTTGAAGAGACTCAGTCATTTTTTCACTCTGTCATAATTTTAAAACAGATAAGGATCTGTAACATCTTTTATGCAGTGAGAAAATGTTTTTGGTTCGTTATTTTTCCCCCAATCATATTTTCATTTAAGGGTTTTTTTTTTTTTAAAAAAAGAAGATGCTGCTTTTAAATATTTGTTTGGGACTTTTTGTTCTGTNTTTTTTTTTTTTTTTGTTTTGTTTTGATTAAAAGGGAAGACTGAAAGAGGAAATATGAACAGATGGATTCAAGTTACCAAGCAACACTTAGTTTCCCAGGCAATGGAAAAAGAATTGGAGCAGGTGCTAAGTGGATTTTCTTCCTTTTTTTTTTTTTTTTTAATGTATTTTTTAAAAATTATTGTGAGCTGATGTGAGCTTAACAGACTCTTGAGAAACTTCATAGAATGATACATACTCAACTGGATGATGGCAACTACCTGGGCATGTTGCTTATTATGGCACCTGAACTTTTCTGTAGCTGTGCTAGCACATGGTATGGGCAGCAAGGCTTTTGTAGGTAACACTGGTGTTTATTCACTCCAATGTTCTCATATATAATCAACTCTCTTTTTCTGGTTTTAACATATTCCTGTAATGATGGGTTCAGGCTCTTCTGCAGAATAGAAGTTTCAGAGCCAAATGAGTGTTCTGCATTCTCAAATGTTTAGGCATTACCCCCTCCCTCTGCCCTGCTGGGAAAGATGGGCTTGGTTGGCATATCTCAGTTGGCAGGCAGAGCTGTGTTGAATTGGTGGGTACTCTGAATTCGGGCTTCTGGCAGTTCCAAAAATAGGATTTTTTTTTTTTTTTTAAGGTCAATACAAAGTAATGTTTCCATTTACTTTTGGTTTTGTTGTTGTTTTTAGTGGTGAGCATAAAATTTAACTTTTGGTTAAAAAGCATGATTTTTACTTTAAATTTAAGAGTTTGATTCCAATCACTTGTTTTGAAAAAGATCAAAGTCAGTAGAAAATAAGTTATTTCAAATGATTTTCCCCAGTCATTTGATTTAAGACTTTGGACAATTCTGATGGCTTTAGACTTTTAAAGGTTTTTAAAGATATTTGTTTCAATGCTGCTTACAAGTTTCTTCTTTAAAAAACCCAAACCACAGTGCCTACACACTGAAGTAGACTCAACACCCAAATTGTGTGACAAGTTGTCCGTGTCTTATGCATTTAGGTTAGTGCTCTCCTGTCCTTCTCTGTCATATATTTGCATAACCTAACAGCTACACAGAACTCTAGGGAATGCAAGGATGAAATTCATCTGACTATATAATAATTTTGTTAACTGAGAGCTTTGACATTCTGTTATGTGACAGTGTGTGATAACTGTAATCTTTATGCCTTAAAATAATGATATCTAATTTCTCATCTACCGCTATCTCCAACTACTTGTCTGCAGGGCTGCTCTCAGTCCTTCCATCCAGCACCCAGCCCCTGCTGCTACTGGGGGTTGCTCTGACCCAGGTGCAGGACCTTGCCCTTGGTCTTACTGCAGCTGATGAGGTTGATGGGAGCTCACTCCTGCAGCCCGTCACTGTCCCTCTGGACCATCCCTTCCCTCGGGAATGCCAACTGCACCACCAAGCTTGGTGCAGACTTGTAAGGGTGCACTTGATCCCGCTGTCTGTCATTGATCAAAACGTTAAGCAGTGTTGGTCCCAACATGGGCCCCTGAGAGACACCACAAATATCACCAAAACTTCTTTTGCATTAAAAAAAAAAAAAAAATTGCTCTACTAAAAAGCCAAGGAACTTACACATTTGAAGTCTTATTAACTCTGATGTTTGTTGGCTTTGCTGATTAAGGCCTGATGTTTAAATACTAAATAGCCCAAACCAGCAGTAATTTTAAATGCATGTAAGTAAAACCCATCCATATTTAGAAAAGCATTTCCTGGAGAATTAGGGAACTGAAAATCAAAACCATAAATGATTTTAGCTAGTGATTTAAGAGTCCATGGGAAAAGAGCCCATAAGGGATACACAAGAAGGTGGACTAGAAAGATAATAACAAAGCAGTATATCTATTAATACCATGGTATGGCTAGTAGTAGATACATCAATGGAACTGTGGTTTTCAAGATTAAATAAGTCCTGTGCTAATCAATTTGAGATATTACCATAGTGTGGGGATGTGCACTGTATAGGGAATGTTTTGTTTGCAGTGATCCTCTGGTCAAGGATTGGTGTTTTATCAGTGCTGAGTTTATAAAAGGGATTTCTGCAAAAAAGGTGAACAGCTGTTTGAAGTTCTGTGTATATAAACACTGACTTGTGCATTCTTCAGGGAACTCAGGGTATCTGTGTGAAACATGTGGTACTTCTGACTCTGAGTTGTTGAGTGTGACTCTGGTTTTGGCAGTGCTATTTTGCTTCCATTTAAGAATTAAATTCTTAATTTAAGAATTGCTTTTTCATCTGCATTCAGTCTGAGGAGGAGCACTGGTGCAGACTAGAAATGAAAGGAAATATTGCTGGGTGTGTGCATAGGTTGGAAAGTGGGCAAAGCACTAAACAGGTTGTCAGCCTTTGTCTTGTTGCTTTTCTAGAACAGAACTCTTGTGTTTCATCTTGTTTAAGGAAACTGACTGGAGGTTAATTATATGAATATGGGAGGAACTACTGGAAAACTGTTTTCTTCTACTTAAGTGAACCAACCTATGGAAATACCACAAGCACCGTATGCTGGCTTTGTTTCAACCATCCTATCTTGCAGTACTTCAACTGCTTTTTGGGTTTAATTTTTTATTATTTTTGAAGAGTGAAGCTGGTCCACAGCAGCATCTCTTGTGTGTTTTAGGTCTTAGGATCTTATTTGGGAATCTTTACTGTGACTTCACCCTTTTAAGCTTTGCCTGTATGCTTTTGATGGCAGGAGCTGGGGAAGTCTATTCTTAGTTACAGCCTAAGGTGGAATTCCATTATTACTCCATGGTTAGTGTTACACTTATTCTAAAATTGATGTGATATTGCTTTCTTTTTCAAACTTACAAAAATTTTCTTTGTGTGTTCAGGCTTCTAAATAGGAGGGAAGGAGTGGAAATAAATCTTTAAAATCATGGATTTGTTGGATGAGGGTCTTTTAAACATTATGGATTACACTAAGCGTTTGTTACAATAAGGATTTTACGTTACAAGAATTTGAAGATGTGATTTTAATAAAAGTCTTCTGACAAAAAAAAAAAAAATCCCCACACCCAAAACTAACAGCCCAAAAATCTTGGTTTATACCTCCCAACAGTGTTTCATTCATGTGTCCTACTGAAAATTAAGTGACTCCTTTTAGTGCAGCTGGGTTATTAATAATTTCTATTTAAACATTTAGTTTAAAAAAAAAATTGGCATACTTTTCCATACAGGTTTAAAGCTTCATATGCATGCAAAGAGAAAGTTCTTTAGCCAGGCTGTTTCCAGAGTATATATGTTTTGCAGAAGTGTAAGCAGCAATTGGAACTTCTATTTTCTGATCCTAATTGACTACTCCTGAAAACAAGTACATGGGCTGCCTTTACTTGCATGCACTTGGAGTTTATCGGCTCTTAAATAAAATTAGAATGGTGAAAAGTGAGAGAACTATTTATTGTCAAGTTTCTTTCTCTGAAGATAAGTGTGAAACAGTAACTTTCCCCTTTTCCTAATTTTGGAGAAGTAATTTTAGTAAGAGGAAAAGAGATTAATGATACTGGGCAGAAAAAGAAATGGTCCTCTAGACATTTTGTTCCTCCAACAAAGAAAAGAAATAAATTTTCAAGAGTTCTGGTGAAAGTGGACTTTCAGTAGCTCCTTTCAGGAAATGGTCTATGCGCTTTCAATTACAAACCGAATTGTCCCCCATGCATTTCAAGCTCCAAATACAAATCGCCTTTTCACTTGGAACTTTTTCAATGTGCTCTCTTGCCAGAGGACACCTCCACTATGACAACGCACGTGGTTGCTTGAGGTGTTTTTGACATGCAAGTTGAAGAAAAGCTGAGTTTCTTAATGCTCAGATTACTTTTCCTTGTAGTCCGTCTTTAGGCATGTCGCTAAAACGTATCCCAAGACCTTCTTTTATGCGTGAATTCAGGAATAAATGGAAGTGTGATCATTGTGAAGAAATACTTTGGCTAGTCATTCTATAGGGTGGTTTTAATATGGCGTAAAAACTCCTTTTTCCCCCTCCTACCCTTCCTTACACCTCCAAGTGTTATAATGTAGGCCAGGAGTGGTGTCAGAATCATTGCTCAAGAGTAATAGTGAGGCCAATGAGGTTATTGCTGGGCTTCTCCACAGTGATGGACTATTGATCTTTGTTTCATAGTTTGGTTGTGGTGCCTAATTCATGCAATTTCCTCCATATTCATCAAAACTCATATTTGCCTGTTTATTTAAAATGAAAAATGAAGGGAGAATTAGGCATGCATATGAATATTTTGCTTAACTGTGAGAATGGAATAAATTTAAATACACCTAATTTACAAAGAAACTCTCTGTAGTGCAGAGCTTGTATAGCTATCAGCTCTTTATAGCTTCCTGTAATTTTTCATCTCATGTCCTTGTATCCACATTTTGGTTTCTTCAAACTGTAGCGTTTGTTGGGACTTGACAAAATTTCTTTAACAGATTCTCACAGAGTTCAAATACATATGGTAGTGTGTTTTTAAAAGACAATCAATAGCAAGATGATTTTTGGAATCCTTTCTAGTAACAGGGCTTTGTTTTCTTGCACGCTGGAGCAAGACAAAGAGATTTTGTATTGTCAGTTGATGGTTTCTAGAAAGACAGAGCTTGATTAGGATTTCTTAAATGTACTTTCATCTAAATTACTGTGAGACCATTTTGGCTGGGGGTAGATGTGAAGAGTTAGAAAACAGAAGAGAGCAGGTAAGCTGTATGTTAAGAATAAATGAATTCCTATGTGTTACATTTTTCTAGTACTCTGCTTAAATAGAATTTGATCAGTCTTTCTAATAGTAATTTTGGCTGAAGAAACACTACTGTTTAGACACTTTGGGTAAGTGGCTGTGCTTTTGCTTAAATGGTTGATTGAAATATTAATATACTGCTGATTTAAATTTTAAAGTTCGGACAAGCTGATCATGCAGAAGCAATCCCAAGGCTTTCTTTTCCAGCAGAATGGAACCAGTCTGCTTCGAGGTGTTTGAGAGAACTGGCAGCTCCTGTGCCATTGCCCAGTGTGACTCACAGATTTGTACATTTTGCCTGTGAATGCAAAAAGCTCCATTTACTGATCAACAGTTTCTCATGCCTGTTTCTATGTTGCCTTAGGTGGAATTGCTGGCATCTTCAATTGTATCACTGCCTCGTCCTTAATCATTTATCATTCTTCCGCTGCTGGTTATTTGATTCTGACGGTTTTGTCCTATTTTGTATTTATTTTTCAGAAATCTTCAATTTTGTGTTAATTTTTTAAAGTGTTCTACTTTATGATTTCATTTTACTTCTGTTCTTTAAGCAGGAGAAGCTTATCAGTAGAAGTGCAGACACTCACAGGTTTCATACAATCTCGAAATTGCCTATTTTTCTGAAACGTTTTCTGAACTATTTTTCTTTCTAGAACTTCGTGCCATGCTATTTTAGGCATTTTTATGTAAAGGTAAAATCTTGAACTACATCAGCTGCGTTGGTATAGCCTTTTATTTGAGTTGCAACTCAATCTCATCTAACCAGAACAACACATGGCTGCTGATGTCTTAAGAATCTGAATGAAATACATCAGAAAGAGAGTAAAAAGAGGATCAGTTTGCAGCACTGTGACTTTCCTGCAGCCAAGCGATGAAGTGTCTTTTAATATAGCTGGGATAAAAATGCAGTTTTATTTGGGTAATTAGTATTAGGTTCAGGTTATGCTGTATAGTTCGGATTTTCAATAATGACAAAACCTTACATTTTATTAGATTATTACAAACTACAGAAGTGTTATCAATTTCTGAACAAAAGAACAGAATACCCCTTCCCACCAGTATTTTAGGATTATACAATATGAACTGTCTCCTCTTTGAATTTTCCTCCTTTTTTTTCCTGGTGTTTAAATAAGTGGTAAAACTGTGTGCTGAAGTTACTTCTGAGGCCAGTAGAAGATGCTAGCCTAATATTGTGGAAGGAGAAAGTACTGGCCGAGTTTGGGTTGATGCTTATTTTAGTCTAAAAGCAAAGAATATTGAAGTAAATTTATTGTGAAGAAGATGACCTGATTACCTGTCGACTTTGTGTGGGTGTGTTAATCACCTTGACAACTAAGCATCACCATGAAATGCTGTATGTAGGCATTTGGTTACACAGAATTATAATAATTTGCGTGTGCAAAGTGGTTACTTAGAATTGCTAATAATTGCAGGTGTCATCTAAGGGGAACATAATGAAAGGGCAATTTTATAAATCAGTGTATCTCTGAGAGATTATTAGTGTAGACTTCGATGGTTGCAAAGATGATGACACGAGTGCTTTGTCATGGATATAAGTATCAAGAGTTCCAATCCAACAAAATTCAGGTTAAAAGAAACTATTCCTTATTTTTTTTTTTTTTTTTAATTTTTTTTTTTTTATTAGACTCTCTGGGCTTTTTAAAAAGAAATTGAAAAAGAGAAAACAGCATCATTTCAAGAATGATGTAATGGATAAAAATCTGGTTTCCTTAGGCTATGAGGACTTTGTGAAGTCTTGAGCATATCTCTTTGCTTAGCTGTTCAGGCGAATTTGAAACCCTCCAGATGACCTCAGATAGTAAAACAATCAGTGTAAGGTGTCATGCACATAAAATGAATCCTCAAATTAATACCCCAAAAAGCATATCCCTGAATCAGGTACCCCAAAAGAAAAAGTGCAAACATAGAACAACATAAATTCAAGAACTGAGCCTTGTGGGAGCCTCCAAACATTTGAATCTGATTGGAAGAAAACCCACACAAAATAATAAAGTGGGAGTCATTTTCTGATCTTCTCCAGAATCCTAAAGCCTGCTTCATTTTACCATCAGGGATAGAGAAGAAAAGCTTTTCAGTCAGCCAGCATCAGATTGATTCATAAAGCAAACAGGAAAAGTATTATGAGGCAAAGCTTCATGCTATGATAGACATCTCGGAATACACATCTTTGGCAGTCTATTCATCTCTGGCTAAGGGGGTGGAAACTCTGGTTTGTCTCCCTGGGTAATGTGTGGAATCCTGTTTATATTCCAGCTCAGTTTATGTGGCCTTGGGGAGCAAAGTCTGGTCTTAGAATTAGCTGTAATTTTTGCTGATCAGATAGTGGTATGACTGGCCAACTATTTTTCCATGACTTTTGTAGAACTGTATGACAAATCCATGACATACTCTTATTTTTTAAAACATTTGTGTAGTGAAGGTTCTTGTTTCATCTAAGACAAACAGCTGGTGGTGATTGAGAGATTCCTTGCATAGGTGATTTGCAAAGATTTCTTTCTTTTTATAATGTGGAGAGTTGTATTAATAAAAACAAGGAAAAAGGATCAATCAGAGATACTTTTTCATAAATGCCAGAGCAAATGCCAGAGCATTTCAAAAGTACATAAAAGCAAAATTAGAAGTTAACAGTTGTTATCTGTTAGAGGTAGTTTAAATATACATATATATGCCTGCAATATATTTAATTTTATGAAAAAGCATGCTCGCTCACTTAGCTTTAGGCATCCTAACTTGTCTTTCAGTTATTTTAATATGTTAAGCCACACACTTTTTGAATCTATTGTATAAAGATGTTTATTAGGCAGTAGATTTCAATTTAATAACATACAGTAAATCACTCCTACTACTTGGTCTTTAAGTAGTTGTTTCTCAAAGTCATGGATAAGCAATATGTTTGTTGCTAAGCAGAACAAGAAACTGATTGATAATTTATGATACAAAAAGTTATGACTTTTAAACTTGTAGGTTATAAGGTAGGAAAGGCTGAGGGGGGACAGGACAATACATGAGCACAATCCATAGTTGTTTGTATTTTTGATAGCTAGTCTATCAATTGATTGTCAAGTTGTAAGTGGTTTGCTTCAGTCAAAAAAAAAAGGGGGGGGGGGAGGGGCAGAGATGGGAATAATGATAATTAGGACTCAGTGTTATGTTTTTTGATTTCTGCCCTGCCCCCTCACCCCTCTTGTTCACCTGAATTTGTGAGGACGAGCTGAGAGAGGCACAATTTGGGACACAATAGCTCAAGTTCTGAACTACTGTGGTGAATGACCTTCTTGGCCTCAGACATAAATGTATTTGTCATGGTTATAAGGTTAGTTCAAGCATGTATGTTGAGCATGTGGGGTAGGAAGAACTGTGAGACAAAGACATTGATGATGTCAGTCCCATCCTTTGAATTGGGACTCCCAAGGAGTAGAAATGGAACTATATGTATCCTGTTGCAGTTTTTTAAATAATAGACTTCTCAGATGGGTTATGAATGAGGAATAAGCATCACAAAATTGTCAAATGATGATGTTTTGTTACACTTCTATGTTTTTCTCTATATTTATGTGACTTTTTTATTGTGATGTCATGCCAAGGTACAACTCCAGTGTTTTATGAGACTGAGTGCTGTTGTCTTGGTATTCTTGGTTTTTGGTTTTTTTTTTTTTTAAATATTTTTAAAAAGACCAGTTCTGTTAACTGTCTGCCTTAACTAATGCAATCCATTTTTTTTTTCCCTGTGGGTTAAGATGCATAAAAAACAGTATAAAGATGGGAAAACTGAAATGTAATTGCTACTGTAGAGGGTGCAGCATCAACCCACTATATAATTATTATCCTTAAAGTGTCAAATTTGAATATAATGTCTTTAGATCACTTAATTCAGGTATTAAAGGAAAAACTAAGAAGAAAATACAGTAAAAGATTTAGCAGTGTTTGAATTAGTAACACAACTGGGTGAAGTTTTGGTGTTTAAGCAGCAACCGCAGCATTGTACTGGGATGAAGAAATGACTTGCTGGCTTGTCACTGTTGACATTAATTATTGATTGGGGTTTCAGAAATAGCGCATGTGCCATCAGAGTTGAGTGTAACATAAGATAGGGACTGCAGTGATGCCAGAGGGATTATAGCCAGGGAAGCACTTGTAGCATTTGGAGTTACATGCTTCTCATCATGAGACTTTAATTTTGTTGTAATGAATTCATATGAGTATTAAAATAATGGAAAGATGAGTCGTCAAGCTTATTTCTATCGTGTCCCCCCACAGGAATTGCACAGAAGAACCCAACTGCAGCCTGAGCCAGCAAAGACGAAGGCTCTTCAAACAGTTATCGAAATGAAGGTATGGTCTTTTCAAGTTTTCCTCTCTGTTATTTTTGTAGCATGAAGTCACATACTGGGTATGGCTGGCACAGTGTTAATTTTCCTTGTAGCAGCCTGTACCGTGCTGTGTTTTGAATTTCAGATCGAAACAGTGTTAATAACATGCTGATGGTTTAGCTGTTGCTCAACAGTGCTTGCACAGAGTCAAAGCTGTCTCAGTTTCTCACTCTGCTCCTGCCCCAGCAAGTAGGTTGGGGGTGGACAAGGGGCTGGAGGGGAAGGCAGTGGGGACAGCTGACCTAAATTGACCAAATGGATGTTCTATACCATCCAATGTCATGCCCTGCCATGAAACTGAGGGGAGGATGTTCAGAGTTAGTGTTTGCCTTCTCAAATAACTGCTGTGCATGATGAAGCCCTGCTTTCCTGGGAATATCTGGGCATCTGCCTGCCAGTGGGAAGTAGTGAATGAATTCTGTATTTTTGATTTGCTTGCATGCACAGCTTTGCTTTACATATTTACTGGCTTTATTTCAACCAATGAGTTTTCTCGCTTATGCCCTTCTGATTCTCTCCCCTGTCCCTCTGAGGGGGAGTGAATGAGCAGCTCTGTGACACAACTGCCCACCAGGGTTGATTTGTGACTCTTACTATTAATTCATTAAATTCTTCCTTTACCTTATCAGTATATTTTGTTGTGAAGCTAGGAATATTTAGGACTTACTGCTCCCACTCTTTTTTCTTAGTAAAATTGATTAAAAAGAAAAATCAAGTTGTAGCATTGCTGAATAATGAGAACCGAATAGTACTTTTAAAAAAGACTTGGAGGCGTGTCTGTGTGTTTCAGGAGATCCAAAGTAGATGGAATAAACTGATACACAGAAGTCTAAGGCAAACTCTCCAAGGCTAATGTAAAGTGTTTTCCCTCTTGAACTTTAAAAAGAATTCTTCTCCTGGTGGATATTAGGTCATCATTTTACAGCTAACCTAAGAAAAATATTCATTGCTTCAGCAGATATGACTAAATGTGATGAAACATCTATCTTACTCCTGAATATAGTTTCCTTTTTTGGATATATGTTATTACTAAAGTATTGTGGCTTTTCCCCCCACAATAACAAAAGATAAAAATAATGATTTTAAAAGTGAAAACTGATATTTTTGCATAATTCTATGAGTCTGGAATGTAAGGAAAATACCATGAGACTTGAGATAATTTGTGAGTTGGCAATGCTGCCTGAAATACATTAATGATGGTCTTTCATTTCAGTCTTAAAAGGAAGTGCAAATTAAAGGCCTCATTTTGCCAGTGACTTCTGTTATGAGCAAATGAGTTCAGCATGTCTGAACATTGTGGTAAACACACAGTTAAAACAACAGCAGGACTTTATAAATACAGTATCTGTCTTTTAATAGATAATAATTAGTTTGGATTATATGAGTAACAAAGAAGGTACATTGATGTCAGTATTTCATCTTCTGATGTGTGTTTGCCTTGGGCATTATTCTAATTTAGAAGTCAGTGTATGAAATCAAAAATGTGTGTTTTTGCATTAACTTGTTAACCGTACTTAAATGGCAAAGTAGGATACTGGCTGAGAAACCTGTTTCTTTCTCTTAATATTCAGAATTATAAATTTAAAAGTTTTGAGATGCAAAATTAATGTTAGAATAATTTATAATCTTTCATGTGGGTTATTAAGAATGTAATCTTCCTGTACCAAAAATCTCTGAAAAAAACAGGGATAGGGGGTGCAGGCACAGGAGTGGCACATGTGGCACCTGTAGTTGCAGCCACTCGTGACAGTGTCTGTCCCTGAAGAGAGCAAAGTGTTTTCTGTTCCTCTCCCAGGAGAGGTGGGTGTGGTGTGTTGTTGCACTGTTTAAAAATCTGGTCTTTGTAGTGAGGAATTTCCTTTGTCACGAGTGAAGCTGCAATTGTGCTCCTGATCATTGGTGCAGAGATGCCTTTGGCTACGAAGCATACAGTTCTTTCTTTTGCTATGAACACACACTCCTTTGGGCTTGCCCTGTCTAAAGTAGGCCTAATATTGAAAAGGGACAAACGTAAGATGTTGAAATCCACATGATTAAACAGCAGTTTTCATTACAAGTTCCAGATTTGGAATGTTTTCAAGTAAATTTAAATTGTCTTAATCCAGACAGCATTTGTTTTTGAAAAAACTCTGGAACATTTGTTTCGAATGATCAAGCATTGAAACAGTCATTTCCCTACAGTGTTGAGGGTTGAAGGAGGGAGAGGATTAGCCTGTAACGTGGCAATCTGGGGCCATGCACTCCCCTATGCAGAGGCTCTGAGCAGGATACATTTCTGTTCACTGCACCCAACCTCTTCCACCCCCTCACCACATTAGCTTTTGTCTGAGTCCCCTCCATGGTTCCCCCAGGCTCTGTCAGGATAAAACTTTCCCTCCTTCATAAATCCTACTGTTCTTTCCAGTGGTTTTCTTCTGTCTCTTGCCACTGCTGAATGCTTTCTGTCTTCTCCCAGCCTGTGCAACCCTTCGTTCAATGAAGTTGTACCTATTTCCCCTACCTCTAATATCTCATGTGGTTTTTTTGTCTTAAAAATATTTTCTTCTGCACTCTTTTATGTCGTGCTTTTAATTTCTCTCTGAAACTGCAAGTAGCTCTTTTCTTACAGCACTTGCATTTTCTGCCTGTTGTCTCCTTGACCAGTGTCAGTCTTCTGTATACTCATACAAAAAAAAACAACCAAAAAGCAAGCAAAAAAAGGTGGAAAATTCACATCCTATGTCTTGACTCCTGTTTTTCTTGCCTTATTTATTCTTTTTCAGATATCTATTGTCTTTTCAGATGTATTACATGGGCCTTTTTTTCCTAACTTTTTGGTTTTGTGTCTTAAGTGTGTTTACTTCCAGATGTCCCATGGCTTTTGCTCTATTGTTTCCCCTTACATTCTTTACTGTGTTCTCTTGTTTGCAACAGACCTTCTCCTTCAGAAGCCCTTCTTTCTTCTGGAAATCAGAGTCTCAAAAGCAAAGGAGAGCAGGATTCTTCCCTTTCCCACATGCCCTGTTATTCCCTCAAGCTAGTCTGGTTTTGTTGCAATGGTTGCTTCTGACTTTGTGATTACAGATCTATGTAGTCAAACAGCATTTTTTTTTCTTATCCTTAAAACTTTCCTTAAGTATAAAGTAAAACTGGTACATTGAAGTCCTTTCCTTTAATTGCAGTTGCACCTTTGCATACTTGTTTGCATATTGTTTGCTGACAAATGCTGGATCACCGAGATCTTTGAATATATCTTTGAGTATCAGAGATGTTCAAAGTTGATTAACACCTATTAATATAACAAGAGGGAGTAAAAGGCAACATACTTTTCATTTTATGATAAGAAGTACTTGTGGGTAGGTGAATAGGACAAAATTTGCTTGTCTCTTGTGAGGCCCCACCTGAAGTGCTGTCTCCTATTCTGGGCTCCCCAGTACAAAAAAAGACAGGAACCTGTTGGAGCAAGTCCAGAAGATGGCCTCAAAAACGATCAGGGGGCCGGAGTAGCCCCCCTGTGGAGACAGGAGAGTTGGGGCTGTTCACCTTGGAGAAGAAAAGGCTTCTTAGAGACCTTATTGCAGTCATTCAGTACTTAAAGAGGGCTTATTGAAAAGATTGGGACAGACTTTTCAGTAGGACCTGTTGTAATAGGACAAGGAACAAGAGTTTTAAACTGCCATAGGGCAGATTTAAATTGGGCATAAGGAAAAAAGCATTTTATTGTGAGTGAGGCCCTGGCATAGCTTGCCCAGAGAAGCTGTGGCTGCCCCTCCCTGGAAGTGTCCAGGGCCTGGTTGGATAGGGCTTTGAGTAATATGGTCAGGTGGAAGGTGTCCTTACCTGTGGCAGGAGGGTTAGACCAGATGACCTTTAAAGGTCGCTTCCAAGCCAAAATATTACATGTTGCTATGGTCTCATTTAGACAGTTCTGGCCTTACAATTAGTGATAGTACTTGAGACAGAAAATCAGAAATGAGTTGCCTACAGATATGGCATAAAGCTCATCTTAATTATAGGATATGGACCATCCTGAAGGATATGGAGTCTAGCAACTGGAATTATGAACTCTTTAAAAATGGTAAGCTGTAGAGTAAATGAAAATATTTATGGTCTACCTTACTTGCAGAAAGAGCCATCTTTGTGTATTGATCCAGCTGTGATATTTCAGGTATGGGTTTGGTTCTAAAAAAGCATGTGATGTGTGTTTGCAGTGCAACATACTCTTGTTGTTAAGATTGCATGAACTTCCACTTCCCTTGTTTTCAAAGATAAACCTGAATATTCTCTGCGTTAATTTAAAAAAAGCATATAATAAGAATAGTCATGTATAGTCTGTTGACAGCACACGTACATAAGTGCATTTACATGCAAGTTTTATTTAATGTGAGGTTTCAAATATTTTCTTCTGATTGCGTCTTTTATGCCCTACAAGCAAAATTTTTCACAGACATAGTTTAAATTTATCAGGTGTCTCAAATGATGAACAGTAGCATTTGTTACTTTTCCTTTCAGAGTAAGACAGCCTGGAACGCTGTTATATAGCTGGACTCAATGATCCTTGTGAGTCTCTTCCAACTCAGAATATTCTGTATTTATTTACAAATGTTTTGCCCTTTTCCCACCTCTCAGTGTCCAGGAAATGTACTATAGGACTCTTGTAAGGGCTGATATGATTCATGAGATGTCATTGTGGAAATTCATTTGTAGTTAGTGCCTTTTCCATTGTGAAATATTGTTTTCTTCAGTATCAGGACACATACCAATTGTTTCCCATCCCAAAAGAGGTGACTTCTGCGAGGTCCAGCATAGAACTAGCCCTAACCTCTCTCACAGTCTCTGCAACACTGCTCTAGTAAAGGAGATGAGGAAGAAATTTTGGTTACTGCTGGAAGGAGGGGATAGATCAGGGCAAGTACCTTGATCTCTGTCACAAATCCTGCTGTATAATATTATGTCTTCTAACAGATTTAGATGCCCTGACTGGAAAAATCTGCACAAATGTTGCATTGTGTAGAACTCAGAAGATGTTTATTAGTACCATTTAATACTAAGCTGCTTCTTTAATATTATTGCAAAGGAAGCTTTGTGATTCAACACAGACCCACGTAGTTTTTTTAGAATGTTGCTAATGTGGATAAATCTTAGAGGTCCGAAGGAAATACTGCATCTGTTCCTATTTCAGTTTCTGAAAGCTTGCCAGATGCTGTGCCACAACAAGAGCTGGTTGAAAGTTTTCCAGCTGTAGTTTTCTGTGGGAAAATGCTGATTCAGCTGAATCAGAAGATTTTTATGGGAAAGTGCCTATTCTGTCGAAACCTTCAGTGATTGCAAAGCCCTAACTTTCTATCCATGCTCTAAGTTACCCCAGATCCCTTTTGGCAGTACCCACTGGAGCTGTAGGCTCTCTGTGTTAGATTTGCCCTCCAAAGTTCCTCACTTTCTACAGTTGTCCAGACAGGAAACCTGTCAGGTTTCCTGGGTGAGCCAGCATGGATAAGGGAACGGTACCTTTGAGTCCTTGAACAGTCTGTGATCGAAGGTGAAGCCTGTCTTCTCTTCTGTCTTGTCAACACTAATAATTTTTATACATTATTCTGAAACAGATCTTATGGTCTTCAAAATTTGTGGAATTTCTGGCTTCTGTTCAATATAAGTTAATAGAAAACTGACAGTGACAATTTTTCAAGAGACAGGAAAACTAGTTTTTACATGTGTGTAATTGCAATATACAGAGATGGATTAAAAATAAACTTTTCTTTGGAGTTTTCAAACTTGTGATGAAGGAGAAGTGCAGAAAATACACAAGTTATATATTTCTCATAAAGCTTAGTTATTCTGTGATATATAAACTTTCTGAAGAGTGTAACAGGCTGTGCTATAAATTGTTTCTGCCACATTATATTTTCAAACACATAAAATACAAACACAGTACAAAAAGGCAGACTCTTATAGACTTAGCTGGGGAGATTTGATGAAGACTGCTCCCAGATGTCATGTCACAACAGGTCATGTAAGTATTAATATCTTTCATTGCAAAATCATTCTCAAGTGCAGTGAAGCTTAGGTTGTGCTTTTATCTTCAAAAATAGGAGTAAAATATTTCTAAAATGTGGTCTGATGGAGTAAGCTGACTTGATTGTAGTATCTGTGACAGCTACAATCATTTTGTGTTGTGCATAAGTCTTGATAGCTTTTAAAAGTTTTTTTTTTTAATATTTTCTTAGTTTTTCTTTTTGTACAATTTCTCCAGATAAGATTTAATGAGAATTCTTCCCATTTTTTCATCCCTTCTCAGTGGGTTTTTATTACTTCCTTATTTTGAAATTAAAATTAATTTTAAAATTAAATTAGAAAGTCATGGGGTTTTTTTGTAACAGAACAATTTAATATAAAAACGTTTATTTTCTGTCACGTGAAGGACTGATGACATTGTAGAAAGATTACTTGGTTTCTATGATCATTCATACAGCCTTTTCTCTGTGATATGAGTAATGCTGATTCTATGGACAAACATGAGTAAAATTTTTAGGAATCTGTCATGTGAGTAATGTTAGTCTAAGATAATAAATAGTTTGTTGTATTTTTGCCTGCAACTTGAAAAGTTGTTATTTAAGAAAGCCAGCTTCATAATTTTATTAGATATAGATGTATAACCTAAAAGCTGGTTGAATGCCCTCCACAATGGCATGGGGCACTACTATGATAGGGCGGTGTGTGATTTTCTTTCTGTTCTGTTGCCTTTTTTTTTTTTGTTTGTTTGTTTTTTTTTGTTTTGTTTTGTGTCCCGTTTTGTTTTGGATCTTTTTTTGAAATGTGCATCACTAGTCATCTCCTTTGTGGTTTTCAAGTGATTTTTGGTGGAATACTCTTTTTCACTGAATATACCTTTCAAGAAAGGAAAATATGGAAAATATGGCTGATGAAGGTTATCAGCAGTATTTTCAGCATCAGATATTTTCCAGAAGGAAAAGCAGCTAGGGACGTAAAAGATAAAAGCCAAAAGGTTTCACATTCCCAGAATTGTTTTGGTCTATTTCCTTTGCATTCTGTCACTTTTTTGTCATTTAGTTGGAGCTTCCTTTCTGACAGGGGTTGCAGTTAATCTGGAGACTTGTAAGATGCATGAAATGGTTTGGGGTTCTGCTCAAAGTGCATTACTTTGCTTCTATGGCAAGTTTTCCACCATGGAGTGCAGCTCTCCTTAACTTCTGCTTCCAGTTCCTTTGTCTCAAGATTTCTTATTGAAACGTTAGAGATCGTTTTGCATCACTGAGCTCTTGCCTGGATGAAAACACACTCTTCAGACAGGAACCACGAAGTATTTGCATGGTTGTACAACCCATAAACGCATCTGCCAGTGGAAACTGGGGCATCAGTGTGTGGTGCACTGTATGCGGTGCAAGTAGATGAGGAAACAACCTTTCTTCCTCTTGACAACAGTCAGAACTCCAGAGAAACAGGCAAATGGAGCCTCAGGCTGAGCCACAATGAATGGCCTGTTGTCCTGCAGTGATCACGTACTGGTTTCTCTAAGCTAAACTAGGCTCTTCTCTAGGAGCTTGAAAGAAGAGCCAGGCCTAGGTGGTTGGCAATGATAACAAGGTATGTTATCACATATGTGTGGAAAAACAGGGTGTCTCCCTCTCTCCATTCACTCCTGTATAGGAATGAAGATGGAATTTTGACCACAGTGTATTCTCTGTGGACTGTGCAACAGAACATAGCATTGCATGTTTTCTGGGGGTGTAAAGACATCTGAATTCTGCTTTTCTGTAAGCCAAAATCAATGGAAATACTCTTGGTTTATGGCAGTATGTGAGTTCTCTATTTGTGCCATCTGTTTTTGCTGGGTTACTATTTGATATTCATGGAACTACAGATATACTTCTCTTATCCTTTAATATACATTTCATACAATTTTCAATACTTTTTTTTTTATAACTTAGGATACAAAAATAGCTTCACTTGAGCGCAATATAAGAGATCTTGAAGATGAAATACAGATGTTGAAGACAAATGGAGTTCTGAACACAGAGGACCGAGAAGAAGAAATCAAACAAATAGAAGTTTACAAGAGTCACTCAAAGTTCATGAAAAATAAGGTAAGATCTATTTATGTAAGAGATTAAGACTGTTTAAATATTAGAAAGAAAAGTTTTAGCTTGAACTGTTTTCAACACAAGCAGCTCTCTGCATGTCTTCTTTTGGTAAATCTCTACTATGCAATAATCAGTAGCTATGAAGGAATGAAGCAATTTTTGATAAAGAAAAATGTGTGTATATTTTGACTTAGGAAGAGGTAAGGAAGTGTTTTTTTTTTTTTTCTAGTTGTGACTGGAGTTTTGCAGTAAGGACTGCTGTTTCATAGATGCTGCCAAGTTGTATACTCTTCTCGTATTTTAAAGACTAGCAATTTAATGACTGTTCCTGCAGAGCACCTCTCCTTTCAAATTACTGTACATAGATTATTATGAGGCAGATTGTAAAGATGTAGTGATGTAACACATTTCCTGGTATCGAACTCACAAGAGAGTATTGCTTGTTCATTATCTGGGGGGTTGTGCTGCAGAAGGAATGAGTGTTATGCCCATGCGTAATTAATCCGGATTTATTTATAAAAAAATAATCAAAGAATTCATTCTGTTGGAAAAAAGCTCTTAAGCCACTGAAAAGTAGTAGTTCCTAAGTAACATTATCATCAGTAAGGTTATTTTGCCTATTCAAACGTCATTAATTTCAAAGCAATTCAGTTTTAGTAATTTACAGCAAAACTCCTAATGCATGCCAGCAAACCTGTTGATATAAAAAGAAATTACAAACCCCTGTATTTTGTTAACAATCCTCTGATGTTTTTGAGAGAAAAAGCTTCAGTATATTTCTGTGACCCAGAAAGCAGATGAATGAAGTGTATTAAACATGCCTTGTTTTGTCACAGTCTTCTGATCTTTGATAAATGCCACATTCTGATGAAACTTTGTCTGTTTTCTGTCACCAGTCCTTTTCTTCCACTTAAAATTGAGATTTGCAGCAGAAGATTTTATTTTTATCATTTGTCTGAGAACCCTTCAAGGTGGAAAAGTATTTATGGAGCTGTCAGCAAACATCTTATTATACCTGATCTGTTGAACCTGAGATAGTTGATAAATCCTGATAAACAGAAGTCTTGATTGATGGCAAAGAGCAGCACAAAACTCTTCTCACAGTTAACACTCTTAGGTGTTATGAAGCTCTTAATACCTTTTATTTATTTTTGAAGTGTAACTTGTTATAAATCTGTTCTTGATTTAAATAAAAGGGAAGGTGTCAAATGAAGGCAAATACTGAATATTATTTATAGTACATGAGTGGCAGACAATGCAGGAAAGTGTTTTCCTAATTCTTGGTAATAGTCACTCTTTCAAAATATATAGGCTTTAATTGTGACTTGCAGTTAAATAGAAATTCTGAAAATGAGAAAGTAAACTTCCTTAGATTTTTCTTTTTTCTTTTCTTGCCCACTTGATGAGGACCCTCCTTTCTGTGCGCTTGAAGGGAGAAAACTTGCCAACCCTCACATGATAGGGAAATTGTCAAAACAAATTTTAAAGCTTACATGACTGAGAGATCTGCACCTTCCAGTGTCTTCATTGAGAATATGAAGAAAACATATAGAATGTTACCTGCTTTTAAAAATAATTTCTGCTTTGTAAGCCTTCCTTCTCTAACTTGCATTCATCTTTTGGAAGGAACACATGTATTTTTTTTTTGGATTTGAGTTTGTACTCTGGAATTTAAATAGTTCATTGAGCATTAGAACTCAAATGGAATGATTATGAAGAGATCTAGTGGGAGTTTAGTACAACTTCAGCAGATTACCATAAAAATGAGTGTTAAGAATTGATTAAGCAGTAACAAGGCACTCTGTAATGAATGTCTGCATGTAAGAACTTTCCCTACTGTATGAAGAGAGCGTGCAAAGTTCCAGGAGATCCTCTAGGAAATATATACAGGAGAGCAACAGTATTTTTTTCTTTTTTTGGGGGGATAGGCCTGGAATTGTGATAACCAGTTGAAAAACAGACCTTACCCACTATAACCTGTAGAATCTACTGATAGACTTGTAGATTCTGCTGTAGAAAGCCGCCTCATTTGCATTGCTACTGGTTTTCCTTTACTTAAATCCTTCATTTTAAAAAGCATATTGTCATATGTCACATAAAACCAGATCTTACAATGCATAAATCAGCATAACTTCATTTAATGGCATTATTTGTGAAATTTTTAGCCCATTAATTTTAATGTGCACTATTCAGGGGAAAAGCTCTGATTGTTTTTCTTTGCTTCATGGTTACTCTGTGTAAAGTCATGGAAGAGTTTGATGTGTAAAAATAAGAAGAAAACAGATAATGATTTTATGGAAAGGGTGACAATTGTAAGGTGAGAAGTAAGAGAAAGGAACCAGGGTTTCAGGAAAGGAGGTGAAGCAAGATCATACTGGGCAATGTTGCAAAAGCGGTGACAGGCAAATGAAACGTATGAAATATGTGAGATAGTGGGCAGGTCAGGAGCAGAGGTCAAACTTGCAGTTTTTTGATGCTGTGGCACTTGTACCCAGACTTGTAGGTTATCTGCATTGTAGTTTTTAAAAAGTACAAATATCTTTTTGCCTTTGTCTTTCGTTGTACTGAGATCACAAGGTCTCCTTGAATCATGTCTGTTGGTCTTCGACTCAGTTCCATCACTTTAGATACAGCAAAGTGAAAATATTTGTGTATATGCTAAAGACAACAATTGATGTCATGTCCTGTTAAATTCTTTTTTACACACTAAGAGATAATGCAGAACTTAGGAATATATGAATGTGTGCAGGTCTAAACATTTCTTTCAAGAAGTTATATAATTTCTTGTTATACCTTTGTATTTTTGAGACTTAATTTTTTTGAACGGAAATTTTATTACATTTTCACTGTTGTATTTGTTTTTATAAAACACCAACCAAAAGCATATTTATTCCACACATTTGTGTGTTCTGTGTGTTTGGTTTGTGGTTTGGATTTCGTTTTTTTGAGTGTTCTAACACATTTTTTAAATCCTGACAATTTGTAGGTCTTGTAGCCAGGACTTTATACTAAACAGATTCTGTCTCTAAAACACAAAGAACATACCTGCCATGAAAATGAAGCCTTTTTTTTAATTATTTCTCAGAGTGTGGGTTGTGTCAAGGAAAAGAGTGAGAAGAGTTTAAAGAAGGAGAGATTAAGCATCTGTGATGTTCACGTGCATCTCGTAGAAGGAGTGTGATGTAATTCAGATTGGCTGCAGATCTACGTCTTGTCTTTGTATCTTGTAGACAGATTTTCCCATTGTTCACTTTGTGTACATTTTGTCTCAGTTGCCATTCTTGCTTACAAGGAATGGGGGAAGCTGGTTGGCTTTCAAGACTGAGTTTTCTCTAGCAGCTGCTTAGCTGCAGTCTTTCCTCACATCTGTTTTTTGTATGCTCCTTTTCTTATTTTGATATTTTCAGACTCTTAAGGTGATTTCTTTTAGTGCCAGGACAAATCTTGATTTTATTCAGTAGCTCTGAGGTGACTATCTGAGCATCTTAACTAGACAAGCATATTGGGATTTATAGAGAAATAAGGAATAAATATATTAAGACATGCATATAGACTAGAGTTGGAAGAAACATCTTTTTAAATTTAATTTTTAAGGGTACACTTGTGATGTAAAACAAAATAGAAATATTTTGGTCAGCAGTAAATATTACCAGAGCCATACAATACTGAATTTGTGAATTATTTTGGTGGACCATTGACTGAGGCCCCCGTGACCACACGCACACTAGCAGGTCGTGGCCTCAAAAGGGTGTACTTTATTATAGGGAACGGTTTATATCGGGCTCAGGGGAAGATTCTGGAAATGGGGGCAGTAACTGGGAAGGGATTGGATAAAACTGGGGATGGAGCTTCTAACTGAGCAATGGGACAGCCAGTGGGGGATGGTCCAACAAACAGGCAATCAGAACTCTGGGGTCGGGGTAGCGGCGGGAAAACAGTGACAGTGGCGGGAAAAGCTGTGAGGGAGAAAAGGACAACATGGAGGGTTGTGAGGGGAGAAACAACGGGGAGAACCGCCATGGTGGCAAACTCAGGGGATACAATTAACAACCATAATAACCTAAAAACCGTAACAATCAAATGCGTAAACAATTGTTAACAGCATGGAAACATCCAGGAAAGTCCAAATGCTATGCCTAAGCATAGTAAATATTTTTTATATTTAAAAGTCCAATACTACGATTTATCGACGAATGTAGCAAATTTCAGGGTGCTCTCTGAGTCTGCTGGGTGCTCCTAGTACATCCAGTGGGTGAAGTGTTGTTTCCATGCCTCATAACTCATTTGACTCCCAACAGTATTTTAATATGTGGGTCTTTGGGATGTGGTTGAGCAGGATCAGTCTGTGCATACGTATTCTTTTTTGGTTTTTTCCTGACCATTTTTGACTCTACAGTTTTTAGATTTCTTACATCCCAAATGTCTGTTGGGATGCAGCTTATGGGAGAGAATGGAAAAGAGCTCTTCTAGCACTTCTCTGGTCTTTGCAGAATTGAAACTCAAATTTTAAAGAAAACTAGCTAAGTCTTACAGTCATCAAGAAAACTTTCCAAATATAAAGGAAGTGTGATTTATCTGAGTTATGCATATGCAGTGGGGCGTTTTATTTCAAATAATCCTCATGAGATGATGGATTTGAATTCATCTGGTGACCAGTGTTATTTCACGAGAATTTAAGAACAGTTACATGCCACCTAATTTACCATCCTTTAGCATCGCTCTGTGTATTCTCCAGTGCTTTGTTCTGATTCATATATTCTACATCCGCCACAGTTTTGTGTTCTGTGGCTGCTCCTCCTGTTTATCAGTGTGGAAAGGGAAGAATCACAACTCCGTGACATTTACTGATGAATCTTGAATTCACTTAATTCAGAAGCTCTTAGTTACTGTGTTTCTGCTGTTTCCTCTAGGATAAGATTTTAAAATCACTCAGCCCTTTCAGTCTGTGGAATTTTTTATAACATTTTCCCCAGATTTCCCTTAAGTTAATCTTTTTGGCTTGACTTTTGTAGTACCTGAGAATTCCATGTGATCTGCCAGGGAGAAAAATGGGAGGTGGGGATGGTGGACAGTAACACATTTGCAAGGACAGTAAGGTTAAAATTCCGCTTTTCTGTTTTTATCTCCTTACTAAGATGCCTGTTTTTCTTTATCATGCTCCTTAAAAAAATCTTGATTCATCCTGGCTAATGATAAGTCACGGGAGTCAGGCTATTGGAAGGATGGAATTTATACTTTTATGAACAGTTTTTTCCCTATGCATTTTTACTGTTCTGCCAGACTTGCCTCACATGGGATAAATGCCTTTGAACTTAAGTGAGGTCCATGGTGAATTTATAGGCCAACTTGTCATGTATAATCTTTAAGAGTTTCCTTTAAACTTCTTTTAAGTTTCTTTTAACTTCTGCAACAGCAGAGCAATTGTTCTCAAGACAGGGTACATTAGATTACAAGAAGGACAATTGAAATTGTGAGTGTAAAAAGTCTGAATCTTAATTCTCTTCCAGAATTCACAGGTGTCTTATTTGTCGTATGGTCATTCAGATCTTTTGCATTTCAAGTGGAACTATGAACTGGATATGAAATTAATGATCCAACTTTTTTTTCCCCACTGCAGATTGATCAACTGAAACAAGAACTCTCAAAGAAAGAGTCAGAACTTCTTGCCTTACAAACTAAGCTTGAAACTCTTAGCAATCAGAATTCAGATTGCAAGCAACACATTGAAGTGCTTAAAGAGTCCCTTACTGCCAAAGAACAGAGAGCTGCCATACTTCAGACAGAGGTATTGTATCTTCTAATCATGAAAAGCAATAGAAATATTTAGTTCATTGCATGTGTTTCAAGACTGTGTAGAAGGCAAGTTGTTTAAGAATAGTGACTAATTTAAGATGCTTTACATTTCAATACATTTGGTGTATATATAAATTTATTAGTAATCCAGATCGCATTCTAGGATTTTTTAGAAGCACCTATCATGGCATTTTAACAAAATGTTTGTATCTAATTCTCCTTGGCTTCAGTGGGAGGAGCTGGACCTTAATTACTTGATTGCTGTGATACCATGCCCTGATTGTTCATCTGTTAGTTCACTGAGTTTTCCTTTTATTTGTTCTGGTTGGTGCTTCTTTTCTACTGTGTATTGGTCTTCTGAAGGGTGAAGCCACTGATGTATTTTTAAGGGAGCTGTTGAAGGGTGCATGTTATTATTCTGTGATTATTGTTTGAAGTGCAATCAACATTTATTTTAAAATATGAATAATTTCAGTCTATAAAACAGACCAGTGCATTAATTATGTATGTATCTACAAAGTAGGATAATATAAATATGAGTAATGGAATATGCAGTTGAGATGGTTGTCGTATTTGAGGGAATGTGTTAACCCAGTATTTAAAATGTTGTCCATTAATTAATTTCCAGTGGTTTTAAAAAAAACTTCATAGACTTGGAGCACATAATAGTGCTGATTCGACTGAATCCTATTAGAACTTTTTGATTTTATTTTAAATGTGTGTGCCCCTTTCAAGAAACAAACTCGTGTGAAATTTAGTCATACAGTGGAAATAGTTTCTGTTCAGAGAAGTATATTATTTAAGGTATACAGGAATCTTATAGAATGCTTCAAATTTCTTGCTAGCAAAGTCTAGGAGAAAAAAAAAGGGCTTAAATTCATCATTCTTATGGAAGCAGGAAATCAGTATTTCTGAGATTCTGATTATCCCTTTGTGCTGCATGTTTTGGCCTCTGTACATTAAGAAGATACAGATGAAATCTCGAAATTTCCATCTTGTATTTAATGGGTCAGCCAGCATGTATGTATAATACAAAATAATCATAATAGAAGAAGGATACAAACTCCAGCAGTTTTGGTGATCTCAATCTAGCATTAGAGTAGTAAAGATTATGTATTTTAAATCTTAGGCTGTGCAAATCTATTTTGTGAGGTTGGTATGACCTGCCATGCTGCTGAGGATGGAGATGAATTCCACTGGCTCTCCACTGATGTGGTTTTCTAATTCTTTATCAGATCAGTATGTGTTCAAGGCATTACAGTCTTATGGCTGGCAGATGGGCAGTGGTAAAAACCACTGAATCTACAGTGCTCTTGATGAAGGGCTGCTGGGATTGTGCAGTCCTGGTAGGGAACAGTTGGTCTCTGACAGGTATTTAATTTCTCTTCTTCCCAGTTTCTGCACAAGGCAGTTGGGTTTGAACCTTTGGCAAGAAGCAATTTAAGTTTAAAATTAGCTGTGATTGCCTGTTGGTGTGCAGGTGATAGTGGGTTGTGTTGTGTTTGCTCCTTGTTTGTCTCTCAGGGAAACCAAATGAAAAATTAATGTGAAAATGATCAGAGAGGCAGCTTGATAGAAGAAATGCTCTATAATAGCAGAGAACTTATCCCTTTTGTCTGGCCTAATAATCATGTTATTTGTGATATAAGTGATTGTGATACTTCATATAAATGATATGATGTTCTTTTGGTATCATTGGAGATCTTTGATGTTTTATGTTGTGTGTATATATTAAACTGTGTTAAATAACAGAACGAAAACAAGCCAAAAGCTTCTCTAAAGAAGCCCATACATTTCCTGCAGAAAACGCTATCCCTGCAACAAACAACCCATGATAGAATAGAGGGACTTTGTGTACACTAAACCCAGGATCCTTCTTGCCAGAGACCTGAAAAGGAGCAAGTGACATGGTGATCAAGGATGTGGCCTGCCAGCATAGACTGAGCTAAGGCCTAGGCTGTACTGTGGTAGCAATCCAGCAATGATTCTAGACATAGCAGGTCTTGTCCTCTGCAACTGGGAATTGGGAAAAGATTTTGTTTGCTTAGAGCAACTGAATCTTCTATCTCCAGGCTTCAGGTCTTACCTAAAGGGAGAGCAGTGGCTTCCAGCAGCAGATGGGAAAGCAGATGCAGGCAGAATGGCAGTCCTCCAGCAGGTGGAAGTCATTATGGAAGGAATTTTGTACTCTACAAGCTATTGTTGGTCATTCCCAGATGAGTAAAGCTAATAACATTTTGGCCTGCATTAAGCCACACTCCTTTCTTCCTGCATGTCTACATTGTCCATTTGTAGAATAGGTAGTTTTTGTAGAATTTTATACCATCCTGAAACCTGTCATAACTTGGCTTGAAGTGTTTCTTTCTGGAGGTGAAAGTAACCAGCTAAGGGCAAGTTCTACTCCTGAGCTCAGTAAGGTATTCATAGTTGCAGTGTCAACTTCCCTCCTAAATAGGATTACTTCATAATCACCTTGTTGTAATTAAATTAGCTTAGTAAATCCTGTAATGAAAATAACCCTCCACAGGACCTCAGTTATTTCATAGCAAGCCTTTTATTATTATTTAGCTTAATGGTACTCTTGCAGGTTATCTTCAGGTTTTGGAGACAGCAGCAGCATATGGTGCAACAGAATTTGTTGAGGTTGGAAGGGAGCTCTGGAGGTCATCTGGTCCAACTCCCCTTGCTCATATAGGGCCACCTAGAGCCAGTTGTCTGGGATCATATCCAGACATCTTTTGAATAGCTCAAGGATGGAGACTCTACAACCTCTCCAGGCTGCATGGGACAGTGTGAGCCAGTGGGAATATTTTCTGTGTTCAGAGGGAACCCATGTTTCAGTTTGTGCCCATTGTGTCTGTGCTGTCATTGGGCACTGCTGAAAAGCACCTGGCTCCATCTTTGCAGCCCCCCTTCAGGTATTTATACACAGTAATAAGATGCTCTTATTAACTTTTAACTTATTAACTTTTCCAGGCTAAACAGTCCCAGCTCTCTCAGGCTCATAGGAGAAATGCTCCAGTTCTTTAATAAAGCTGTTAATTAATCCCCTAGTTTCTTTATGGCCCTTCACTGGACTGTCCAGTATGCCCAGAACTGGACATGGTATCCCAAGTGTGGCCTGGACAGTGATGAATGAAGGGGAAGGATCACCTCCCAAAACCTGCTGTCAACATTCTTCCTAATGCAGCCCAGGATGCTGCTACTATTCTGCTGCAAGAGCACGTTGCTGGTGATCACCAGGACCACGAGGTCCTTTTCTGACAAGCTGTTTGCTAGCTGGGTGGACCCCAGCATTTACGTGTGCATCGTGTTGTTCCTCTCCAGGTGCAGGACTTTGTTTCCTTTCCCTGAACTGCACGAGGTTCCTGTCAGCACATTTCTCCAGCTTGTTGAAATCACTCTGAGCAGCAGCTGTATCAGCTGCTCTTTGCAGTTTTTTTTCCCATCAGCACACCTGCTAAGGCTACACACTCCCTCATCACCCAGATCACTAATGAAGAAGCTGAACAGGACTGGATGCAGTATTTGACCCAGAGGTGCAATACTGGTTCTACTGAAGTCCCCTGATTCTACTTGATACTCCACCTACCTATGTGATTCTCACAAGTGAGACCCAATAGGGCATGAGGCTTAGAAATAATCTGTTGGTATTACTTATAGGTCCTTGTAGTTCATGATTCCCTGGAGGAAGTTCATCAGTTTCACTTTATTTCTTGGCAAATTCTACCAGTGTTTGCTATTCACTAGAATAGATTATTATTCTTTTTTTTGTGTTTAGAATTTTCATCATGTCTTAGAAAAATGAGCTCAGAAAATAGGACTGCTTTAAAAGTAGAGTTTACATTTGAGTTCTGTCTTAGACTGTTGGTTTCAATGGCCAGACATGAAGTCTAAGCAGAGTTATAATGACCCTTACTTTATGCAGAATGCTGACTTTTGAGAGACACAATTAGCAGATAGGATTAGATGGTTACCTTACATGTGTTACAGTAGATCATCGGAAATAAGAAGGCACTTGGATTTTTTCTGATGAGCATTGGACCAGATTTCAGCTGCCATGGTACTTTGTGACATAACATGAGAAAAGTTACAAGCAACAGTAAATAAGCCTTGATGTAAACACCATATGCCTTTTGCAGGGTGTTTCTCTTGTCTTAGTGATGTGCTTTGTTTTGTTTTAAATATGTTTATTTGACTTAAAAATCTATTATTTGCAGTTTTTATTGACAGCTGAAACAGAAAGATATAATCCTGTGCAGTAGTAACTATCATGGTGGCCAGAGTTGGGAGGTCTGAAAGTGGTTTATTGCCAGTAGGAAAAATGTTTGGAACCAGTCCTTAGAAGGTTCACCACCTCTGCTACGTGCATTTCATTTTGTTCCATTTCTAAGGTTATATATGATAATAGTGCCAAACCATGCAAACTTTTCCTACTCTTATGTATATACCCTTTGTTTTGATTATCTCTTTATTAATGGTGTGAAAACTCTGAGGTCAGATAAAAACGGGCTAATGTGAGGCTACTCTCAGCTACAGAACACTGGAAGTGTCACTGTGCTCCACAGAGAGTTGTTAAAAAGAAGAATATGAGACTTGCTGTGTGAAAAAGCTATAGATACTAATTTTTAAATGAAGTCCTGTACTGTTACTGCAGAGGGAAAGAATTTAAACAGTGTGAAAGATAATTTCTGATGATTAAAAAGATTAAACGTTTCATTTGTATACTTTACAAAGTGGTAGACAGTGCAGCTTGATACTATATTTGTGCATATTTGCAGTGACTGGTGCTGAACCACTGCTCTTACCAGCAGGAAGAAAACTTATATAAATTGATGCAAATAAATTCATTTCGGCTGGGTAGCTCAGTGGAGAAAAACATTCATTTCACAGGCATTTCTGACACAAACATACTTTAGCACTTTATTAGTTAGTGTGTCATTGCCTTAGATAACACACCTGCAAACTGGCAGGTGTGCTGTTTGAAGGGTAATGAACTGTGAAATAAGTAAATGTCTACAAAGAAGTTTTGTAAATTGTGAGTGTAGTCCTGTCAATAGAGAAAATGGATTCTAAAAATAGGTGAAGGCTGTACTGTAACTGAATACTGATGTGTTCAGCATACACATATTAAGCTAGAAAACCTTATAGAAATGAAGAGGAAAGGTGATTATAGCAGGTATTTATTGCAATCTGGTTTTTTTTTGTTTGTTTGAACAAATCTGTTTCTAGAGAAGGGCTGTGAGATTGACTTTTTGGCAGTTCTTAGTTTGCATAAAGAGCAAATAAAAAGTAGACAGCACAAAATACTTGGAACAAGACTAAAAAAAGCCTTATTTTCCTTTCTGTTACAATGTAGATATCTGATATTGCTTGAAATATAAATCTGCTTTTAATTTTACAACAATAACTGTACAACTACAGTTATTTCACTCTCACGTTTTTGTATTTTTCTAAGTTAGGGTTTTACTTTGAAATTGTATTTTTCTATTGTTTAGTGATTTTTCTTGTTTCAAATCAGGCCAGGCCAGATCTTTCAGTGTGGTCTCTTTGCTCTGCTGCCTGTGTATTGTTCTGGTAGATTTGCTCTGCGTGCGAAGTGAAGATCACCCACTGCAACAAGCACTGCTCTGGAGCCTTGGCTGCCATGTCCTGTCCCTGGCACCCTGCAACTGTGCCCAGCTTTCTGGGCAGGGTGTTGCATGTTTTCAGTGGAGCTTTATTTCAGGTGGAGTTTGCCAGCCATTTCACTTTTGTGCAGAGTTCACATGTTGTGAACTGTGACAGTTTAGACAGGGAGAGGGGAAAACTGGCAAAGCAGTAAATTCAGAGTTAAAGAACCCCTTAGGTCAGCAAAATGCTGTATCTAAACAGAAGTTAACTGTGAAGGTGTGGTGCGTTTTGATTGTTTAGTTTTTGTTTTTCTTTTGGTGTCCTTTTATCAGAAGACTTCAAGACTTGGCTGTTCAAAGGCACGTCAAACAGCATGGGTTGATTTCAATGTTCTCCTTCCTTTGAGCAGGAGGTTGGACTTGTGACCTCCAGAGACCCATTGCAGTGACTTTGTGGTACTTTAAATGAAACTCTCTCCATTACTTGATAGGTAGTACACACACAGTCCCCATTCCCCTAGACTCAATCCATTCTGAATTATTGCTTTGAATATTCTGTCTTTCTTTTGGGAACACCATTATTTTTATTTCATAAAAAACTGAAGTGGAATTGCCTGTGGCCAAGGTGACTGATAGAGTGGAAAAATTCATTTGCAGGGCCTGTAGAAAGTAGTGCCCAGAGGCAGGAAAGTGAAGATAAAAAGGAGATGGGAAACTACAATGAATGGACTGTATACTCAGTGTGTGAAGACTTTATACAAGTTATTTTGGACAATAGTTTAATGAATGTTAGATTTATCTTGCTGTCAAAACACTTCTCATTTTCATTTATTCTATTGAAGTGATAGATAACTGTAGTTCCCCATGCCCCCAGTTCTTAATTTTAAAGAAAATTACCTTGTTGCCATTTAAAACAATATTCAGTTAGACAGCTTTAATGGGCTTTTATAACTGAGCAAAATTTACTCTGATAAGATAAATTAAGCTTCAATTATGCTTGATTCTACTGGATGGAAATGACTAGAAAAATATTAGTACTGTTATCTACTAATTTAAATCCTTAGCTCTAGCTGAAGATGTTTGAAGAGGAACTTTGATAGGATTGCTTGAGAAATGATTAATTGAATACTGTAACTGTTGCTTATGTTGTGGTTAATCTAAAGGGGCCTAGTTATGATCCTGGTGTATTGGCACTGTACATGAAGGAATGCAAAGAAAAACCCACTTCAAAACAGGACTGAAATTTCACCAGGTAGATGAAAACCCAAGGGGAACACAAAAATGTAATTAGCAAATAACCAGTAAATGTAACCCCTCAGTCTGAAACAGTTAATGATGCTTTGCACATATTGCTATAATAATGAAGTGTGATGAGAAGTTATTGAAGCAGTTGGGCATATTTTTGGGTTTGCTGCTTAAGAGATGGCTGGGGAGAGAGGGCTGGAGCCACTTGAAGGAAGACAAGAATTAAATTGTCTGAATGAAGGGAGTTCGGGGACTGTGGTTTGGTGAATAAACCTGGGATGGCCTTGAGGGCAAAGGCAAGTGACTCTCATGTTTAAACATACATGAAAGGGAAATGGTTCTTGTTTTGTGTCTGCTATCTTGGGTTAAAAATGAAGGAAGATGGCAAACCATCAATAAGGCTGAACCTTGGGCAGGGCACATACAGGAGGTACAAGTTTGCTATGCAATGCTGGGATATAACGTGGGACAGTTCAGCTTTTGTGCAGGGACCAAGGCCAGGACTGCAAACTGTGTCTGTTTTAAATTAGTGATTCAGTTTGGGAGCTGCCTTGTTCAGTGAAGAGATATCCTCTTCCTAACACAGATAACAGAGCTCTTAGCTCACAACTGCTCTTAACCCGAACACTCAGCCTGTGGTAGGGGCAAAGATACATTCTTGGCCTGCCTCTATCTCTGCTGAGGTAAAAGTCATGGTCACAACAGAAGCAGAGTTTAAAATAGGAGACACTGCCCATTGAAATGAAAAAGCTTTTGCAGCTGTGATTGTCCAGTAATTTTTGGAGATGCTTATACTGTGACAATAGATCTCATACGGCTTTTTTTTTTTTTTTTTTGATTCTGAGTAATATTTTCCTTTATAATTTTATGGGGGTGTGGATTGTTTGTTTGCTTGTTTTCTTCTTTTTCCCTTCATTTAACTTTTTGAAGGAAAGAAACCTCTAATCCTTGATATCACAGTGGAAAATGAAAATGAGAATCTGAGTTTCTGAAAGATTAGTGGTTTCACAGGTGACCTGCTAATATTTAGAGAAGCATCAGCTAAGGCAATCAGAACTTACACACTTCATGTCCTAAATAATAACATAATACAATTACATAATACTTTACATTTCTTTAGTACTTTCCATACTTAAAATCCTCCAGTGGTGCAGTCTGTGAGAATTTTTGAAAGATTTATCATTGTTATAGGTAAAAAGTATTCACAAATTATCTCCTGCAAAAGAGGCAGCTGCTGCATTTTCTTCCAAATAATTTAATTCTCTCATTATTTGGTGTGTTTTCCTCTAGCTGATGTGGTGAACTTAATGGAATTCCAGTATTGTGGCTCTCATTTTGATTTTCTGTTAAAGTCAAAGCTACTTTTTCATTTTATAAATTGGCTGAAATAGAAACCCAGCCACAAGTGTACTGTTTCATTTAGCCAAGCAAAGGATAATACATGTATGGCTAAAGCCGTCTTTCTGAAGTAGGTTTGGTACTTCACAACTCCGCCGTGGTAAGTCATGGCAGTTAAGCTGTGTAGCCTTAAGGCTTGAGTAAATAAAAATCCTTGAGGACTGTTGACTGGCACAGACATGTGGGAACAATCATCTGAGTTCCAAGTTGTTGCAGGGAGGAGTTGCAGTTGTGCACAGAAAGCCATGAAAACAGTGGTCTGACACTTAAAAAGAAGCTGGGACAAACAACTACTGTGCATGATAGCACCTAGTTAAAAAAGGATATAAATGTCCTTAGAGCAAAAGTTTTTAAAGATATGTAGTTAGTGAGATGGCTGTCAATTTAATTTAATTAAAATATAAAATGGTCTCAAAGGCAGGATGCTAATTAATGTTGGCTGGACTTGACTAGCAAAAAGGTGCTTGTAACAGTTCTGGAATCATGTGTCTCCTTTGAAAACTGCTCTGTTTAGATCTTTGGTCGTGGAAGTGGTTAATTTTGTTAGTAAACTGTTCAGTTAGTTGACTGTGGCAGAGTTCTCCATTTATTTGATTCTTTCCTGTGATTATTTAAATATGGCATTATATATATACACACACACACACACACACATATATATATATATATAAAAAAATATATATCTTAGCTCTTTAAACAAATCCTTCACATTTGTGTTTCCTGTACAGGATCATATACCTTCTCCCTGCTAGCACTAGTTACATCATTTTTATGCAATAAAATTTCTAATTGGGTAATATTTGTTAAAGAAATAATAGCATTAAGATGCATTAAATAACTTGAATCTGTACTGTTGCCTCTAGTTTTAATCTGTTCTGTGAAATATAAAGAAGAAAGGCTTCAAGTTGTTTCCTCTCTGCTTTTCCCTTGAATGTGTTCTCTTTCTCCTGCCAAGTATTAATTTACTCCTATAATTCTCAGTGCTAATTTCCGTATTTTTGAGAAGGAATTGTCGGATGTAAAAAGTAATGACAGTGACAAGGTTTGCTGATGACATTAGACACACCATGTGTTGTTGGTTTCTTGCTCTTCCATGATTATACATTTTCTACCTGAGTCCATTCTACCAGCTGTATTTGTTTAAGGGCTGCACATGCATCCTAATGAATTTCTCCCCTAAACTCTTTGCCACGGCTCTGTCTCTGCTTTTGAAAGGTTCTTGCCTAACAATAATTGTGAATGTTTTTAGTTTTACAGAAGAAACTGTGTAAGAATTACCATGCTAGAAGAGAAGTGGAAAAAAATTAGTTGTAAAACTGCAAGCAAATATTTCAGAAAGACAGGAGAGGACATTTTTGTCAAGTATTAAGAGTAACCTAAATCTAAAGAGGAAACTGAGGCATTCTGCAAACTCAGCAGGAAATGAGTGCCAAAGGGCTGTGAAACTGAGGAGGGAGTTTAGAAGATGCTGTTATGTAAGAGCTGTAGGATAGGAACATCTGTGCTGATGTGTAGAGCTGCTTAAACATTGGATCAGTAGAGTTCTGCTCTGATGTGGGTTAGAAATGTGTCTAAGTATTGTAAAGCTAAGACCTTACAAGATAAAATCAGGGAGTTACAAGTCAGGTATTTAGAGTTTTGAAAACATTGGTACTTGGGTCAAGTCAGGTCATAAGACAGAATAAAATGGATAAGGATGCTTTGGGTTTTGTTTCTGTAGTGCTTATTTGGCTGCCTATTTTAACATAAGGGATCAGACTGGATTTGTAGACGCAAATCTTGATTCTGACATTTTGTAATATGTGGTGTTGATATCCCCCCCCCCCCCCACCGGCGTCGGCANNNTTTTCCCCCCCCCCCCCCCCCCCGCCATGTTCAGTAATAATTTTCCTTTAAGAAAGGTTGTTTTTGGAGGTACTCATACAGGACTTGTGAATCATGACTGCCTTTGGTGGATTCTCTTTTACTTCTGCCTTTCAGCAGAAGTAAATTTGATGCAAGCAAGGTGCATGTCAGATACAATTACCAGGGTTGACTCGAAATAGGCTGAAGCAATTCTGCAAACACTGCTTTTATGAGCACTCTTTCCTTTCTCATGTGCTTTTGTTTTTGTTTTTCAAGTTCTTCCTCAGGTCAAACAAGCATAACAGCTGTTTCTTGTCTTTAAAGTCTGCTTTCTTCCAGCTGCCCCACATTGTGAGATCAGGCACGGGATCAGTACAGGGTGGGAAAGACTGAGGGGTGTGTAAATAAAAACAGTTTGAGTTCACATTCACTGCACGCTTACTTTCCCCTTTAAACTGTTTAAACTCTGGAAGTTCCAAGAAAATATTTAACATACTTTCCATTAGTTGGTTACTTTTATACTGTATCATTCACTCATTGTTCTGAACACTGCAGGAGCAACACCAAATTGGATTCTGGAATAGATTACAGTATTCATAAATACTGTAGTGTCTTCCTACAATACCTAATTGAAGTTAAAATCAGTATCTGTTATATCTACCCAATTCTATATATTCCTAATATTTTGCATAAATAATATTTTCCTGTTATCCATATATATGTACTCTTTGTGGTTGAATTTAAAATATTTTCTTAGCAAGATTAGAGAAAGTGACTTCCTATTCCAAAATATTTACAGTGTTTTTTAGCAGTAAATTTAGAGGAACACTGCAGTTGAAATACTCTACATGGAGCACACTAATGTTGCCTTAAAACTCAGGAGAGATAATAAAGTGATAAGAAAATTTTTGGTAGAAATTACTACAAATAGCAATTGCTAAGAATCTTTTTTAATTTGCTCTCTCCAAGAAGTGTTGATGGTACCTGTTTGTCATACCCAATCCAGCAGAAGTGATTCTTTGGTCAGTGGCTTGCAGGGAAGATGGGTTACTACTGGAAGGATTTCTACCGGAGGTTCATCTTACAGCTTTAAATAAAAAAATCATGTAGAAATAAGCAGAATCCTTATGGGGCAAGGAAGGAAACTGTAGAGGAAAAAACACTGTTATGTTTGAGCTCCAGATTATACTTCACTGATTTCTTACATGTTTTGGAGCTCTAAAACAGAATAGGTATTTTTGCATCATGGTGTAGTTCCACATTCTTTTCTGTCTTCCCATATTTATAGCCAAATTTCTCTGCTTAATGTCAGGAGCAGTAAGGTTCCTGAGATTAGAAAATACTAAAATAAAAGATGGAAATCTTATTTGTCTGAAATGCTGAGCCAGTTCCACATTACTTGAGTTGCAATAAAATAATCTTTCCCCTTACTATTAATTTATTTAATTTTTGAGTCAACTATCATTTTCATTTTACGCTTTTAGCTAGAAGAATTTCCATTTTCTTCATTAACAGGCACAGGTAGTTACTAAGATGTTTTGTTGTGGAGCTGTTTAAACTTTCTATATAGCTGACATAAGAGAAAAATGCTTTTCTCTTATTGAATGATTTATTTATTTTTATTTTAAGCCAGTTTTATCTTTCCTGTGACTAAGGTCCTGGCTGACCTTTCAATATAACGATTGGTTTGCTTCCTTGTTTATTTTGAAATGTTGCCAGAAATTGGGGAGGAGGAAGAGAAGTGGCCTTTATTTTATCCCATTTTAGGATTTTATGCATGATTTCATAACGTTGTGGTAAATACAATAGTATTTATTTAATACAGCTTGTAGGTTTATGTTTGCAACAGACTGGAAACAATTGAGAGTACTTTTCTTAAGCATAACCATAAACATAATGAAGCTTATCCTGCCAAGTGTCAGGCCACAAATAAAGACAGACACATGTGTGGTCAACCTGCCCTCCATTTCTAGGAAAAGTGCCATTGGACCAAATAAACTAATTTTAAATCAGGCAGGAAATCTTTGCCAGACTTGACCTAGACTCATGTACATCGGGGACTCAGTTGTTGCCCAGCCCTGCAGCTGTGTTGGCCTGTGAGCCAAGCCAAAGTTCAGGTGTATCTGCATTGAGGTGCCAGTGGCCTCTGTTATCTTTTCCTCTCCCAGCATGATCTTGTGGTCCAGCAGTCTGGCAGCAGGCTGGTCTACTTTGTGTCATCTTCTATCATAAATTTTGAAGCAGTCTGTCACATACCTAGTGAGAGGATAAGCATAAATGATGTGTGTTTCTTCTGGACAAAGAATACTTCCAGGAATTGTTAAAATAGCTGAAAATGTTTTGGTACCATGCATTGTTATAAATGATCAATTTTTTTATAACTGAAATCAGCTCTTATTTCCTCTCCTCTAATTATGAAGTCAAATACAGGGGCTGGGAGCAAGTACAAGTGACCTGGGGGGAACAGGGTGACCTATCTGAGCAGGCAGGTTTAGGGCTAAGAAAGCCAAAGTCCATCTGCGCTTGAATATAACAAGAAACATTTCTACAGTCACATCAGTAGCAAAAGACTAGAGAAAAATCTGGGCTCATTGATGAATGCAAGTGGACATGTGATCCTAAGGGAGATGGAGAAAGCCAAGGTACTGAATGCCTTGATAATTACTGTTAAGATTAACCTTCAGCAATCCCAGGTCTCTGAAATCACTGCAAAAGTCCAGGTAAACTTATCCTTGATGGAGGAGGATCAGGTCAGGGAGTATTTAAAGAAACTGGATACATATAAGTGCTTTGGCCTTGCTGGAATGCACGTACAAGTGCTGATGGCATTGTGTCAGTTACCTTTGGAAAGTCATGGTAGCTGGGAGAGGTTTCTGAGAATGGGAAGAAGGCCAGTGGTATTCCTAACTTTATGAAAGGCAGAAAGGAGGATCCAGGGAACTACAGGCAGGTAAGCCTCAGACTGATCCCTGGGGAGGTCATAATAAGGAAGGAATAATCCCGGAAGCCATATCCCAATATATGACAGACAAAAAGTTACTAGGAGTAACCAGAATGGATTTATGAATTTCTAGGTGAATTCTCCCCAAGAAAGTCTGTCTTTTTGATGGGTTGCTGATAGTTAGATTTGAAATTTGGTATTCTCCCTTGCTTATGTTGGGTTGGATAACTCTTCTGTGGGTTGGATAATTCCTAAAGGTTTTTTGTTATAGTATTTCTCTTTTTTGGTTACTGGCAAACTCTCTTTTTAAATAATTCATGTCTGCAGCAGTTCTAATGGCTTTTAGGCAAGTGGAAACCTTGAAACATCATCTTTGTTCAGCTTCATTGTGGAAAGGATGGTTAATGCACAGGTACATAATAAATTTTCATTGCTAACTCATGAATAAAGTTACAGGACATCTGGATTTTGGGACCTTCTAACATTGTCTTATGCATGCATTTCATGCTCAGCACACATATATAACTGGCTGAATGCCGGTCTCTCCCTGTGGGGGAAGTCTCAGGGAGGGTTGGCCTGCGAGTACTTCCTTGAGTGGTGTTGTGGTGTCAGGCTTGGTGTGACCATGTCTGTTGTCTGTGGTTTTAGTGCAGGAGGTGTGTGACTAACTCTGATGCACCTTGGAGTTATGTACCTTGGCAGGGGGCTATACAGGTCATCCAGCCCAAGCTTCTGCTCAGAGTGGGTTTTAATTAGGGCAGGTTGCTCAGGCCTGTATCCAGCCAAGTTTTTGATATCTCAGAGATGGAGATTTCACAACCTATCTAGGCACTTCTTCCAGTAGTTATCCAAGCTTGTGGTAAAAAAAAGAAATGTGTTTTTCCAATTGTCAGGGTGGAATTTCCATATTTCAGTTGTCTTATCCCTTCCTAGTGCTCCCTTGAGAAGAGTTTGGCTCTGTCTTCTCATGCCCTTCCACTACATAACTGAAGACAGCACTGAGACCTCCCTGTGGCTTTTTCTTCAGGGTGCACAGCCCTGGTGCTCAGCCTCTGCTGGTACATTCTGTGTTTCTGTTCCATGATCATCCAGGTGGGGCTTTCAATTGGACTCATACGAAGTCCAAACTGAGCTCTGAGGATGATCTCAAAGGTTCCAGAGACAAGCTCCACACCCCCAAGGTCTGTGCTGCCCATTCCTCCAGTTAGTTGGCTTTGTTTTCTGCTGGTTTAGCTGTTGTGAAGAATTTTGTGTTCTCATGCATAACCAAAAGAAGCACTTACAGAATATGAGTTCCAAGTGGCAATGTGTCATTAATTCCAATAGTTATTATTAGTCATACATAAGTCTAAGAATTACTATCCACTTAAAGTTCTAAGATAAACATTTTGGTTTTTGATGTGGTATTTAACAGTTCAGTGTATTTAAAAAAGTAAACAGTAATCTATTAATAAAAAGAGAATCTTTTCTATCCAACAAAAATCTTTGTGTACAACACAGAACAAAAAGTATTGGGGGAAAATTATTTCAATGATTATATCTTATTTTTCTCCATGAAGATAGATGCAGTTTTTATGATTTGAAGACAAGGGTATATTTTTCAGACCTTGTCTCGGTCAACTTCAGGATTACTTACTAGTAGATGGATTTTCTTGATGCTTTTGTATTTTCCTTGTTTGCTTCTGTGGGAACAGTGAGCAAATGGTTTTGGTGAGCAGCTGCTCTAAGAGACCATGAAAAGAAGCCATGCCAGCAGTTTAAGTCAATCTGAGAGCACCTGCTGCCACCTGGTCCCACCTCTTCAGGAAGGTGGAAGGGATCAGGGCAGGGTTATGTGGTTCTCTGCTTCCATCTCTAGTTACTATACTGAACCCCATAACCATCTCATAGGGAACAGGAATGAAGACATGGCATACTTGGAAGTTCAGGACTTTCTTTATTTCAATATTTTTGAGCTGGCTGAGAAATGTCTGCAGTCACATTCACTTGGGGGTTGGCCAGATGGGTAAGAATCATAACAGAATTCAGATCTGCTGTGTTGGATTTTCCCTGTCTAGGAAAGAGTTCTTGTATGGTTGTTATAGTTTCATAGGCTTAAAATGTAGTGGCACTAGTTAATGCAAAATTTTGAAATAGAAACAATCATAACGTAGAATGTCAAATGCAGCAGCTGAGAGAGAACTCAGGATGGCAGCTGTGATGTGCCATATTGATAGATCAAAATAATAAATTCAAAACATATGTTATAGTTTCAGTAATGCAATCCAGGTTATGTATTAGAGGGTAACAGTTGTTCATTTTGAGTGCTAGAAGTTTACTTTGCCTTTGACCTGATGCCTTGACATACACTAAAGGTACAGTGTTGCTGCATCGTGATAAGCTCAAGTGCTACCAACATTCTTAGTTTCTATTCAAAGAAGACACTGCAGCATGATTTTTAGTTTAAAACCAAAAAGATTCTTCCATAAGAATCATATTTTGTTTTCTTTGTTGCATAAGATGCAGAGGGAACTTTAAGGTGTAGAAATTTGAGTGGAGGGGAGAGTTACTTGCTGTGGTAAAGTCTTAAAGTGAGTGTGAGAGCATTTTTACACAAGTGATGAGAACCTCCTGGACATGATTGACTTAAATTAGCTTGATTGGTTTTTATCAATTGCAGCTGCACTATTTAGCATAAAAATGCAAAACATCCAAAAATCATTTGCCTTGCAGTGTAGTACAAAGATGGTTTTATTTAGTCTGTAAGATGTTTCAAATGTTTATTCTACACAGATTCTCTGAGAATGGATCCAGAACATATCCAGTTACAGAGAATTAGTATAGATATTGTATACCTTGAGAAAATTAATTAAGGAAAAGATTCTGCTTTATGAATTACATATTGAGGATTTTGTTTTTTCTTTTCCTTTAACTGTGTTAGTAAATTAAACAGTTCAAAGATATTTGTTGTTGTGCCATAATCAGGCACCTGCCTTTAAAAGCTAAAAGAGAAAGACCAGAACTTGTGTGTGGTGTACAATAGTCTGACTTGCTCTCTCAACCAGTGACACGCTTGAGAGAAATCCTGAAAAAATTTCTTTTTAAATAAGACAAGAAAATTTTAGGCCAGCATTGAGGATTGTAACCCAGTATTGAAAACCTGTTATTTAAAGGCTGTGTTCTGTATATTGTGTTTTGACATATGGTGCCATCTGAATTTCCGTTCTGTAGGATTATACTTTTTGCAAACTCAGAATCCTGTCATTGTTTCAAAGATTTCTCTTTTTCAGTGGCTTAATGATTTATGTAGATGTGACCTTAAGGCTAATTGAGTACTGCTTTGTATTCTTTGGATGCTTAATGTTGTCTCATTCACAGGAAAAATATTCATATATAACACTTGCACCATTTGCTGTCTTTAATTGCAACCAGTAATTGCGCTGANAGTCTTTTGTACACTTTTAAGAGTGTATACAGGATACCTACATTACAAAGCCTTTTCTTATTCCTTAAATTGATTTAGTGTTACATGTTCCTACAATAATGATGCCAGATTAGATCTTTAGACAGATTATGGGAATTAAGATGTTCAAAAAGAAAAATCAGCCAGGTAAGGGCACACTTAATGATACAATTTCAGTGGCTGAAAAAATTTAATTTTTATATATACAAGTATATAAAATATGTAA